>OY756946.1:36857879-37192879 GCA_963580275.1 Crataegus laevigata | reverse complement strand
TGAGAGTGAGAAGTAAGAGTAGTCTTGTGAGGAGTGTGAGTGCTCTAGAGTTTGTCTCTTGAAAGTGAGTGAGTGTCATTGTTTCTAAAGTGTGTCCTTAAGAGTTTTGAGTGTTGTAATATTTTGTGAGTGTAATACAAGTAATGTGTTTACTTGTTTTGTCTCTCCAACACTTGTGCTAGAGTTGTGTACTCTAAATTTTTCCCAACAGTTGGAAGTAGAGGGGCAACTCAAGAGAACAATGGCCTGTTTGATTCGCAGGGTTTTGCAATACTAACGCTTGTAGTCCGCAAAGCTCCCTTGGAAATTCACCCGAAATCAAGTTGTCATCCAACAACAAATAGAAAAGACTCGGAAGAGTCCCCAACCAACCAGGTATTGTGCCAGTGAGTCTGTTAAAAGACAAATTCAGGGATTCCAGTTTCCTAAACCTTGAAATCCATGCAGGTATTTGACCTGTCATATGACATGTACTTAAACTGAAAACACACAGATTTTGTAACCTGAAATCGACAGTTATATCTCCATCTGGCATTTCTTCACCTCGAAAATTTTCTGAAAGAAGGAGCACCCTGAGACTTTTGAAACGCGTAAATATCTTCATTGCCCCCGTGACATTGGTGAGTCTGTTATGAGAAAGCGAGAGGAAGGTCAAGTTTTTCAATTGAAGAATCTCAGGTTGGATTTGTCCCTCGAAATTATTTGAAGCCAGTCGAAGTGCTTTGAGGGACTTGCATGAGTAAAGGCTTATTGGCAAGATACCAGTGAGTGTATTATTTATAAAATCTAGCTTACTAAGTTGAGTAAGTTTAGAGAAATCGAGCGCAGAGATATTCCCACTAAAACGGTTGAATCCCAGATTTATTTCAACAAGGTTTGTGCAATTCAACAAAGATGGGGGGAGAGGACCTTCTAGATTATTGTAATGAAGGTGCATGAGCTTTAATTTGGAGAGCTTCCCAACATTCTCACCGAGGGGTCCGAAAAGGCTATTAGTAGATAATGAAATTTCTTGAAGGGCCTGAGCATTGTAGATATCAGCAGGAAGGGACCCTGATAGAGTGTTGTCGCAAGCACGAAAGACCTCCAATTCGGAACAGTTTCCTAATCCCAGAGGAATTGAGCCACTGAAAATATTGTGAGAGAAATCCAGGACTCTAAGCGAAGAGGAAAGAAGACAGATAGAGGATGGTATTTGGCCTGTAAAATGATTATTGCTGACATTCAAACTGCTCAAATTCCAGGCATGCTGGAGGAATGAAGATGGAATTGTTCCGTTAAACTGATTGCTGGATAAATCCACCATCTGGATATAACTTGATGATAGAGATGATGGTAGTTTTCCGGATAAATGATTTTTGCTCAAATCAAGGATCTGAAGGTGAATCAAGGACAAAAAAATTCGAGCCTCAAGAGGACCGGAAAGCATATTGTGGGAGAGGTTGAGATGCGAAAGATGTGTGAGGTTTCCAAGAGAGCGAGAAATGCAACCTTTGATACCTTTGGAGGGCAACAACAAATGAGTTACCCTACCAAACATATCACAAGTGATGCCTTCCCATCGGCAACAATCTTTGGAAGACCAGTTTAAACTAGAAGAATCAATATCAAATGAAGACCGAAGAGAGTGTTGATCAACTTTTTGGCATGCGGGGGTTGTAGCAATGAAACTTGAGATGAAAAATATGAAGAGGAGGCCACATGAAATTTGAAGTGCCATGTCTGTATATTTGATTGCTCACAAGTTTGTTATATATAACACACTGATTTGTTTAGACTTAAAGGGCTAGAAACAACATCGAAACATGAATCACGCTTCTTGGCAGATGCATGCATGTGAAGAATATAAAGCGCATGAGTTGTACTATCTACTTGTATATGATTCACGTTGCCTAGCTAATCTGCCTACCGGCCGTTGCAGGTGAAAAACGATTTTAGCCTTTAAGTTCCCGCGCTAAAACTAAATAGTTCCGATGTGGTACTAATCATCACATCCTCATTGTCGGTCGTGTTGTAATGCTGAGTTCGTTCGTGGTCGATCACTCTCCGCATTGCCCGTTGATTTTGGAATTGGAACCTCATATTTCTTCAGTCATGAGCTACACGACTACGGAGTAACATATTGTCAACAATACCAGGTTTTCCAGGACCACTTTGGACTATGACTCAAAAGCACTTTCATATTTCAAACTTAGAACAAAACGTGTTCTGCACTGATGTTTACAATTTTAAGTGAAGCAAATTAATTAATTGAATTAAATTATTGCTTTGTCCATTTGTCTAAAATTTAACTGCTCTTTAGCTTGCCCTCGAATAAGAAAATAGAAAAGAAGAAATAATTGTGGTGGGCCACATTCAGGGCAAGTTCCCGAACTTCATTGTGAGTATGTTGAGAGTTTTGTGACCGTTGAATTTCAAAAAATTGATGGTGGATTATTTATATTAATCATTTGTATTAATAATGATTAATATAGTGATTTCATATAAGAGAGACTTATTTCGAGGCTAGACACTGCAAGACAATTACGATATAAGAACGTATTAGTGAGTGGGCGCTTTTAGGTTCAACCTATACACGAGATATATGATTTTTGAAAGGGTGTGTTTTAATCAACGAATGCAAATATTTTATATATTGAAGACGTTCTGATTTATGTGTTTTGTGAACATTATTATGGCATGATCATACATCTTTTATTAGCTCATCATGTATGTTAAACCGATGTTTATAGTACTATCTTGGATCATGACCAACTTCACATGTATGTTCACATTGCACGTTACGCTTACTTTGGATTTATGTAGTTCTAGCCTTTACTAGTTGCATTTAGCTTTCAAGACTGAAGTGGGATGTGCCTTGACAGGATTTTTACTACCTACAAAAGTAGGGATAAAAACACACAAAATACTTGCAAGAAAACAAGGATGTTGTAGTATAAACGGCTCAAGCAAGGTCGTTTTTCGTTAGGATTATTTAAAACAATTAATGCAAAACCAAAATCTTAGCTAATTATTTGAAACAATGATTGGAATAGGTTGATTTTAAATTTAAAAGTAATAAAAACGAATTTAACAAAAGTAATTTAAGGAGACAACTAATAACCAATTAAAAAGGAAATAAATCAAAGAGAAGATTTTGAGAAACAATTTTAGAAAAGCACTAGGGTTCATTTTGATAAGGTTTGTGCAATTCATCAAAGATGGGGGCAGAGAGCCTTTTAGACTGTTAAATTGAAGGAACATGTGTTGTAATTTGGACAGCTTACCAATGTTTACAGGGAGAAAACCGATCAATCCGTTGGACTGGAGGTCAAGGAATGCAAGGTTGGTGAGGTTGACAATTCTCTCGCTTATGACAGCGTGTAACGAATTGCGAGGCAATGCAATTTCTTGAAGTGTGGTAGCATTGTAGATGTCATCTGGAAGTAGTCCCGAGAGGTTGTTATAACCGGCACGAAACACGTGTAGTTTGGAACACGCATCTAGTCCTTGAGAAATATTGCCACTGAATTGACTGAGGGAGAAATCGAATAGTCTAATCGAGGGAGACAAATGAAGACAAATAAAGGACGGGATAGACCCCGAGAAGCGGTTGTTCGTGATGTTGAAACTAGTCAAATTCGAAGCACGTTCGAAGAGTAAGGATGGAATTCCTCCACGGAAGTGATTGCTGGACAAATCAACAATCTGTACATTACTTGGAAGCTGAGAAAGTGAGAGTTCTCCAGAGAGAAGGTTAAAGCTCAAATCGAGGATCTCAAGGCGATTCAAGGACAAGAAGAATCCGGCTTCCAGTGAACCATAAAGTGAGTTGTGGGAGAGATTGAGGTGTGTGAGATACGTGAGATTTCCAAATGATGAGGGAGAAATAATACCCCCATTGAGGCCTTTGGATGGTAACTGCAATCGCATGATCCAACGGTCCTGATCACAAGTGATGCTACCCCTGGCAACAATCAACTGAATCAGTAGTCCAGTTTAATGGAGGAGAATGTTAAGCATTATGCAGGAAGAAGAGAACAGAGAGATTATAGAAGAAGGAGGAAACAGAGGAAACTTAGAGCGAGAAAGAGAATGATTTTTCACTTGTATTTTCTTTATTAATTCAATGGTTCCAATGATATAGTTATATATAGAAGAGTACTGAGCTAACTGTCTTACCTGAATCTCACACTTAGCAACTATCCTAACTGCCTTATCTTATTTGGCTATATACTCTAACATCCCCCCGCAAGCTCATGGTGGTTCAAGCATGAGATTGTTGCAATTGGAGAAGAGTAGAGCAACGTATCCCTGGTGACTGTCATATTGAGAAGGAAGCACACCCCCAAAAGAGTTGAAATGATAAGAATAATTCCTATGATCCAAGCAAGTGTACGCCTAACCAATAACACTTGCACAATCAACATCTTTCCCGACTCCACAGGTGCAACTCCATTGAAAAAGGATAGCTCCAACAATTTGACCTTTGTACGCATTTTCAAGTGAATCAAATATCTTGGACAGTGTAGCAAGTAGTAGCTCCACTCCATGTTGAGCTGCTCCATTAGTTCCATACTGCTCTTGCAAAACCTTGATTCCATCAAAACAGCCTGTTAATAACTCAGCTGGGTTATGGATGTTGTGTGACAAATCTTGATGCATCTATGTTGCCCTTTTTAAAGTTGCGGATGAGAGACAGAAGGCTAGTTGTGAATATCCTATCTGATTCCTTTGACATATGAAGCTTCAAGTTGTCGCCATTGCCTAAAGAGATGCTCAACTCTCCATTTAGTGGTTCTAATGTATCAGCAACATATGAACCACTCATCCAAGCTTCATCTGGAAGCTCGATGTCAGCTTTGCTTGAGCCAAGGTCAATCTTGGAACTATAGGCACTGCTGAACATGACACTGTCTTTGACTATAAGAGCGTGATCACCACTTCCTCCGATTTTAAGTGCAACAACAGCTCGAGGCCTATTGAATGGATTAGGCACAAGAATCTCATTCAACTTAGCTGAACCAGTAGCTAAGAGCGTGGAAGGTGGTGCAAATCCAAGCAAGACGGACACAGCTGCACTGACGTCTGAGAGCAGCATTGAGTCGGGCTTGACGTCAGCCTTAGAGTTGGAGGAGATAAACGAAGCAATGGCGAGTAAGTTGAAGCAGATGGTGCGTGTGAGTAAATCCATTGGATAGTAGAGTATCTCTTCACTGCTGATAGTTGTGGCTGATCCCATTGTCTCACAAGTGGCCAAATGCCTGACTAGTGCCTTATCGTTCATCATCTTCTTAATGGCAAAAGCAAGACTCAATGTCATAGCCAAAAGCAAACCTTCTGGAACAACAATAACTACAATTGTAAGAGCCATAGAAAAATATTCCAAGATTTCCCATGTGTCATCTCTAGACCAGATCAAGTGGGATCCTTCTTGAAGCTTGTGGCTGAACAATCCTTGTATTTTACCATTATACCGTGTACACCATAGTAACCAAATCAGCGTAGACCTGGTGCCCCCACCCTTATCAGAAATTCTCATATGGAATCCTAACTGAATATCAAATATACTTCCACCATTGCATAACCGAAGTACATAAAATCCTCGGAACTTATTTACAAAAGTTTGAGTAGAAACACCAATTGTTGCCTCCTTGTCAAAGTTAAGAACTGGAAATGTCACTTGAATACACGACCCCACTGAAATCAACTGAGAGTCTGCACTTGACACTGAAGATTCAAGGGTTGAAACTGAAGATTGAGCATTATGTATGTGATAACAATCAGCATCAAAAGGATCTTTCTGTGAACATATTTGATGTGATCTGCAAGTTTTTGAACTTTCTGCACCAACAGAACTTGGTGGCTACTCTTCAGTTTTCATTATAATTGTTGTATCACAATCGTTCTGCTTTGAAGCACTGATAAAATTTCCCTTTGTGGAATTAAATGGCAGAGAAGATTCAAGGTAATGAGAGAAAGAATTAACCATAACAGAGTCTGTCTCAATTGACTCCATTGAATCAGAAAATCGAACCTGATCCTGCAAGTTTGGATCTTGTGTAATAGATGAGTTGGTAGTTTAAGTAGAACAATGGGCTGTAAGATGATCCTTATGTGAATAAATTTGACATGTAGTAATTTCGGGTGGCAGAGAACTAGGATATGTAGATGGAGTTGAGCCAAGAATTCCATTATAACTATCAACATTACTGCCATAGCTTGACTGGCATGAACTTAAATTGAATTGATCATGATCCACACCATTGAAGCCAGCATGAAATTGAGAGCTAAAGAGAAGAAAGAAAGAACCTTTTGCACAATCCACAATGTCTTCCTCAGCGAGCAATTCTGCACGAAAGTCCTTGAGTGAAATGATACTCTCACGCCCCCGGATCACAGACTTGAATGTGTTGTATTTTGCAGGTAGTCCATTCAATGCAATGATCACAAGGTCTTCATCATCAAATGTGACACCAAGAACCGAAAGTCCATCTCTTGCTTCTTTAAGCCTTCGAAGATATTGGGAAACTGAATCTGATCCCTTCATAATGTTGTAAAGATCAGTCTGTAATTTGATTATACTGGTTTTTGTACTTGGGAAGAAAAACTGGTTTTGAAGACGAACCCACATCTCTTGAGAACTCTTGCTACCAATCACACAGGAAATAGCAGATAAAGAAAGTGTGGCAGTAATTAACAACATCAAGGAATGATCATGCATTTTCCAGACTTTATACTCATTATTTTCAATTCTTGAAGATGAAGTACCATATGTTACCTCTGAATCGCCTGAAGAAGTAGAAGAAAACTGAACAAGACAGAGATTTGATCCGTCAACGAACCCCATAAGTCCATGGACTTTAAGCATCAACTGCATCTGAAAATGCCATTGTAGATAGTTGGTCTCATCCAGTTTCACAGTAACAGACATGGAAACGGATGCAATCAATCCAGTGATCGGTGACGGCAAGATTTGAAGTTGATTCGCAGTTACCATTTCGGAAAATTGTAGAGAAACATGTATGAGGAAAAACTCAAACACCTGGCGTGCACAATCTTTCAGAGCGAAGAATGAAGAACTGGGCTTACGGCTGCAAACCCACAAAACAAAGCAAGTCTTCCTTCAGCTACCCACTTTATCACAGAGAGAGAGCGAGTGTAGTTCGAGAAATTTCGAATCGGTCAGCGAGTCGACTCAGTTATTGCAGCGAAGATGGCAAGCGAGCCAACTTGGATAATGCTGGCAGTGAACGAGTCAACCATCAAGGGCTACCCGCACGCCTCGATCATCAGGAAAAGAAAGAATCGAAGAAGACGGTTACAGAAGAAGAAAGAATTTCGTGTAGCGGAAGCAAAATAAAGGATCGAAGAAGCTGATCAAGCTTTAATGGCGATTGATACCATGTTAAGCATTATGCAGGAAGAAGAGAACAGAGAGATTATAGAAGAAGGAGGAAACAGAGGAAACTTAGAGAGAGAAAGAGAATGATTTTTCACTTGTATTTTCTTTATTAATTCAATGGTTCCAATGATACAGTTATATATAGTAGAGTACTGAGCTAACTGTCTTACCTGAATCTCACACTTAGCAACTATCCTAACTGCCTTATCTTATTTGGCTATATACTCTAACAGAGAAGACAGAGAGCGATAGAAGGTCGTGAGAGCGCTGCATTCGCTTGGATGGCAAGCATCATTCGTAGATATAATGGAATTGAATATGGGGATGAAGAGGAAGCCATGAGAGATTGAATGTGTTGGTATTCTAGGGTTTACTAACTCAATACCAAATGTAGGTGATAAGTTTACAAACTTATCACACCTCTAGCTTTTTACACTCTCAATATACTCGGACAAACAAGTGGAGAAAGGATAGAAATAACAAGCTTCCACAAAAAAGACACTCGTACTTTGATATATGAAATAAAAGCAGTTTACAAACTGATTAAAAACAAAAGCTTACAAGCTAATGAATATGAGAGAGTATAATCAGAAAATGGGATGATGCTTAAACCCTAGCTACAAGACCTATTTATACGAAACAGAAAATGATAAAAATGAAGCATGGCAGCTATGAAGCATTAGCTGCTATCCACCTTCACACATGCTTTCGATGAGCTTTACACCCTTTCACACATGCACCAGTTATGGATATACACACACACTGCAGCTTTCCAGCTTGTAACACACAACTGAAACCATCACATGGCAGCAGATTGCTTTCATGTAATCTACTTTCGGCTGACACAAACAATAAGCATATTCATATGGCAAGTGTGGGAAACTTGAGTGAAGAACAGGCTGGCAGCACTTTATGATGTTTTTATTTGAATATCCAACAGAATGATCCATCTTATGTTAAGATTCTCACAGGTTTGTTTATGTAAAATACGCATATAGACGTAAACATAATGGTCAAATGTGCACCGTTTTGTGCAGTATACACATCTTCTGGATGCCATGACAGCTACATATGAACATTGTTAAGTTGCAACTTGCAAGCTTTTCAATGGATCAATATATAATATTTGTCTGCAATTTCCCAATATCTTCAAGGTCGCGTAAAGATTCTTTTATGTGTTAATCTATGTATTTGAAGAGGTTTGGTTTCGTTTGATTTGACTTTAGTAGTAAACAACAACAATAAAGCCTTTTCCACTAAGTGAGGTCGGCTAGACTTTAGTAGTAAACAACAAACAAAAAACTTCAAAGAGTCACCTACAGGGAATTAAATAATTTTGTATGTTGATTCAATTTTTCTTTGTAAAATGTGTTGGTTTGACTTCTTACCAAGGTTCTAAAAGTCGCTAGGCGGGCTAGGGCCTAGCGCCTAGGCGCCTAGGCGGATTTAAGTAAATCAATCATATTTCGTGTAAATAAGTGTCTGCTTATACTTGAAGCATATATAATTTCATCATAAACTACAAAATAGAATGCATATATATTATGAAGTATTGAAACATAATGAAAACATGTGAAATAAGGATATAATGTGTGTTCATTTAAGTATGCAATAAGTCTCTTACAATTTATTGAAAAAAAATAAAATGTAAAATGAAAGTAATCTATTTTCTGTCTAAGTGAGTTGCAACCTAGGGGAGTGTTTAGGCGGGTCTAGACGGGTGCCTAGGTGGTCTAGATGGGTGCCTAGGCGGTCTAGGCGGTGCCTCAGCAGGTCTAGGCGCCCTTAGCATTAATCGGGGCGGCGTGCAGGGGCCTAGCGCCTAGGCGGGGATTTTTAGAACAGTGCTTCTTACAATGACTTTTCAAGTGCCCAAATGCATTTAGATTACAATTTTTTATTTCCTTTTTGGATGCAAGCAAAAAAGGGAGAATTAAACTTAGGATTTTTATTGCAAAAATAAATATTCTTAATCACTTGAGCTACAAGTTTTTTTGAGAGATTAGATTTTAAAAAAGTATGGAAAGTGAAAAAAAAAAAAAAAATTCTTTGACGCTACATAATAGTAAGGGAAAATGAATGTCGAGTCAGTTTAATTTTTTCGGTTTTTGTCTTAGGAAAGGAGAAGAGCGAGACACGAAGTTTTTGTGCAAGAGCAAGTAAAGTGCCCTACGACTAATATAAAATGGTCAACTACTTGTATATCAAGTAGCAACTTCAGATGTCACTTTCAACATCTGGCTATTTTTCAAAGTGTTTAAAAGTGATTTCTAATGCGAATTTAATTTTTTATGTATGCTCTCTAGTTTTATTTTTAATCCAAATTTCTTATTAAAATTTGTAAGAAAAGGCAACAATTTATTCAACGGAGAAATTATAAATAATTATAAGGTAGATTACGGAAAACTTGATCAACAAGAATGCTTCAATTCTTGACAAATTAAATGGCAGCGTGCAAGTGAATTTCCGATTAACTATTTCAGTATTCTATCCTGACGAAATTCGAAGACTTTTGCGTATGAATTTAGTTAGCAAAGTTGGATGCAAATGTAATCCTACAACGTTAATTCCCTTTCTTTTTTACTCAGTTGTTAGATTGTTTGTATGCAACAGCAATGTGGTCAATAAGTCCTTTATTTCTCACAAAAAAAATTACATTTGATTAAAAAGCGATCTTTTGTGTATTTCCAGATTTCCAGATTTCCAGATTTCCAGATTGTTTTCATGTTTCCAGCAGTGGCCAATTTGCAGGATTAAGGTGCCACTGCCACCCATTTCCTGAACCGCCTTTTCTTGCGAAAGTTGGAGCTCTGCAATTTTCGGCTTCTGCTCATGCTGGGATTCGTTCAACAACTTCCGGCTTTCAACCCATGCAAACTAGAAGAAGAGAGAACTTTTTTTTACTTTCAGAAAAAAATATAAACCCTTCTCAATGATTCTGCATATACAGATTTTGAATTTTTGATGAGTAGTATCAAATTGAATCCGGACCCTTTTCTTAGTTTCATTTTTGTGGTCGAAAATAAAACTTCATAAACAGAGTAAGACATAGTTGATTTTGAAATTGGAACCTCATCTTTTTCAATCATGAGTGTTGAAGATCAACACCAGCCCGAAGAGCCCATATTTGACTAAGCCCAATTTATTTGTGAAGAAATTCCTACACTAGTCTAGAATAAGAAGTTGGTTAATAAACCAAATTCTAGAGTAATCTAAAACACTAAAGAATAGTCTAGATGGGCATTCTCAGCCAAGTAATAAAGTCAGCTACTAAGGAGGTTTTGTAAGTCGGTGGTAGTGTGTGTGATCATGCACTAGAAAGTTCTAGCATGTTTAATGTCGGCAAACATGCCCTATAAATATGGGTGTGGTGTTGTAAGCTAACCAACCAACCAATCAAGAACTTAGAAGAAGAAAGTAGGTAACCAAGTGAGAGTGAGAAGTAAGAGTAGTCTTGAAGGAGTGTAAGTAGTCTAGAGTTTGTCTCTAGAAAGTGAATGAGTGTCATTGCTTCAGAAGTGTGTCCTTGAGAGTTTTTGTGTTGTAATATTTTGTGTGTGTAATATAAGTAATTTGTTTACTTGTGTTGTCTCTCCAACACTTGTGTTAGAGTTGTGTACTCTAATTTTTCCCTAACAATTGGTATTAGAGCGGTACGATCAGGGACCGTCTCTAGTGAAGCTTTCAAGAATCGTGAGAAGTTTAATACTTCGCAAGATTGTTGGCTAATCTTGTTCAGCGTATTGAAGTTCTCCTGACACGATGGGAGATCTTCAATTGTTGGAGGAATCAAGAAGCTTAATAACAAAAATTACAACACAGGGGCAATGTGTATGGAGTCTTACCTACAAGGCCAAGATCTTTGGGATGTCGTTAGCAGTGATGAGGTCACACAGCCGAAAGAAGACACCAACGACACTTTGAGGAAGATCAAGGCAGGTAAGGCCATGTTTGCCTTAAAAACCAAAGTTGAAGATGACATGTTGGAGCACATACGGAAGGCCAAGACACCGAAAGAAGCGTGGGACACCTTCGCCACTCTTTTCAAAGAAGAACAATACAAGACTGCAGCTTCTTGAGAATGAGCTGTTATCGGTGGCCCAAGGGGACATGACGATTGCCCAGTATTTCCACAAGGCAAAGTCAATTTGTCGTGAAATTTCTGAATTAGACTAGTGTTGCCATTGTATAATCCAGGATAAAAAGAATAATTATCCATGGATTGAGACCTGAATATCGAGGCTTCGTTGCTGCTGTACAAGGATGGCCGACCCAACCATCACTTGTTGAGTTTGAGAATTTGCTTGCCGATTAAGAAGTTTTGGCAAAGCAAATGGGAAGAGTCTTGTTAAGAGGTGAGGAGGAAGCGCTCTACACAAAAAGTAAAGGCAGCTTTAAGCAGCATGCTAGTGGTGGATCTAAAACAAATGGTGACAAGGCAAAATGTCATCAAGGAGGAGGGAGTTCTCGGCCAGGGGGAGCTCTGAAGTATCACGACAACCGTGGTTAGTCCCAAAACAATAAAAGGTTTAAGGGCAAGTGCTACAATTGTGGAAAGAAGAGCCATATGGCGAAAGATTGCTGGTTCAAAAAGCCCGCAGAGAGTAACATCACCAACTCATAAAAGATAAATGAAGATGACTGGGACGCCGTAGCGTCTTTAGCCTTAGAGGAAGAATGGGACGCAGAAGCATCATCTTGTTGGTGCTCAGAAAATGAGGCGTTGCCCAATTCGAAAGAGATTGAAAATATGTTGCAGGAGAAAATGGGAGATCAAGCTACCCAAATCCATTCGAGTCCAAATGAGCTCGAGGAATTGCTTGATGGTGAAGATGTCAAGCAAGAAGTACCTAAGAGTCTTTGGCAAACTGGTGTATATCAATAACCACAAGAAGTTAGACCTAGTGAAGTGGAAGTATCAACTCCACAATCACAATTAAAAAGGTTAACAAGAGTAAGAATGCCAAATCCTAAATATGCTAATGTTGTCATAGCTGATGGAGCAATAAAAGAACCTGAGACGTTTGAAGAGGCATCGCAAAGTACTGAATGGGTAAGAGCTATGGAAGAAGAAATCACTGCTCTAAAGTAGAATCAGACTTGGGACTTGGTGCCAAAGCCAAGGAATGTGAAACCCATATCCTGCAAATGGGTGTACAAGATAAAGCGTCGTCCTGATGGCTCAATTGAAATGTACAAGGCTCGGTTGGTGGCTCGAGGCTTCTTTCAGCAGTATAGACTAGACTATGATGAAACGTTTAGTCCAGTGGCAAAGCTTACAACTGTACAAGTCTTACTTGCACTTACAGCTAACAAAGATTGGAATCTATATCAAATGGATGTGAATAATGCTTTCTTGCATGGAGAGTTAAATCGGGAGATCTGCATGATGCAGCCAATGGGCTTTGAAAGCAAAGTTTATCCTGAGTATGTATGCAAGTTGAGGAAAACACTCTACGGTCTAAAACAAGCACCAAGGGCGTGGTACGGTGAGATTGCAGAATTTCTAACACAAAGTGGTTACTCAGTGGCGCATGCAGATTCCATCCTATTCGTTAAAGCTAATGGAGGAAAGTTAGCTGTCGTGTTGGTGTACATGGATGACCTAATCATCATTGGCGATGATGAGGCAGAAATTCGTCGAATAAAGGAGAATTTGTCAGTTCGGTTCAAGATGAAAGAACTTGGACAACTCAAGCACTTTCTTGGATTAGAGGTTGATCGCACACAAGAAGGGATATTTCTGTGTCAACAAAAATACGCAATAAACTTGTTGCAGAAGTTTGGGATGCTTGAATGCAAGCCAATCTCAACACCGATGGAACCTAATGCTAAGATTTGTGCACATGAAGGCAAAGACTTGGAAGATACAATAACATATTGCCAATTGGCAGGTAGTCTGATCTACTTGACTCTGACTCGACTTGACATTTCTTATGCAGTTGGTGTTATGAGTCGGTACATGCAAAATCCAAATAAGCCTCATGTAGAAGCGGTTCAACGAATATTGAGATATGTAAATAGTACAATTGACTATGGTTTCTTGTACAAGAAAGGTGAAGACAGTAAGTTGGTTGGCTATTGTGACATAGATTTTGCAGGAGATCGACCACTGAGTATATCTTCAAAATTAGTTCAAGAGTAGTTTTGTGGTGTAGCAAGAGACACCAACGGTGTCTTTGTCAACAAGAGAAGTTGAGTATAGAGCAGCAGTAATGGTAGCTTAAGAGAATGTATGGCTGGTACAGTTGATGATTGATCTACATCAATGTCACATCCCGGCCCGGGGCAGATCACTTCCTGGGCCCGCTCCACCACCGTAGCACGATATTGTCCGCTTTGGGCCCAGACCACGCCCTCATGGTTTTGTTTCTGGAAACTCACGAGGTCACTCATCATGGGAGTGCTCTAGCCCCCTTCTCGCTTAACTTCGGAGTTCCTACAGAACCCGAAACCAGTGAGCTCCTAAAGCGGACAATATCGTGCTACGGTAGTAGAGCGAACCCGGGAAGTGATTCGCCCCGGGCCAGGATGTGACAATTGGTATCAGAGCCATTCCCTGACCGGAAGTGTGCCGACGAGGACGTCGGGCCCCTAAGGGGGGTGGATTGTGACATCGCACATCGCCCAGGGGAGTGATCCTTAAATGTATATTCTCATCCCTACCTAGTACGAGGCCTTTTGGGAGCTCACTGGTTTCGAGTTCTGTAGGAACTCCAAAGTTAAGCGATAAGGGGGCTAAAGCACTCCCATGATGGGTGACCCACTGGGAAGTTGCTCGTGAGTTCCCAGAAACAAAACCGTGAGGGTGTGGTCGGGTCCCAAAGCAGACAATATCGTGCTACGGTGGTGGAGCGGGCCAGGGAAGTGATCCGCCTCGGGCCGGGATGTGACAATCAATCAATAGATTATACAGTATCATTATACTGCGATAACCAATCGGCAATTTGTTTGGCAAAAAATCTAGTCTTTCATGCAAGAACTAAACATGTGGAGGTGCACTATCATTTCATTAGAGAGAAGGTCTTGCAAGAAGATATTGAGATGAGATAAATCAATATAGATAAACAAGTTACGGACTTGTTCACTAAATGTTTGAGTACCGGAAAGTACGAAAAGTTTTGTCGTCAACTCAACATGGAGGAAAGAATGCGCTAGTGTTGAGGAGGAGTGTTGAAGATCAACACCAGCCTAAAGAGCTCATATTTAACTAAGCCCAATTTATTTGTGAAGAAATTCCTACATAACTCTAGAATAATAAGTTGGTTAATAAACCAAATTCTAGAGTAATCTAAAACACTAAAGAATAGTCTAGATGGGCATTCTCAGCCAAGTAATAAAGTCAGCTACTAAAAAGGCTTTGTAAGTCGGTGGTAGTGTGTGTGATCATGCACTAGAAAGTTCTAGCATGTTTAATGTCGGCAAACATGCCCTATAAATATGGGTGTGGTGTTGTATGCTAACCAACCAACCAATCAAGAACTTAGAAGAAGAAAGTAGGCAACCAAGTGAGAGTGAGAAGTAAGAGTAGTCTTGAAGGAGTGTAAGTAGTCTAGAGTTTGTCTCTAGAAAGTGAGTGTCATTGCTTAAAAAGTGTGTCCTTGAGAGTTTGTGTGTTGTAATATTTTGTGTGTAAAACAAGTAATTTGTTTACTTGTGTTGTCTCTTTAACACTTTTGTTAGAGTTATGTACTCCAATTTTTTCCCAAACAATGAGGAGCTACACCAATAAGGACTAACATCATGTTGGTTGAGCTTCAGAATTGTCAACAATACAAATTTTTTCACAAGCACTTTTGACTATAACTCAAAAGCACTTCCATAATTCACACTTGGAACAAAACGTGTTCTGCACTGATGTTTACAATTTCAAATGAAGCAAAGTAATTAATTGAATTAAATTATTACTTGGTCCATTTGCCTAAAATTGAAGTCCTCTTTAGCTTGTCAATTAAACAAGAAATTAGCCATCGAACAAGAAAATTGAAAAGAAATAATTGTGGTGGGCCACATTCGTGAGATGGGTTCAACGTACTATATTACTTGGAAGCTGAAAAAGTGAGAGTTCTACATAGAGAAGGTTGTAGCTCAAATCAAGGATCTCAAGGCGATTCAAGGATAAGAAGAAACCGGATTCGAGTGAACCATAAAGTGAGTTGTGGAAGAGATTGAGGTGTGTGAGATGTGTGAGATTTCCAAGTAATGAGGGAGAAATAATACTCCCATTGAGGCCTTTGGGTGAAGCTGCAATTGCGTGATGTGAAGGTCCAAATCAATGGACCTTCACATCATGCAATCAATTGAAGTAGTAGTCCAGTTCAATGGAGGAGAAGACAGAGAGCGAGAGAAGGTCGTGAGAGCTCTGCGTTCGCTTGGATCGCAAGCATCTTTCATAAATATAATGGAATTGAATAAGAGGATGAAGAGGAAGCCATGAGAGAATGACTGATCCATCTTAGATTAAGATTCTCACAGGTTTGTTTACATGTAATACGCATATACGCGTATACATATAGGTCAAATGTGAACCATTTTGTGCAGTATATACATCTTCTGGAAGCCATGACAGACATATGAACATTGTTAAGTTGCAACTTGCAAGCTTTTTCTATGGACGAATATTATATAATATTAAGGTTTTGTCTACAATTTCCCAATATCTTCAAGATCGCGTAAAGATTCTTTATGTGTTAAGTCTATGGATTTGAAGAGGTTTTGATTTGTTTTGTTTGGTTTGATATGACTTTAGTAGTAAACAACAAACAATAGACTTCAAAGAGTCACTTGCAGGGAATTAAATATTTTGCATTTTGATTAAATTTTCTTTGTAAAATGGGTTGGTTTGACTTCTAACAATGACTTTTAAAGTGCCTGAATGCATTTAGATTACATTTTTTTTTTCTTTTTGGATGCGAGAAATGCAGACTCACATTTAGGACTTTGAGTGCAACGGTAAATATTCTTAATCACTTTAGCTACAAATTTTTTGTGAGATTCAATTTTTTAAGAATACGAAAAAGAGATAGGAAAAAATAACTTTCTTTAACGCTACGACTAATATAAAATGGTCAACTACTTGTATATCAAATAGCAACTTCAGATATTACCTTCAACATCTTGCTATTTTTCAAAGTGTTTGAAAATGATTTCTAATGCGAATTTAATTTTTTATGTATGCTCTCTCGTTTTCTTTTTAATCCAAATTTCTTATGGGGTGCGACATTCAGACATCCTATTTTACTTATCAAACATCGTTTTAATTTTCGGCAATCAGATTGGATAAATTGAAGAAGATCAACGGACATAAATTATTAAGGAGTGTGTGAGAAGTAAAATAGAATGTATGGGTAGCACACCCCTTTCTTATTAATATTTGTAAGAAAAGGTAACTATTTATTCAACGGAGAATTATAAATAATTATAAGGTAGATTACGGAAAACATGATCTCCAAGAATGCTTAAATTCTTGACAAATTAAACGGCAGCCTGCATGTGAATTTCCAAGTGACTATTTCGGTATTCTATCCTGACGAAATTCGAAGACATTTGCGTATGAATTTAGTTAGATTGTTTGTATGCAGCAGCAATGTGGTTAATATGTCCTTTATTTCTTACAGAAAAATTACACTGATCAACAAATGAAGCGATCTTTAACATCGGAGAGGAACTGGAAATACGCATATCGCCATGACGTGATCAAAGCTAAAGAGCCACAAACTCCCCAGAATCCTACAATGAAACCAAGAGCCACTGAAATATAAAACCATGGAATTTCATTCCCATTGCCATGCACATCTTCCATGTTCTTAGTTGCATTATCACTTGTGTTCTGCTGGCATTTGTTTGGAAGCGGGGAACCACAAAGTCCCGGGTTGCCCTCAAAGGCAGTGGCATCGAAGCCTTGGATCTGAGTGCCTAACGGTACTTGTCCTTGGAGGTTATTGTATGCAACACTAAGTGAAGCCAAGAAATGAAGATTTGATAGTGAAGCTGGGATTCTGCCCGATAGATGGTTTCTTGAGAGGTCTAATCTCTCCAAGTTTGTGAGCTTAGATACCTGGTCCGGAATGCTGCCAACGATGTTGTTGACGCTGAGATCCAGCTCGTGAAGGTTTTGCAACTGGCCTATCTCAACGGGAATGTTGCTGCTTAGACTGTTATTTCGGATGTAAATTGCTCGCGGCAAGTTGGACACATAGTTGTACTGCAGAGCTGTGACAGATGCATTTGTTCGCTGCGTGTTGATAGGTAGCTCGACATCACCACTATCTGTTCGAGCGGCAGGCTTCTCGGATACAAGAGCTTGTAGTGAGAAAAGCTCCTTTGTAAGTTCCCCCGAAAGCGAGTTGTTGTTCAAGCTTATGAAGAAAAGACTGGGGAGACTTCCCAACCAAGGAGGTATTGAGCCTGTGAGTCTGTTGGAAGACAAATCGAGGGCTTCGAGTTTCTTGAGCTTTGACATCCACACCGGAATATGACCTTTAAGTTGGCAGTCCGATAAGCCAAAAAGGCGGAGATTTTGAAACCCAGAACCAATCATAGCATCACCATCCGGCAGTTCTTCACCTATAAAATTATTTGGAAGCATGACCACCCTGAGACTTTCGAAACGCATCAATATATGCAGAGCGCCGGTGACATTGGTGAGTCTGTTGCTACCAAGTGCGAGGAAGGATAGGTATTTCAATGAAACTATCTCGGGTTGTATTTGTCCCTCTAGATGATTACCGCTCAGGCGAACTGCTTTCAGAAACTTGCATGAGTAAAGGCTTTTTGGCATGACACCGGAGAAGTAATTGCTCCCAAAATTAAGCTTAATAAGTTGATCAAGTTTGGAAAAATCTAGCTCCGAGAAATTTCCATCTAAATGGTTGGATTCAAGATTGAGTTCGATAAGGTTTGTGCAATTCATCAAAGACGGGGGCAGAGGACCTTCAAGATTGTTGAAATGAAGGAGCATGAGTTTTAATTTGGAGAGCTTCCCGATATGGAGAGGAAGTGCGCCACTCAAATGATTGAAGGAAATCTCTAGGATTGTGAGGCTGGTGAGATTGACAATGTTGTCACTAATGTGACCAAAAATCTGATTGGAAGGTAACGAAATTTCGTGAAGCGCATGAGCTTTGAAGAGATCACTAGAAAGAGTCCCAGAGAGAATATTAAAGCCCGCGCGAAAGATTTCCAATTTCAAACAGTTTCCTAGTCCGAAAGGAATTGAGCCATTGAAATCGTTGTGGGAGAAATCCAAGACTCTGACCGAAGAGGAACGAAGACAAATAGAGGAAGGTAATTCACCAGCAAAATGATTGTTACTGACATTCAAGCTGCTCAAACTCCAGGCATGCTGGAGGAATGAAGATGGGATTGTTCCATTGAATTGATTGCTCGACAAATCCACTATTTGAATGTAACTAGATGATAGAAACATTGGCACTTCTCCGGATAGAAGGTTATAGCTCAAATCAAGGATTTCAAGGCGACTCAAGGACAACAATAGTCCAGCTTCAAGCGGACCGGAAAGCAGATTGTGGGAGAGATTGAGGTGCAAAAGATGTGTGAGGTTTCCGAGAGAGCAAGAAACGCCTCCTTGGAGCCGTTTAGAGGGCAACAATAAAGAGTAATCAAATATAAATATAGTTTTAGTGATATAGTTGAATGTGTAATTGTTGATATTACTAAGGGCATATGTGTAAAGTGTTATCTCTATTTGATACTATAAATATCAGTGTATAACTAATTATTTGTAATGAGAAATACAAGTGTTTTTCAGTCAAAGTTTTCTTTCAAGCTTCCTCTGTAAGTTTCATACATGGTATCAACCGCCTTTTGCCTACCGGCGATTTCGATCCGTCGTTCTTCCGCCTGTACTCTCTGATTCTTGTTGTTCTTTGTGATTCTCTCTCGCTCTCTTGTATGTAGCAATGGCTTCTTCATCGCCTTCTTCGTCTGAGTCGGTGCCACCTCTAGCCCCAAATTCCTCAAACCCTAACTTCTCCAATTCGTACTCTTCTCTTACGATTCAGAATATTGGAAGCATGGTACCGATCAAGCTGAAGCGTTCTAACTATCTTCCATGGCGAGCATTGTTTGCTCCGATTCTTCGTCGTTACAAGCTCATCGGCATCATTGATGGTACTGAATCATGTCCCTCTCCTTTTCTTCCTGATCGTTCTCTTAATCCAGATTTTGAGCTTTGGTATGAAAAAGATCAGAACCTTCTTATTTGGTTGAATTCAACGCTTTTTGAGGAAGTCATTCCCTTTACGGTTGGTGTTTCTTCTGCTCGTGATTTGTGGCTCAAATTAGAGCAGCGATTTGGGGGTGTTTCGGATGCCCATATTCATCAATTGCGATCTCGACTTCAATCGCTTCAGAAAGGCTCTCTGTCCATCTCTGAATATCTGCAGCAAATCAAAGAAATCTCTGATTCCTTAACTGCTGCTGGTGCTCCGATCACTGATCGCGATTTGATTGCTGCTACATTGGCCGGCTTACCTGATGAGTTTGAGTCGTTTATCGATTCCATCATGCTGCGTCTTTCTTCCACAACTCTTGATGAATTGCATGGCTTGCTTCTCACCAAAGAGTTATCCATGTCTCGTCGAAAGGCTGCTGCCTCTACTGTTACCGAATCCTTTCAAGCTTTCTCTGTGCAGTTTCAGGCTTCTCAGGCCCCTCTTCTTCCTACACCTCAAGTGTTTGCTGCTCAATATCCTCAATCTCAGTCCTATGTGAAGACCTATCGTGGTAATCGTGGTCCTAACTCTCATTCTCGTGGTCACAATTATTCTCAGCGTGGTCATCGTGGCTCTCATTCATCTTTCAGAGGTAATCATTTCAATCCTCGTGGCAATTCTTCTGGTCCTCGTTCTTTCAATCACTCTGGATATCGTGTTCCCTGTCAAATCTGTGGTTCTACTAGTCATGAAGCCATCGATTGTTATGACCGTATGAATCCTGATATTGTTGGTAAAGTACCCTCGGCTAAACTAGCAGCAATGTGTGCTCATCATTCTGCCAAGTCTTCCTCTCCATCTTGGTTAATTGATTCAGGGGCTACCTCTCATATAACAAATGATATCTCTACCATTCATTCTCCCAGTCCCTATCATGGTGAAGAAAAAGTCTATGTTGGCGATGGTAAAGGTCTATCCATTACTCATACTGCTTCTTCATTGTTACATACTCCACATTCTATTTTCCATTTGCACAATGTCTTACATGTGCCTCAGATGCAACACAATCTTCTTTCTGCTTATCAGTTTATTAAAGATAACAAATGTTCATTGACTCTTGATATTGATGGATCCTCTGTCAAAGATCGTGCTACGGGGAGGATGCTTTTGCGGGGACCCGTTAAAGATGGTTTCTTTCCTCTTCAAAGCTCCTGTCCTTCCTCAGTCTCTCCTCCTACTGCATTAGTCAGTCATAAAGCTTCTCCACAGGTGTGGCACAGTCGCCTTGGTCACCCTTCGTCTGCTATTTTTCGCAGGATACTTTCTCACACTCCTCTACCACTTCAAGGCAAATCTGCATTGGACTTCTTTTGCACGGATTGTGCCTTAGCCAAGAATCATAAGCTTCCCTTTAGTCGTACTAGTTCAGTTTCCTCAACTTGTTTAGCATTGTTACATTGTGATTTGTGGGGACCCTCACCTGTGTTGTCTGTGAGTGGTTACAAGTACTACTTTCTCATTGTTGACGATTGTACTCGTTACTGTTGGTTCTTTCCTTTGAAATCCAAGGCTGATGTTTACTCTACTTTTGTAAGTTTTCAACGCTATGTAGAAAATCTTCTTGGTAATAAAATCAAAGTTGTTCGATCTGACTCAGGGGGTGAATTTACTGGTTCTCATTTTCAGTCTCATCTTAAGTCGTGTGGTATTATTCAACAATTCAGTTGTCCCCATACCCCTGAACAAAATGGCTGCGTTGAACGTAAACACAGACATTTGGTTGAAACTGCACGGACTCTGTTAGTTCAATCTCATGTTCCACCTCAGTTTTGGGTTGAGGCCTTTTCAACTGCAGTTTATTTGATTAACAGGCTTCCTATCTCTGGTATTCTTCAATCTCCGTGGGAACTTTTATTTCATTCTTCTCCGGATTACTCAAGGTTAAAAGTATT
This sequence comes from Crataegus laevigata, assembly GCA_963580275.1. Taxonomy (NCBI): domain Eukaryota; kingdom Viridiplantae; phylum Streptophyta; class Magnoliopsida; order Rosales; family Rosaceae; genus Crataegus; species Crataegus laevigata. Next base: position 37,171,367 of record OY756946.1, on the reverse strand, counting down.
TGGTTGCAGCTGCTTCCCATGGCTTAAACCATACATTTCTTCTAAATTGGACAGCAAGAGTAAACACTGTGTTTTTCTTGGTTACAGTGTTCAACATAAAGGGTATCGTTGCTTGGATCCTCTCACTCAGCGCATCTATATCTCTCGCCATGTTCTCTTTCATGAATCTGAGTTTCCATATCGCATGTTTCCGGCTGCAGTCCCTCCTTCTTCAGCCCCTTCTGCACATTTTCCTCCCATCAATCTTGAGTTTACTATTCCCCACTGTGCTCCAGTCTCTTCCTCATCTCATTCCCTTCTTCCTTCTTCACAGGCTGCCCTGTCTAGTCCTGAAGGTGCTATTCCATCTCCAATTGCTGATGCTGTCTCCCCATCCCCAGTTGTCACAAATCTTCATCCTATGACCACTCGTTCCAAGGCTGGTATATTCAAACCAAAGGCCTACTCAGCAACGAAACATCACTTGCCTTCTTCCATTGTCTCTATTTCAACCACCTATCTTCAAGCATCCAAATTTGCTCACTGGCGCCAAGCTATGCAGGAGGAATTCAATGCCCTGCAGTCCACTGGTACTTGGTCCTTGGTACCTTCTGCTCCCAACCTCAATGTCGTCAATTGTAAGTGGGTTTTCAGGGTTAAGACACATCCCGATGGTCGTATTGATCGATATAAAGCCCGCCTTGTAGCCAAGGGCTTTCATCAGCAAGAAGGCCTGGACTACAATGACACCTTTAGCCCTGTGGCTAAACCTGTTACTATACGGATTCTTTTGTCCTTAGCTGTTCAAAATGATTAGTTCTTGAATCAACTTGATATTAGTAACGCCTTTCTCCATGGTGATCTCCTAGAAGATGTGTTTATGTCTCAACCTCCGGGCTTCTGTGATCCTCAGTTTCCTAATCATGTTTGCAAGCTCCGGAAGTCTCTCTATGGTCTCAAACAGGCGCCTCGCGCTTGGTTTGACAAGTTGTTTACCACTTTAATTTCTCTTGGTTTTCAACACTCCTCTTCTGATGCATCTCTGTTTGTGCTCAAAGCTCCTGTGTTGGTTATTGTTCTGGTCTATGTTGACGATATCTTAGTCACTGGCCCGAATTCTGATGCCTGCAATCTCTTCATTCAGAAACTCAGTTCCATTTTTCCGGTTAAGGACCTTGGTTCTCTGCATTATTTTCTTGGTCTTGAGGTTCAACACTCTTCTCGTGGCCTCTTTCTGCATCAACGTAAATATTTGCTGGATTTTCTTCATAAAACTAAAATGGATGGTGCTAAACCCTGCTCCACTCCCTTGAGTGGTACCAAGCTTGATCATACTGGCCCTCTTCTGTCAGATCCTACAGAATATCGCTCACTTGTTGGTGCTTTGCAATATATCACCTGGACTCGTCCTGATGTCTCCTTTGCCGTTAACCAAGTGTGTCAATTTATGCATGCTCCACGTGAGTCTCACTTGCAGGCTGCCAAACGGATCTTACGTTTTCTTAAAGGTTCTCTCACTCATGGCTTATGGTTTACCAAGGGCTCTCTTCATCTTTCTGCCTTTTCTGATGCTGATTGGGCAGGATGTCCATTTGATCGCAGATCTACAAGTGGCTACTGTATTTTTCTTGGTTCCAATTTGATTAGTTGGAGTGCCAAGAAGCAATCCACTGTTGCTAGAAGTTCTACCGAGGCTGAATATCACTCCCTTGCTCATACTGCTGCCGAAATTACTTGGATTTGCAAGATTTTTCATGATATTGGTGTCTCCCTTCTTCAAGTTCCTGACTTATGGTGTGATAACATTTATGCTATTTCCTTGGCCTCCAATCCCATGTTCCATGCTCATACTAAACACGTGGAGATTGATTATCACTACATTCGGGAACTTGTCCTTGCTCATTTGATCAAAGTTCAGTATGTTTGCTCTCAGGATCAGCTTGCCGATATTCATACTAAAGCTCTGTCCAAACACCGGTTTCGGTATTTGCAGTCCAAGCTTCCTCTTGGTTCTTCCCAGTCCCAAGTGCAGCTTGAGGGGGTGTAAAGAGTAATCAAATATAAATATAGTTTTAGTGATATAGTTGAATGTGTAATTGTTGATATTACTAAGGGCATATGTGTAAAGTGTTATCTCTATTTGGTACTATAAATATCAGTGTATAACTAATTATTTGTAATGAGAAATACAAGTGTTTTTCAGTCAAAGTTTTCTTTCAAGCTTCCTCTGTAAGTTTCATACAAACAAAACATGTGTTACCCAACCGTCGGCATCACAAGCGATGCCTTCCCAGTGACAACAATCACTGGAAGACCAAGTTAAATGAGAAGAAGACATATTGAAAGATGACAAAAGCGAGTTGTGATCTGCCATGTTGCAAGCATGGTTTGTAGAAATGAAAGCCTAGAACACAAGAAACAGGAAGAGGACTCCATACATGACTAGGTTCCGGCATGGCCATTTTTGCTATGGCTGTACCGGTGTTATATTGCTCACGTCGTTTCGGGGGTATATATACACTTCTTTGTTTGAACCAGAGGTAGAAATTAACAAAGGGAAGAAGGTAATTGGGTAATGGTTTGAATTCTTGTGTTCAGTGTCTGAATTTCTCAGTCTTTGCTTTATGGAGACTTGAGTAAAATGGGACGTCACTAACAATGGAGGGTCTAATCATGGGTTGGCAGCAACGGGAACCGGCTTCCCTTTGGATTCCCTCCGGATTCTTTAAAATTGAGCCCCCTAACTAATGAATTCGGACCGTTGAAATTTGATTCAACGACTACAAACAGGGGCTCCCTAAAAGTTATAATAATTATAGTCATTGAATCAAATTTCAACAGTCCGGATTCATTAATTAGTGGCTCATTTTGGTGGATCTGGTTTCACAGCAACGTATAGAAGGTTTACACTGACTTTTCGCTTGTGCTTTTAGAAAAGCTAAAAGTATTTTTGTCTTGAAACATAGTTGTTTGACAAAAAATTTAGGGTAAATCTCAATTTATTATTCTTAAGTTTTGTGGTTTTTAACATTTGGTACATAAAGTTTTTTTGTGTCCCGGAGTCCCCACCTAAAGTGTTAATTTTGGAACAGTCTCATACATCCGTTAATCTGACTGTTAAATCAACCGTTAACTAATGACGTGGCGTCCATGTGAATAATGACTGGTCACTAGGTGTCAATATGAGTCCACGTAGATATTAAAAGAAAATAATAATAATACAAATTAAAAAAAAATAAATAAATAAAAACCATCCTTCTTCTACCTCACACCCCGACCCACCCCCGGCGATCCCACCCAACCCTTCTTCCCTTCTCTCTCCACTACCGGCGCTGGCGTCCATCCCACTGCCCAACTCTCTATCCACATCCAACGGTGGGCGACACACTCCACATCTCCAGATCCGGAAACACACTGCACATCCGCGATCTGGCAACACACTCCACGTCAAAATTATTCACGTGGGGAAGGGCTACAACAACTTCATCGTCGTCGACCCTCTGGTCTTCTCTCAGAGACTGTTACCCGCTTACTTCAAGCACAACAATTTATCTACACCAGCTTAACACCTATGTGAGCAAATAGTCTTGAAATTATTTAATTAATTAATGTGTTTTGTTAATTAAGTAGGGAATTGAAAGACCCAGTTCGTAATATTGATTAATTTTGCAGGGATTTAGAAAGGTCGATCTAGATAAGTGGGAGTTCACGAGCGAGTGGTTTCTGCGAGGGCAAACGCATGTGCTGAGAAACGTGGTGAGGAGAAAACACATGGGCAAGAGTTCGAGTTCGAATTCAAATTCAAACTTCTTACAGGCGAAGCACGAGGAGCTCGATGGCGAAAATATAATTAGGGAGATTTCACGGTTGGGTGGGATCGAAGGGATGAAGGGTTGGGTTGGGTGGGATTGGGGGGTGGGATCGGGGTGTGAGGTAGAAGAACGATGTTTTTTTAATTATTTTTTTAATATTAGTCCATATTGACATGTGATGTCCAGTTATTGTTTACATAGGTGTCACGTCATCAGTTAACACTAACGGATGTATGATATTGTCTCAAAATTAACACTTTAGGTATGACTATGAGACAAAAAAAAATTCATGTACCAAATGCTGAAAATTATAAAACTTGAAAGTAGTAAACTGAGATTTATTCAAAAAATTAAATGCTTTGCTTTATAGAGACTTAAGTGAAATGGGACGTCACTAAAAATGGAGGGTCGAATCATGGGTTGGCAGCGACGTAATAGAAGGTTTACACTGACCTTTCGCTCTTGGAAGAGCTAAAAGCAGTTTTGTCTTGAAACAAGGTTGTTTGATAAAAAATTTAAAAGTGCTTTGAGTATGAAGTAGAAGCACTTTTAATCACTCTGACAATTTTTTAGATGCAATCAAGTTAAGGAAATTCAATTAAATAGGAAAATTGTGGCGAGAGTTGATGATATTGGTGAACGATTGACTTAGCTATGGGCTTATATAGTATTAGACTATTCTTTATATTGTTAATTGATTTTATGATAAATGCTTTGAAATTACACTGGCATCACATAATGTAGCATGACGTAGACCTATCATTTGTCGACTTATTTCACGACTATATTTTTTGTCTAGACTTTGAAATTACAAATCTATAATAATTAACTAGCTTCCTTCCACGCGCTCACGCGCGTGCAAAAGATATTTTTTGAATCACAATATGTTACGTGCGATTTACATGTTTTAAATTTATTTATTAATGTAGATGGAAATGAATAATAAATACATTTAATAAAAATGGTCTTTCAATTTTCATTTACATTTTATTGAATTTACATTAAGATTAGAAAAAAATAATATTTAATAAACAACTGATTGTTAGCCTTTTGTGAGGCTAAGCCCACTCCCTCCCCTTAGTGTAGCTAACATCGTTTGGTAAAAAAAAATATCATTTGACAACTAATTGAATCACATTATTATGCGCATGCAAGAGACTTTTTTTTATAAGTAGCACTACACACCTTTTAAGTGTTTAAAATTTGAGAAATAATATTTAATAAACAACCGCGTGCTAAAGACATTTTTTGAATCACAGCACCCTAAGTGCGACTTAGACATTTTAAATGTATTTATATGCGTGAATTGCTTCAATATTTTTTTATTTCGTTATTTTATTTTTTTATTACCAGCGCTACGTGCCTCTTAAGATGTTTTAAATACAACATTCATGATTTTTCTTATTTTTTATCATATTTTTCTTCCCCATCACGTGGGCACCATCAACTTTGTCATTTGTTTATTATTTTCTCTCTTCCCTTTCATTTTTTATTCTTTTCTCTGATGAACAGTGGAGAGCAGTGTGATGAACAATGGAAGACAGAGAGCGAGAAAAGGTCGTGAGAGCGCTGCGTTCGCTTGGATCGCAAGCATCATTCGTAGATATAATGGAATTGAATATGAGGATGAAGAGGAAGCCATGAGAGATTGAATGATCCATCTTAGGTTAAGATTCTCACAAGTTTGTTTATATATAATACGCATATATATATATATATATGTAAACATATAGTGGCTCGTTTGGATGTGCTTTTAAAATGACTGAAAGCGCTTTTAGTGAAAATATTTTTAGAACCAATCTTTAGTAAAAATGCAAGTAAATCATGGAAAAGCACTTAAAGTGTTTTTGAAATCTAAAAATATTTTCTCTAAAAGCTTTTTCAGTCATTTTAAAAGCGCATCCAAACGAGCCATAGGTCAAATGTGCACCATTTTGAGCAGGATATACATCTTTTGGAAGCCATGACAAGTACATATGAACATTGTTAAGTTGCAACTTGCAAGCTTTTCAATGGATCAATATATAATATTTGTCTGCAATTTCTCAATATCTTCGAGGGAAGGGATTCGGAGAGGATCTCTTCCTCCTAATCTACCAAATTAGGGGATCCAGACTATTGAAATTTGATCCAACAGCTACAAACAGGGCCCTATTTTAAAAGTTATAATAATTTTAGCCGTTGGATCAAATTTCAATGGTCTAAATTCCCTGATGTAGTGAATTAGGAGGAAGGGATCTTCTCCGGATTGATATTGAGAAATTGCAGACAAATATTATATGTTGATCCATTGAAAAGCTTGCAAGTTGCTACTTAACAATGTTTATATATGTAGCTATCACGGCTTCCAAAATATGTATATCCTGCACAAAATGGTGCACATTTTGGCCTATGGATTTGAAGAGATTTGGTTTCGTTTGATTTTGACTTTAGTAGTAAACAACAAACAAAAGACTTCGAAGAGTCACACAGGGAATTAAATAATTTTGCATGTTGATTAAATTAACCAAGGGAAGAATGTAATTAGGTAATGGTTTGAATTCTTGTGCTCATTGTCTGAATTTCTCAGTCTTTGCTTTATAGGGACTTTAGTGAAAAGGGACGTCACTAACAATGGAAGGTCTAATCATGGGTTAGCAGCAACGTAATAGAAGGTTTACACTGTCTTTTCGATCGTGCTTTTGGAAGAGCTAAAAGCAGTTTTTTCTTGAAACATAGTTGTTTGATAAAATTTTAAAAGTGCTTTGAGTACGAAGTAGAAGCACTTTTAATCACTTTGACAATTTTTAGATGCAATCAAGTTAAGGAAATTTAATTAAATAGGATAGTTGTATGGTTAAATATAGAGAGACTTTTGATGCAGTCTTTAGTTATGAATATTCTTTGATTGAAACTTTATTAGTTTTCAATTGATCGAAGTTTTTGAAATTAATGTGATAATTTATTTCTATATATATTATGATATTTTTTAAATGAAAAATTGAAATTCATAGTTGTTTATATTAATGAGATTTTAAATAAAAAAATCATAATTTGTGGGATTAAAAATATTAGAATATAAATATACTATTTTGTGTGTGTGTGTGTACATGGGTGCATTCATCAAAATTATTGTACCAAAACATGGGTACATTCTTCAAAATCACAAAAAATAAAAATCAAAAAATTAAGCTTAATAACATTAATAAATTTCTTCAATTAAACTTGACATAGATACATTTTCAAATCAAAGACATATAACAAATTGATATATTTAATAATGAGTACATTTTAAGATTAAAAATTTAAAAAAATTACATGAATGGGTACATATAAGATTAAAAAATTGAAAATATTTTTTTTAAAAATCTAATGGGTACAAACTTATTCTATTGATTCATTTATTTTGGAAATGTTTTGAATCGAAAATTAGTTAGGAGTTTAATAATTGTGTGCGTATTAAAATTCTAAATTAATTATTAATTTTTATTTAAAAAAATTATGTAACTGACATGTAAATTCATTATTACATTAATGCTAAGAATTTTAATCAAAATCTAAAAACTAATAAGATTTCAGTCAATAAACATTAGTAACTAGGGACCAGATGCTAATTTTTTTTTTTTAAATATAAGAAGTAGAAGTGAGAGGCTCATTAATTAATTTAGTGATTTTTCATGATTTAACAACGTGCAAGTACTGTTACATGAACGGAAAGGTTACGCGTATGAAAAGAAATGATACAGTTACGCTTATTAATTACATAATGTAACATAACGTAGACCTATTATACGTCAACTTATTTGACGACTATGTTTTTTTCTTTGTCTAGACTTTGAAATTACAAATATATAATAATCATAATGGAGAATGCTTTGAAACTGCACTGACATCACATCCCACTTACCTAAGTTTGATTTTTCTTCTCTTTTCCGTTATCAGATTGGACTCAATGGTTTACTTAAGTCATGGTCAAGGTAAACTAATGGAGCATTTTGTTTATCTTCGTTGCTGGGTAAGATGCTTTATAATATGTTACAGTTACACATGCAGAGTAGGAAAAACGGCAGTACCTGTTGTGAATAAGTTCCACGGTAATAGGAAGATGAACTTTGCATAGATTTATAAGTAAGTTGGGCTACTTTCTGTATTGTCACTTAATTTTATTGTGAAATCTCAACTTCTTCATGATTTCAGAACAAGTTGTCCCACATATAAAGTCAAACGGTCACACGCACTCCACGTCATCTCGTTGTGTTGTCTATTTGTTAGGCTTGAAAATTCGCCACACATGAGGAGACGTATTGAGAATAAATCCCACAATAATGAAAGAAGGGACCTTACATGGTGTAATCTCAACTTCTTCAGTACCTTGAGACATCATTAAATGTAAACCAAGAAACTTGTTTGCCAAAAAATTTAACAGAAGAAACTGTAACGTTGTTGCAGCAATATGTTTCTTCCGGAATGTGTCATGCTACGTACGTTAACAATATAATTGCAATTTAAACTTTACTGTTTGATGAAAAAAATAAAAATCGTGAACCGTTTTCTTTTGCGTTTTCCCAGACTTCCAGATTGTTTTCATGTTTCAAGCAGTGGCCAATTTGCAGGATTAAGGTGCCACTGCAACCCATTTCCTGAACAGCCTTTTTAAAGACATGTTTGGAACTCTACTTGAATTTAACTTTTTAAACTTAAAAATAATTTTAAGTTTTAGGCCATAAAAATTTGTTTGATAAGACTATTTTCAAAAACTGAAGTCAAGACTAACTCAAAAATATAGTTTATTATTTAAAAACATAAAAAGTGAATTTTTAGAAATTTTAAACTCACTCATTTTTTTCCCTCCTTCCCTCTCACTCCAAATCTATCTCTCTTTTCTTCTTTCTCTCTCTTCCTTTTTTATTACTTTTTTCGTATCTCTTGTAATTCGTTTTCGTCATTCTCTCGGTTCTTTCTTTCACTCATCTTCCTCTCTATCTCGTCCGATCCTCTCTCTTCTTTCTCTTTTCTTCAATTATCTCTCACTTTTTTTTCCTCTTTTCTCCTCTTTCTGCCTCTCATGCGACCCCTCTTTTTAGATCTATTTGTCTAGTATAAATCGTAAAATTTAAAATTTTTAAATCGCAAACCAATCAAGTTTTTTAGTCTTAAAGAAAATTTTTTGAAAAATGATAATTTTTTTTAAATATGATACCAAACAGGCTCTAAAGCTTTGCAATTTTCGGCTTCTGCTCTTGTTGGGATTCGTTCAACAGCTTCCGGCTTTCAACCCATGCAAACTAGAAGACTTGAAAACCCAACTTACATTACCATTTTTATTTATTTATTTATTTATACTTTCAAAATAAAAAATATAAACCCTTCTCAATGATTGTGCATATACAGATTTTGAATTTTTGATGAGTAGTATCAAATTGAATCAGGACCCTTTTCTTAGTTTCATTTTTGTTGAAAATAAAACTTCATTAACGAAAGGGAATATTACAATTTGTGATACATGGGTCTAAAGTCCAAACAAAAACAAAACCCTCCATAAACAGAGTAAGACATAGTTGACTTTGAAATTGAAACCTCATCTTTTTTCAGCCATGAGGAGCTACACCTACACCAATAAGGACTAACAGCATGTTGATTGGGCTTCAGCACCTTTGACTATGACTCAAAAGCACTTCCATAATTCATACTTCGAACAAAACGTGTTCTGCACTGATGTTTACAATCTCAAATGAAGCAAAGTAATTAATTGAAATAAATTATTACTATGTCCATTTGCCTAAAATTTAAGTCCTCTTTGAGTCTTTAGCTTGTCAATTAAACAAGAAATTAGCCCTCGAACAAGAAAATAGAAAAGAAGAAACAATTGTGGTGGGCCACATTCGTGAGATGGGTTCAACGTACTATTTTAGGACAAGTCCCAAACTTCTTTGTGAGCACGTTGAGAGTTTTGTTACGGTTGGATTTCAAAAAAATTGATGGTGGATTATTTATATTAATCATTTGTATTAATAATGATTAATATAGTGATTTCATATAAGAGAGACTTATTTCGAGGCTAGACACAGTAAGACGGTCACGATTCAAGAACGTATCAGTGAGTGGACTTTTAGGTTCAACGTATACACGAGATATATGATTTTCGAAATGGTAGAAAATATTAAAAAATTAAAAGGGTATGGAAAAAGTAATTTTGGGGTCTGTTAATAAAATCTCTGTTTGATGAAATATCGTGTTATCATGTCAATGTTTTACTTATCGAATGCAAATATTTTATATATTAAAGACATTATGATTTATGTGTTTTGTGACCATTATTATGGCATGATCATACATTTTTATTATCTCAACATGTATGTTAAACCGATGTCTATAGTACTGTCTTGGATCATGACCAACTTCACGTGTATGTTCACCCTGCACATTGGATTTATGTAGTTCCAGCATGTACTAGTTGCATTAAGCTTTCAAGACTGAAGTGTGATGTGCCTTGCATCAACTTCACGTAATCATGTGTATTTGTACTTGAGCGTAGATTTATACACCCATCTTGTTCATGTTAGAGTGTCCTCCCTTGCATGAGCTCATTTGTCTACATTTCTAATGAGAATATGATATTATACTTGCTATATTTTAGATTTATCGTGATATAAATGTATTCTTCAATTTTGTTTTTGACGATAATCGAATTTAAAACACATCACTTACATGTGAAGAGTAATATACTAGACCATAATGGCGATATACATATATTCTTGAATTAATTGGTTTAATATTATTGCCTTTATTGATGCACAAAATCAGTGAGGACTTTGGTATAACAGAAAGTGTCAGGTTTGTGACCTTCGCTAGATTGCTCCGGTCACCAGTGTAGATAAGTATGTAAAGAGATAGAGGCAGGGAAGCAAACACAAGACGTACGTAGTTCACCCAGATTGGCTACGTCCACAGAGTAGAGGAGTTCTCATTAATTGTGAAGGGTTACACAAGTACATAGGTTCAAGTTCTCCTTTTGTGAGTTCTAGTGAATGGTTTAGTACAAAATGACATTAGGGATTCATTGTGGGAGAATGATCCTTATTTATAGAAGAGAGGTTCTAGCTTTGTTCTGACATTGACACGTGTCATGTTGTGATTGGCCTCTGACGTTGACATGTGTCGCGTTGTGATTGGCCTCCTGGTTGGAGGGAAACTCTTGTGGGTCCTTGACAGTATAATGTTGACCGGTGCTTAGTAGTTTCAGGGTTGGTCAAGTATGGTACAAACAGTGCTCCCCTAAGTTCCCGAGTGAGGAAAGCTTCTCGGTTGGGGACTTGCAAGATCCAAGCCACTGAGTAATCACGAAACTTCTAAGTGTCAAAGTGTGGTATCATCTTCAGTTGCCTCTGTCCCATAGGTAGGAACGGTATCTTGAACATATGCTGACGCACAAGGTAATGTATCATTTTCACTTGAAGCTTACTTGTAGTTTCAGGCTTGGTCAAGTGCGATACAAACCATATAGTGGGAGTCCCCCAAGTCTCTGACTGAGAAGATCTGTTGAAGGAGGTGACAGACAAGGTAAGCAATCAGAGTCCCAAGCTGGCGTATATCAACAGCCAGAAGAAGAAAGACCTAGTGAAGTGGAAGTATCGACTCCACAATCACAACCAAGGAGGTCAATGAGAATCCGAAAACCAAATCCTAAATACACCAACGTAGCCATAGAAAAAGAAACAGTTGAACCTGAGTGGCTCAAAGTTGGAAGAAGAGGTCACTGCAGCGGAGCTAAATCAAGCTTGGAATCTAGTGCCAAAGTGAAGAGATGTGAAACCCGTATCATGCAAATGGGTGTGCAAGAAAAAGCTTCGTTGTCAACTTGGCATGGAGGAAAGAATAAGCTGGTGTTCAGGGGGAGTATTGAAGATTAACACCAGCCCAAAGACAAATGGATCCAGCCTATGCACAAAGAAAGACCCATACACATGCTAGAAAATTCTAGCAAAGTTCAAGTTGGTGGAAGAGTCTAGAAGAATGGTGAGGATTCCACCAACATGCTAGATTAGTGTCGATAATTCTAACTTAGGAAGGTAGTGGAATTATCTAGATATCTCTAGCATGATGTTTCCATGCTTCTCCAAGGTTCCATCCATGCCTATAAAAGGAGAAGGCATCCACACCATTTGTAAGTAATCAAGTAACCAACCAACCAACAAAGTAGCAGGCAACCAAGTAAAAGTGAGAAGTAAGAGTAGTCTTATGAGCAGTGCGAGTGCTCTAGAGCTTGTCTCTAGGAAGTGAGGGAGTGTCATTGCTTCTAAAGTGTCTTTGAGAGTTTTGAGTGTTGTAATATTTTGTGTGTGTAATACAAGTAATTTGTTTACTTGTGTTGTCTCTCCAACACTTGTGTTAGAGTTGTGTAGTAAGTTTTTCCCCAACATCTAGTTCAATGGAAGAGAAGACAGAGAGCGAGAGAAGATCGTGAGAGCTCTACGTTCGCTTGGATCGCAAGCATCTTTCATAAATATAATAGAATTGAATAAGAGGATGAAGAGGAAACCATGAGAGATTGACTGATCCATCTTAGATTAAGATTCTCACAGGTTTGTTTACATGTAATACGCATATACGCGTATACATATAGGTCAAATGTGCACCATTTTGTGCAGTATATACATCTTCTGGAAGCCATGACAGCTACATATGAACATTGTTAAGCTGCAACTTGCAAGCTTTTTCTATGGACCAATATTATAAATATTAAGGTTTTGTCTGCAATTTCCCAATATCTTCAAGGTCGCGTAAAGATTCTTTATGTGTTGAGTCTATGGATTTGAAGAGGTTTTGTTTGGTTTGATTTGACTTTAGTAGTAAACAACAAACAATAGACTTCAAAGAGTCACTTGCTGGGAATTAAATATTTTGCATTTTGATGAAAGTTTCTTTGTAAAATGGGTTAGTTTGACTTCTAACAATGACTTTTAAAGTGCCTAAATGCATTTAGATTACAATTTTTTTTTCCTTTTTGGATGCGAGCAATGGAGACACACATTTAGGACTTTGAGTACAACGGTAAATATTCTCAATCATTTGAATTACAAGTTCTTTGCAAGATTTGATTTTTAAAAAAAAACGAAAATAGATAGGAAAAAATGACTTTCTTTAACGCTACATAAAGGTAAGGGAAAATAAATTTCGAGTCAGTTTAATTTTTTCGATTTTTGTCTTAGGAAAGGAGAAGAGCGAGACTCGGAAGTTTTTGTGCAAGAGCAAGTAAAGTGCGCTACGACTACTATAAAATGGTCAACTACTTTTATATCAAGTAGCAACTTCAGATATCACCTTCAACATCTGGCCATTTTTCAAAGCGTTTGAAAATGATTTCTAATGCGAATTTACTTTTTTATGTATGCTCTCTCGTTTTCTTTTTAATCCAAATTTCTTATGGAGTGTGACATCCACACACTCCATTTTACTTCTTATACATCTTTTTAATTTTCAGCCGTCGGATCGAATGAATTCAAGAAAATCAACAAACATAAATTATCAAGAGGTGTGTGAGAAGTAAAATAAGATTTGTGGATAACATACCATTTTCTTATTAATATTTGTAAGAAAAGGCAACTATTTATTCAAAGGAGAATTATAAATAATTATAAGGTAGATTACGGAAAACTTGATCTCCAAGAATGCTTAAATTCTTGACAAATTAACGGCAGCCTGCAAGTGAATTTCCAAGTAACTATTTCGGTATTCTATCCTGGCGAAATTCGAAGACATTTGCATATGAATTTAGTTAGGAAAGTTGGATGCATGTTTAACCCTACAACGTTAATTCCCTTTCTGTTTTACTCAGTTGTTAGATTGTTTGTATGCAGCAGCAATGTGGTTAATAAGTCCTTTATTTCTCACAGAAAACTTGCATTGATCAACAAACGAAGCGATCTTTAACATCAGAGAGGAACTGGAAATACGCATATCGCCATGACGTGATCAAAGCTAACGAGCCACAAACTCCCCAAAATCCTACAATGAAACCAAGAGCCACTGAAATATAAAACCATGGAATTTCATTCCCATTGCCATGCACATCTTCCATGTTCTTAGTTGCATTATCACTTGTGTTCTGCTGGCATTTGTTTGGAAGCGGGGAACCGCAAAGTCCCGGGTTGCCCTCAAAGGCAGTGGCATCGAAGCCTTGGATCTGAGTGCCTAACGGTACTTGTCCTTGGAGGTTATTGTATGCAACACTAAGTGAAGCCAAGAAATGAAGACTTGATAGTGAAGCTGGGATTCCGCCCGACAGATGGTTTCTTGAGAGGTCTAATCTCTCCAAGTTTGTGAGGTTAGATACCTGGTCCGGGATGCTGCCAACGATGTTGTTGACGCTGAGATCCAGCTCGTGAAGGTTTTGCAACCGGCCTATCTCAATGGGAATATTGCCACTTAGACTGTTATTTCGGATGTAAATTGCTCGCGGCAAGTTGGACAGATAGTTGTACTGCAGAGCTGTGACAGATGCATTTGTTCGCTGCGTGTAGATAGGTAGTTCGACATCACCACTATCTGTTTGAGCAGCAGGCTTCTCGGATACAAGAGCTTGTAGTGAGAAAAGATCTTTTGGAAGTTCCCCCGAAAGCGAGTTGTTGTTCAAGCTTATTATGAAAAGACTAGGAAGACTTCCCAACCAAGGAGGTATTGAGCCTGTGAGTCTGTTAGAAGACAAATCAAGGGCTTCGAGTTTCTTGAGCTTTGACATCCACACCGGAATATGACCTTTAAGTTGGCAGTCCGATAAGCCAAAAAGGCGGAGATTTTGAAACCCAGAACCAATCATAGCATCACCATCTGGCATTTCTTCACCTATAAAATTATTTGGGAGTGTGACCACCCTGAGACTTTCGAAACGCATCAATATATGCATAGCGCCGGTGACATTGGTGAGTCTGTTCCTACCAAGTGCGAGGAAGGATAGGTATTTCAACGAAACAATCTCGGGTTGTATTTGTCCCTCTAGATAATTACCACTAAGGCGAACTGCTTTCAGAAACTTGCATGAGTAAAGGCTTTTTGGCATGACACCGGAGAAGTAATTACTCCCAAGATCAAGCTTGATGAGTTGATCAAGTTTAGAGAAATTTAGCTCTGAGATATTTCCAATTAAACGGTTGGATCCAAGATTGAGTTCGATAAGGTTTGTGCAATTCATCAAAGACGGGGGCAGAGGACCTTCAAGATTGTTGAAATGAAGGAGCATGAGTTTTAATTTGGAGAGCTTCCCGATATGGAGAGGAAGTGCGCCACTCAAATGATTGAAGGAAATCTCTAGGATTGTGAGGCTGGTGAGATTGACAATGTTGTCACTAATGTGACCAAAAAGCTGATTGGAAGGTAACGAAATTTCGTGAAGCGCATGAGCTTTGAAGAGATCACTAGGAAGAGTCCCAGAGAGAATATTAAAGCCCGCGCGAAAGATTTCCAGTTTCAAACAGTTTCCTAGTCCGAAAGGAATTGAGCCATTGAAATCGTTGTGGGAGAAATCCAAGACTCTGACCGAAGAGGAACGAAGACAAATAGAGGAAGGTAATTCACCAGCAAAATGATTGTTACTGACATTCAAGCTGCTCAAACTCCAGGCATGCTGGAGGAATGAAGATGGAATTGTTCCATTGAGTTTATTGCTCGACAAATCCACTATTTGAATGTAACTAGATGATAGAAACATTGGCACTTCTCCGGATAGAAGGTTATAGCTCAAATCAAGGATTTCAAGGCGACTCAAGGACAACAATAGTCCAGCTTCAAGAGGACCGGAAAGCAGATTGTGGGAGAGATTGAGGTGTGAAAGATGTGTGAGGTTTCCGAGAGAGCAAGAAACGCCTCCTTGGAGCCGTTTAGAGGGCAACAAAACATGTGTTACCCAACCATCGGCATCACAAGCGATGCCTTCCCAGTGACAGCAATCATTGGAAGACCAATTTAAACGAGAAGAATTTATATTGAAAGAAGACAAAAGAGAGTTGTGATCTGCCTTGTTGCAAGCATGGTTTGTAGAAATGAAAGCAGAGAACACAAAATACAGGAAAAGGACTCCATAAGGCATTATATGACTAGGTTCCGGCATGGTGTTTTTTGCTATGGCTGTACCGGAATTATATTGCTCACATCGTTTGTGGGGTATATATACACTTATTTGTTTGAACCAAAGGAGGTAGAAATTAACAAAGGGAAGAAGGTAATTAGGTAATGGTTTGTATTCTTGTGCTCAGTTTTTGAATTTCTCAGTCTTTGCTATATAGAGACTCGAGTGAAATGGGACGTCACTAACAATGGAGGGTCTAATCATGGGTTGGCAGCAACGTAATAGAATGTCTACATTGACTTTTCGCTTGTGCTTTTGAAGAGCTAAAAAAATTTTGTCTTGAAACATAGTTGTTTGATAAAAAAAATTTTAAAGCCCTTTGAGTTTGAAGTAGAAGCATTTTTAATCACTTTGACTATTATTTTGATGCAATCAAGTGAAGGAAATTCAATTAAACAGGAGAGTTGTGTAGTTAAATATAAGAAGGAGAAGTGAGAGGCTCATTAATTAATTAATTTAGTGAATTTTCTATGATTTAACAACATGTAAGTACTCTTACATAAAAGAAAAGATTACTTGCTCGATTTTTCTTCTTTAAAATTTAAATATCGCTCTTATAAAAAGAAATAATACAATTACACGTATTAATAACAGAATATAGCATGACATAGACCTATCATCCTTTGACTTATTTCCCGACAATATTTTTTTCTTTGTCTAGACTTTGACATTTTAAATCTATAATAATAAAAATGGAGAATGCTTTGAAATTGCACCGACATCACATGGCACTTACGTAAGTTGATTTTTCTTCTCTTATCAGATTGGACTCAATGGGTTTACCTAAGTCATGATCAAGATAAATTAATGGAGTATTTGTTTATCTTTTTGCTGGGTAAGATGCTTTATAATATGTTACAGTTACACTAATGAAGAGTAGGAAAAACGGCAGTATGAGTTGAGAATAGTCTAACATTGATGGGAGCGAGTATCTTACATAGACTCATAAGTAAGTTGGGTTATTTTTTATATTTTCAATTGGTTTTATGGAAGGACCTCAACTTCTTCATGGTATCGAGCCGATTGTCCCACGTGTGAAGTCAAATAGTCACATGTGTTTCACGTCACTCCGTTGTGTTGTCCACGTGTTAATCCTTGAAAATTCACCAGAAGAACGCGTTGAGAATAAATCATACATTAATGGGAGAACAGACACGGTGTAACCTCAACTTCTTCACTACCTCGACACATCAACAAATTTTAAATCAAGACATTTGTTTGCCAAAAAATTTAACAGAAGAAACTGTTACGTTGTTGCAGCAACATGTTTCTTCCAGAATGTGTCATGCTACGTACGTTAACAAGATACATGGACCGGGGAGGTACAGCCCAGTGGGGGCAAATGCCCCCTCTCATCTTATGTTTTTTGCATTACAAATTATTCAATTAATAATTTTTATTTTTTTTGCTTTACAAATTATTCAATTAATCATATTAAAATAGTAAAAATCTTTTTTTTAGTTTTTAAATGCTTCTCCATCTTTTTTTTTCACACATTAATGTCTAAACCTTGTTGAGTTGCATGTATTTGATTAATTAGTACAAATGAGCATTAGATTGTCAACAATTAAAGATAAAATTAAACAATAGAGTAATAAAATTAGGTATTTTAAAATTAATTTTTTCAGCATTTGTAAAAGAACTAGCTTTATTTATACAAAAATAGAGCTCAAATTTTTTAAAGTCTCCCCTTTTAGTTAAATTTATGGCTTCGTCATTGACAAGATAATTGCAATTTAAACTTTACTGTTTGATGAAAAAAATAAAAATCGTGAACCGTTTTCTTTTGAGTTTGCCCAGATTTCCAGATTGTTTTCATGTTTCCAACAGTGGCCAATTTGCAGGATTAAGGTGCCACCGCCACCCATTTCCTGAACCGCCTTTTCTTGCGGAAGTTGGAGCTCTGCAATTTTCGGCTTCAGCTCTTGCTGGGATTCGTTCAACAACTTCCGGCTTTCAACCCATGCAAACTAGAAGAAGAGAACCTTTTTTTACTTTCAGAAAAAAAATATAAACCCTTCTCAATGATTCCGCATATACACAGATTTTGGATTTTTTATGAGTAGTCTCAAATTCAATCAGGACCCTTTTCTTATTTTCAATTTTGTTCTTAACCAACATGATTGCACAACTTATGAAAATCATGGAGATTTTGCCGAATAGTTTGATATGTTATGAGACCTAAACATTTTTGGTTCAGTTTTGTCGAGAATAAAATTTTATTAATGAAAGGAAATATTACAATTTGTGATAGACGAGTCTAAGGGCTAGTTTGGTATTGCTGTGCTTTGAAAAAAAGCTGCTGTGAGAATAAGCGGCTGTGCTGTGAGAATAAGCGGCTGTGAAATAAATCAGCTGAGTGTTTGGTAAACATTTTTGGAAAAGTGTTTTTGGAAAAAAAAAGCAGTCTGATAGTGGATCTTTTCATTAAAGGAGCACTGTAGCTCCGTGTGCTTTGAAAAAAAGCCAGTTTTCCAAAGCTACAAATAGGTGCTTCAGCTTTTTCCTTTGATTTTAGCTTATTCTCACAGCAGCTTCCAAAATAAGCCCTTTTTTTTTAGTTTACCAAACAACAAAACGAGTCCCAGCTTTTTTTCATGGGGCTTTTTTAATAATCACCTCAACCCCAAACGGGGCCTAAGTCCAAACAAGCACAAAACCCTAGATAGACTAAGACATAATATAATATAGTAAACAAACTTAAGCAAAATGAGAGTTACACCCCAAGACATAAAGAGAGGCCCACACATACTTAGGTCTGTATGCAACAATAAAAAACAAAAGGAAAAAACTTTAATCTCAAGCATCAAAAAGCAAGCTTCCATTGCCGCCGCATCATCCGCAAAGGAAGAGATTGCCCCAAACTGAAAAGACCACCCAAACCAAAACTAGAGTGTTGCGCGCAATCAATTCATCAAGACCAACAACATCCACTACCACACTTAAAATAAAGGTAAAAAAAACATACAGGAGGAGGAGGAGGGCAAAGGGGATGTGTAAAACACCCTTGTTCCAACATGAATCGTTCCACACTTCGCCCAACTTTTCTAGCAAGCTGGTTCAGCAATGGGCTGTGAGCGTTGGGTTTTGTGTCAAGATCAAGGTATTAAATATCGATGATATCGGAAATATCGATAGTCCAAAAACACGGAAATTTCGATGGAAATATCGGGATATTATCGATATCGATAAAAATTGAATAAAAACCATGGAAATTGTAAGAAAAACTTGGAAATTTTTATTGAAACTTTGCAGGATGTTTATTTAGTCAATTATCTATTAGTTTATCACAAAAAATTGAAAAGAAATTCATTGCATGATGGATTTAACTAAGTTAAGTTGATTATATAGCGAGCTGGCAAACATTGTGAGTGTAGAAAATATGTAAATATTTTAGCATATTTTCACAAAAACATAAGTGATATGGTGGTTAAGGTGTTGAAGGAGTAAAATGGGAGGGGTTCGAATCCCCTTGGAGTTTTTTTAAATATAGAAATTTTAAAAACACGGAAATTTCGATGGAAATATCGATGACATCGGAAATATCGGTAGTCCAAAAACACGGAAATTTCGATGGAAATATCGGGATATTATGGATATTTAATACCTTGGTCAAGATAGAGTCCAATATTCGAGATCTAATCCATGATTATTGGTTGAAAAAAATGAGGGGTAGCAAGGTAGAGGTAGGAAAGAAGGGTGCAATTTGTGGATGGTTTTGCTTTGCTTTCTTTCTTAAAGAGAGAGGGCTGATTGAGGTAGTAATTAGAAGAAAAGTAAACATTTTTATGGATAAACATGTGATTTATAACTTACTCTTTAATAGTTATTTTGCACCAAAGATTTTCTGGCTCAATTCGTACACATAAATATTTATTCGTCTTCTGGACAGGGAGCTTTAACTGGATCACTAAAAAGAGAGGTGGTTTGGAAGTTGTCAGGGACCATGAAAGATTCGCCTTTGCTTGCATATTCTGAACAATTTGTACTCTCAGCTCCACAATCCAGTTTCCTGTT
Organism: Crataegus laevigata; assembly: GCA_963580275.1. NCBI lineage: Eukaryota > Viridiplantae > Streptophyta > Magnoliopsida > Rosales > Rosaceae > Crataegus > Crataegus laevigata. Next base: position 37,151,459 of record OY756946.1, on the reverse strand, counting down.
TAAAACAAGGACAAGAATTAAACATCACAAACCAAATCGAAAAAGAAAACGCAAAAAGAGTCATACCTTCTTCTAAGCCTTCTCCACATCAGATAGAGCTTGAATTGAACATTGTCCAGGAATTGGAAATATACACATCTCCACGTCTTCTTGAGAAGCAAAGGGCAACAGAATCCCAAGAACCCTACAACGAAACCAAGCGCAACGGATAACCCAACCCATAGACTTTGATCCTCAACGTCGTCCAAATCCTGGTTGGCCTTATTCTCATCTGCATCATTGCCATTACTTGACAAGCAGTGGTTTGGAAGTGGGGTGCCGCAAAGTTTTGGATTCCCTTCGAATGCAGAGGCACTGAAGCCTTGGAGCTGAGTGCCGGTTGGTATTGATCCTTCAAGATTATTGTATGCAACAGTAAACGTGGACAAGAAATGGAGACTTGATAGTGATGATGGGATTTCACCTGACATACAGTTGCTGTTGAGTTCTAATCTCTCCAACTCTGTGAGGTTGGATATTTGGTCTGGAATGCTGCCGGAGAAGTTGTTGATGCTTAGATCCAGTTGTTGAAGATATTGCAATTGGCCAATCTCAAGGGGTATGCTGCCACTTAAACTGTTGTTCCTGAGGGAGATTACTCTTGGCATGTTGGCCACATACTTGCACTGTGAAGACAGCACAGTTGCATTATTACCGCGTGGGAAGTAGACAGGCAACTCAAGAGAACAATGGCCCGTTTGATTCGCTGGCTTTTGCAATACTAACGCTTGTAGTCCGCAAAGCTCCCTTGGAAATTCACCTGAAATCAAGTTGTCATTCAACAACAAAAAGAAAAGACTCGGAAGAGTCCCCAACCAACCAGGTATTGTGCCAGTGAGTCTGTTAAAAGACAAATCCAGGACTTCTAGTTTCCTGAACTTTGAAATCCATGCAGGTATTTGACCTGTCATATGACATCTATATAAACTGAAAACACACAGATTTTGTAACCTGAAATCAACAGTTATATCTCCATCTGGCATTTCTTCACCTCGAAAATTTTCTGAAAGAAGGAGCACCCTGAGACTTTTGAAACGCATAAATATCTTCATTGTCCCTGTGACATTGGCGAGTCTGTTACGAAAAAGCGAGAGGAAGGTCAAGTTTTTCAATTGAAGAATCTCAGGTTGGATTTGTCCCTCGAAATCATTTGCACCCAATCGAAGTGCTTTGAGGGACTTGCATGAGTAAAGGCTTATTGGCAAGATACCAGTGAGTGCATTATTTATAAAATCTAGCTTACTAAGTTGAGTAAGTTTTGAGAAATCGAGTGCAGAGATATTCCCACTAAAACGGTTGAATCCCAGATTTATTTCAACAAGGTTTGTGCAATTCATCAAAGATGGGGGCAGAGGACCTTCTAGACTGTTGTAATGAAGGTGCATGAGCTTTAATTTGGAGAGCTTCCCAACATTCTCACCGATGGGTCCGAAAAGGCTATTAGTAGATAATGAAATTTCTTGAAGGGCCTGAGCATTGTAGATATCAGCAGGAAGGGACCCTGAGAGAGTGTTGTCGCGAGCACGAAAGACCGCCAATTCGGAACAGTTTCCTAGTCCTAGAGGAATTGAGCCACTGAAAATATTGTGAGAGAAATCCAAGACTCTAAGCGAAGAGGAAAGAAGACAGATAGAGGATGGTATTTGGCCTGTAAAATGATTATTGCTGACATTCAAACTGCTCAAATTCCAGGCATGCTGGAGGAATAAAGATGGAATTGTTCCGTTAAACTGATTGCTGGATAAATCCACCATCTGGATATAACTTGATGATAGAGATGACGGTAGTTTTCCGGATAACTGGTTTTCGCTCAAATCAAGGATCTGAAGGCGAGTCAAGGACAAAAAAATTCGAGCCTCAAGGGGACCGGAAAGCATATTGTGGGAGAGGTTGAGATGCGAAAGATGTGTGAGGTTTCCAAGAGAGCGAGAAATGCAACCTTTGATACCTTTGGAGGGCAACAACAAATGAGTTACCCTACCAAACATATCGCAAGTGATGCCCTCCCATCGGCAACAATCGTTGGAAGACCAGTTTAAACCAGAAGAATAAATATCAAATGAAGACTGAAGAGAGTGTTGTTCAATGTTTTGGCATGCGGGGGTTGTAGCAATGAAACTTGAGATGAAAAATATGAAGAGGAGGCCAAATGAAATTTGAAGTGCCATGTCTGTATATTTGATTGCTCACAAGTTTGTTATATATAACACGCTGATTTGTTTAGACTTAAAGGGCTAGAAACAACATCGAAACATGAATCACGCTTCTTGGCAGATGCATGCATGTGAAGAATGTAAAGCACCTGAGTTGTACTATGTACTTGTATATGATTCATGTCGCCTAGCTAATCTGCCTACCGGCCGTTGCAGGTGAAAAACGATTTAGCCTTTAAGTCATCGTATCCTCATTGTCGGTGGTGTTGTAATGCTGAGTTCGTTCATGGTCAGTCACTCTCCGCAGTTGATTTTGGAATTGGAACCTCATATTTTGGAGTTGGCTGGGCTTCAGAATTGTCAACAATACCAGGTTTTCCACAGCCACTTTTACTCAAAAGCACTTTCATAATTCACACTTTGCACAAAACGTGTTCGGCACATTTAGAACAAAACGTGTTCTGCACTAATTTTTACAATTTTAAATGAAGCAAATTAATTAATTGAATTAAATTATGAAAGTTTTTTACAAAATACTTCCTACTGTTCAATTTTAAAAAAAAACTAAATTTTTACATTTTTCTGATACTATTCACTATACCTTTATTTGCCATTTTTCATTAAAATTAAAGTTAATTTTTTTTAAATTATTGCTTTGTCCATTTGCCTAAAATTTAAATCCTCTTTAGCTTGTCAATTAAACAGGACATTAAGCCCTGGAACAAGAAAATAGAAAAGAAGAAATAATTGTGGTGGGCCACATTCAGGGCAAGTTCCCGAACTTCTTTGTGAGCATGCTTAGAGTTTTGTGACAGTTGGATTTCAAAAAACTGGTGGCGGATTATTTATATTAATCATTTGTATTAATAATGATTAATATAGTGATTTCATATAGGAGAGGCTTATTTTGAGGTTAGACATGGCAAGACAGTTACGAACTAAGAACGTATTAGTGAGTGGGCTTTTAGGTTCAACCTATACATGAGATAAATGATTTTCGAAAGGGTTTTTATGAAATATTATGTTATAATGACAATGTTTTAATCAACGAATGCAAATATTTTATATATTGAAGCCGTTATGATTTATGTGATTTGTGAACATTATTATGGCATGATCATACATTTTTTATTAGCTCATCATGTACGTTAAACCGGTGTCTATAGTACTATCTGAGATCATAACTAACTTTATGTGTATGTTCACACTGCACGTTATGCTCACTTTAGATTTATGAAGTTCCAGCATTTACTAGTTGCATTTAGCTTTCAACACTGAGTGGGATGTGCCTTGCACCACCTTCACGTGTATTTGTACTTGAGCATAGATTTATACACCCAACTTGTTCATGTTAGAGTATCCTCCCTTGGATGAGCTCGCTGCATTTCTTATGAGAATATTATATCACTAGACAGTGGCGATATACATATATTCTTGAATTAACTGGTTTAATAGTAATGCCTTAGTTTTGATAATTATACGTATGATTTTTTATTTTTTTTGGAACAATATACGTATGATTTTTGAAATTTATGAGTTTCACAGCGAGACTGGGGTTATTATGTTCCGAAAAGCAAGGTTTTGGAAAACTATCCCGAGTCCAGGTGTAGGGGCAAAAGCCATACCAGTATTGTCACTCTCTCATCCACCAAAAGACACTCACCAACTACCCCAACATCTCTCTCTCTCTCTCTCTCTCTCTTCCCCCGATGTCAAACTGTACGGTGGAGCGCTGCACAGTTGAGACCAGCGATGGAGTCAAGCTCAGCACAAAGCTCTTCAAACCCAGAGAAGAAGAAGAGATCAAGAAGGGCAGCCCTGTGGTGGTTCTGGTGCACCCATACTCCGTCCTCGGCGGCTGCCAAGGCCTGTTGAGCTGGGTTGGTAGACAGAGGCTATAAAGCTTTGACCTTTGACATGAGAGGGGTTGGGAGGTCAACAGGAAGGGCCTCTCTCACTGGGTTTGCAGAAATTAAGGATGTGATTGCTGTGTGCAAATGGGTTTCTGAGAATCAATCAGCTGACAGGATTTTGTTGGTGGGTTCTTCTGCAGGTATAATATTTTTGAATTTTATGTTCTCTCAGAATATGTTTCTGCAATTTTTATTGGATTAAGCATGTTGGTTATAAATTAAAGGGGGTGTTTTTATTTGGATGATTTTTTGGATCTATGAATTGTGTATTAGCTTGTGGTGGTTTAAAGATTGCTTCTTTGATTGGTTTGGTTAATGGTTTTGTGGATCTGTAATTTGGATATTAGTTTGCGAAGTGATCAGAGTGTTATGTAGATAACAACTAATTACTTTCTGAAGCGTCGTCGAAAAATTAAAGAAGGCTTTGGATTTGAGGGAGAATTGATGATATGAATCTAGGATTTCATTGGTAATGTTAGTTATCCCATATAAGTGTGATGAAGTTGGGATTTCATTTGGTAATGTTATTTGGAGTATTTTTGACTTGGTGTTGCTGATCGAACTGTCCTTCGATCATTCAAAAGTTTGGATTTTGATCACATTCAAAGCGAATATAAGTATGATGAAAAATGTTATGTGCAACTATGATAGGTTTCTCTAGCTCGACCGGAGATTGTAAATGTTGTAAAAGATGATAAATGATGAGAAGTCTAAGTTTCTAGTAATTGTGAAGGACTTGAGCTATGATTTGATAAAATCTAGCATCGTTGTAATTTCGAACATCCTGTCACTGCTGCTCCTTAACTTCTTGTTCTGAATTGCTATTTTTGGTTATCAATGTGTTTATGCTCTCTAGTAATTGCAATATGAAAATCGATACGAGGACATAAGTAAAATCACAAGGTCAATCAATTTAGTGAGAAATAGATGGGTTTTTTGTCTGCAAATAATCTTGTGGTAAACTATGAAGCATGATCTAGGATCTTTCTGGTATGAACCGCACATAATTGTTGTAGTCTTGTAGACAGGATCTAGGATCTTTATGATCATTCGAGCAGGGTGTAACATAATTTCCTCATATGTTTTATAATTTCCCTATGTTATGGTGTAGGTGCCCCGATTACAGGCTATGCGGTAGATCAGTTTGAACAAGTTGTGGGCTATGTTAGTCTGGGGTATCTTTTGCGTTTTTCCAGATTTCTAGATTGTTTTCATGTTTCCAGCAGTGGCCAATTTGCAGGATTAAGGTGCCACTGCCACCCATTTCCTGAACCGCCTTTTCTTGCGAAAGTTGGAGCTCTGCAATTTTCGGCTTCTGCTCTTGTTGGGATTCATTCAACAACTTCCGGCTTTCAACCCATGCAAACTAGAAGAAGAGAAAACCCAACCTACAGTAGTTTTTTTTTTTTAACTTTCAGAAAAAATATATATATATATACCCTTCTCAATGATTCTGCTTATCAGGGGCGGAGCCACCAAGGGACTAGGGTAGTCCCAGGCCCATCCTGACTTCAACCCTTCTTTATTTGCAGACCTCTCCTCATTTTCCTTCTTTTTCTACTTCTTTGTATTTTCTTTAGCCTTCCACAACCTACCTCTTACTTGGTTGTTTGAGTTTTTACATTTTTTTCTTCTTAGTATTGAATTTAAGAGAATTTTTTCAGTTTTGTGAGGATTACACAAATTGCATATGTCAACATGTTATATATTTGTGAAAGGCCCCTCTTCATTCAGAATCTTGGCTCCGCCACTGCTGCTTATACACAGATTTTGAATTTTTGGATGAGTAGTCTCAATTCAATCAGGACCCTTTTCTTTGTTTCAAATTTGTTCTTAACCAACATGATCGCACAACTTATGAAAATCAAGGAGATTTTGCCGAATAGTTTGATATGTTATGTCACCTAAACATTTTTGTAGTTTTTTTTTTTTTTTTTTAAATAAAATTTTATTAATGAAAGGGAATATTACAATTTGTGGGAGATGCATCTGAAGTCCAAACAAACACAAAACACTTGATAAACAGAGTAAGACATAGTAAATAGACTTAAGCAAAATGAGAGCTACACCCCAAGACATAAAGGGAGGTCCACACATACTTAGGCATGTAGGCAACAATAAAAAACATGAGGAAAAAAACCTTAATTTCAAGCAGCAAAAAACAAGTCTTCACCGCCGCCGCATCATCTGCGAAGGAAGAGATTGCCCTAAACTGAAAAGAGCACCTAAACCAAAACTAGATTTGAGAGTGTTGCGCACAATCAATTCATCAAGAACAACAACATCGACAGCCACACCTGAAAGGAAGGTCAAAAAACATAAAGGAGGAGGGGGAGAGCAAAGGGGATGTGTAAAACACCCTTGTTCCACACTTCGCCCAATTTTTCTAGCAAGCCAGTTCAGCAATGGACTGTGAGCATTGGGTCTTGTGTCAAGATAGAGTCCAATATTCTGAGATCTAATTCATGATTATGGGTTGGAAAAAATGAGGGGTAGCAAGGGAGAGGTAGGAAAGAAGGGTGCGAAGTGTGGATGGTTTTGCTTTGCTTTCTTTCTTATAGAGAGAGAGAGAGAGAGAGAGAGAGAGAGAGAGAGAGAGCTGATTGAGGTAGTAAATATCTTTTTTATGGTTAAACATGCGATTATAACATACGCCTTAATAGTTATTTTGCACCAAAGAATTTCTAGCTCAATTCGTACACATAAATATTTATTCGTCTTCCCGGCGGGGAGCTTTAACTGGAACACTAAAGAGAGAGGTGGTTTAAGTTGTCAGGGACCATGAAGATTCACCTTTGCTTGCATATTCTGAACAATTTGTACTCTCAGCTCCACTATCCAGTTTCCTGTTAAGAACAAGGACAAGAATTAAACATTACAAATCAAATCGAAAAAGAAAACGCAAAAAGAGTCGTACCTTCTTCCAAGCATTCTCTGTTAACTACATTGCAATGTTTGGGAATTGAAGGAAAAATCAAGAGGAAAGGATGAACAGAAAGATGAACACAGAGATATTAGAGAGAGATAGAGTTTACAGAGAGAAATAGGATTTGTATTAACTGACTAAATGAAGATTACACACACTGCTTTTATAAGAGAAATCCTAACTACTTTAACCAAATACTTACAACCTTACTAATTGTATTACCAACCATATTTCTAAATGTATTACCCTTGTACCCTTAATATTCTTCACATCAGATAGAGCTTGGATTGAGCATTGTCCAGGAATTGGAAGTATGCATATCTCCACGTCCTCTTGAGAAGCAAAGGCCAACAGAATCCCAAGAACCCCACAACGAAACCAAGCTCAACGGATAACCCAACCCATAGACTTTGATCCTCATCGTCGTCCAAATCCTGGTTGTTCTCATTCTCATATGCAACTTTGCCGTTACTTGACAAGCACTGGTTTGTTAGTGGGGTGCCGCAAAGTTTTGGATTCCCTTCGAATGCAGAGGCACTGAAGCCTTGGAGCTGAGTGCCGGCTGGTATTGATCCTTCAAGATTATTGTATGCAACAGTAAACGTGGACAAGAAATGGAGACTTGATAGTGATGATGGGATTTCACCTGACAGACGGTTGCGGTTGAGTTCTAATCTCTCCAACTCTGTGAGGTTGGATATTTGGTCTGGAATGTTGCCGGAGAAGTTGTTGATGCTTAGATCCAGTTGTTGAAGATATTGCAATTGGCCAATCTCAAAGGGTATGCTGCCACTTCAACTGTTGTTTCTGAGGGAGATTACTCTTGGCATGTTGGTCACATACTTGCTCTGTGAAGACAGCACAGATGCATTATTACTGTGTGATAAGTAGATAGGCAACTCAAGTGAACAATGGCCCGTCTGATTCGTAAGCTTTTGCAATACTATCGCTTGTAGTCCGCAAAGCTCCCTTGGAAATTCACCCGAAATCAAGTTGTCATTCAACAACAAAAAGAAAAGACTCGGAAGAGTCCCCAACCAACCAGGTATTGTGCCAGTGAGTCTGTTAAAAGACAAATCCAGGACTTCTAGTTTCCTGAACTTTGAAATCCATGCAGGTATTTGACCTATCATATGACATCTATATAAACTGAAAACACACAGATTTTGTAACCTGAAATCAACAGTTATATCTCCATCTGGCATTTCTTCACCTCGAAAATTTTCTGCAAGAATGAGCACCCTGAGACTTTTGAAACGCATAAATATCTTCATTGTCCCTGTGACATTGGCAAGTCTGTTACGAAAAAGCGAGAGGAAGGTCAAGTTTTTCAATTGAAGAATCTCAGGTTGGATTTCTCCCTCGAAATCATTTCCACCCAGTCGAAGTGCTTTGAGGGACTTGCATGAGTAAAGGCTTATTGGCAAGACACCAGTGAGTGCATTATTTATAAAATCTAGCTTACTAAGATGAGTAAGTTTAGAGAAATCGAGCGCAGAGATATTCCCACTAAAACCGTTGAATCCCAGATTTATTTCAACAAGGTTTGTGCAATTCATCAAAGATGGGGGCAGAGGACCTTCTAGATTGTTGTAATGAAGGTGCATGAGCTTTAATTTGGAGAGCTTCCCAACATTCTCACCGAGGGGTCCGAAAAGGCTATTAGTAGATAATGAAATTTCTTGAAGGGCCTGAGCATTGTAGATATCAACAGGAAGGGACCCTGAGAGAGTGTTGTCGCGAGCACGAAAGACCGCCAATTCGGAACAGTTTCCTAGTCCTAGAGGAATTGAGCCACTGAAAATATTGTGAGAGAAATCCAAGACTCTAAGCGAAGAGGAAAAAAGACAGATAGAGGATGGTATTTGGCCTGTAAAATGATTATTGCTGACATTCAAACTGCTCAAATTCCAGGCATGCTGGAGGAATGAAGATGGAATTGTTCCGTTGAACTGATTGCTGGATAAATCCACCATCTGGATATAACTTGATGATAGAGACGATGGTAGTTTTCCGGATAAATGGTTTTCACTCAAATCAAGGATCTGAAGGCGAGTCAAGGACAAAAAAATTTGAGCCTCAAGAGGACCGGAAAGCATATTGTGGGAGAGGTTGAGATGCGAAAGATGTGTGAGGTTTCCAAGAGAGCGAGAAATGCAACCTTGGATACCTTTGGAGGGCAACAACAAATGAGTTACCCTACCAAACATATCACAAGTGATGCCCTCCCATCGGCAACAATCGTTGGAAGACCAGTTTAAACTAGAAGAATCAATATCAAATGAAGACCGAAGGGAGTGTTGATCAATTTTTCGGCATGCGGGGGTTGTAGCAAAGAAACTTGAGATGAAAAATATGAAGAGGAGGCCATATGAAATTTGAAGAGCCATGTCTGTATATTTGAGTGCTCACAAGTTTGTTATATATATATATATAACACACTGATTTGTTTAAAGGGCTAGAAACAAACATCGAGACATGAATCTGCTTCTTGGCAGATGCAGGTGAAAAACGATTTTAGCCTTTAAGTTCCACGCTAAAACTAATTAAACTCGTGGAAGAATATTCCTTAACTTTCCGATGTGGTACTAGTCATCGTATCCTCATTGTCGGTCGTGTTGTAATGCTCTCCGCAGTTGATTTTGGAATTGGAATCTCATATTTCTTCAGTCATGAGGAGCTACACGACTAATAAGGAGTAACATCATGTTGGTTGGGCTTCAGAATTGTCAATACCAGGTTTTCCACAGCCACTTTGGACTATGACTCAAAAGCACTTTCATAATTCACACTTAAAACGTGTTCTGCACTAATTTTTACAATTTTAAATGAAGCAAATTAATTAATTGAATTAAATTATGAAAAATTTAACGAAATACTTCCGCTAATATTTAATTTTAAAGAAAAATTATATTTTTGTCTTTTCTTGATACTATTCACTATACTTTTATTTGTCATTTTTTATTAAAATTAAAGTTTTTTTTGTAACTTTTTCGTTAATTTTTCTTTAAATTATTGCTTTGTCCATTTGCCTAAAATTTAAGTCCTCTTTAGCTTGTCAATTAAACAAGAAATTAAGCCCCCGAACAAGAAAATAGAAAAGAAGAAATAATTGTGATGGGCCACATTCAGGGCAAGTTCCCAAACTTCTTTGAGTGCATGTTGAGAGTTTTGTGGCCGTTGGATTTCAAAAAATTGATGGTGGCTTTTTTATATTAATCATTTGTATTAATAATGATAGTAATTTCATATAGGAGAGACTTATTTCAAGACTAGACAATACAGTTACGATCTAAGAATGTATTAGTGAGTAGGCTTTTAGGTTCAACCTATACACGAAATATATGATTTTCGAAAGGGTTTTTAGGAAATATCATGTTATCATGACCATGGTATTAAATATCGAAATTATCGGCGAAATATCGCCGATAATTTCGGTTTTTTCACACACCGATATTTTATTTGCTATCCAACTTGTTTTCGTAAAAATATCGCGATATTATCGATAATATCGATAATATCGCGATATTTTGGAAATATCGTGATATTGTGGAAATGACGCCGGAGAAGAACGCCGGAGTTCCTGCGTTCGCCGACTGCCAGAGAAAACACGGAAGCAGCTTGCAAACCACAAAACAAACGAAATTGCAGAAACCAAAAACCCCAAATCAGAACTGAAAACCAAGAAATTGAAACCCAAATCGCAGAATCCAAAAACCCCAAATCGCAGAATCCAACCATTTCATCGGTGCATGGAGACTTGTCGATCTCAGATGGGGAAAATGGAGAAGGGAGAGAGTGGAAAATGGAGAAGGGAGAGTGGAGAAGAGAGATCGTCGAGCTTGGAGCTCGTGCAGCCCATCGAGAGGAAAAAGAGGGCAACTTTATCAGTCCCCGGTGGAAAAAAGGTTTTCTTTGCGCGAATGATGAAGATGTCATGTTGGGAATCTGTGCGTTTGTGAAGAAGACCACTGGAGAAGGGAGGGAGAGAAGAGAGGGGTGAGAAAATGAGAGAGTTCGGTTAAAAAAAAAAAGAAAATGAGAGAGCAGAGAGTGTGGAGCCGCCTGTGGCTCTCATAAAAATAAAAAAAAATAGATGGAAAGGACATGGAGCCGTGTGTGGCTCCGGGTTTCATGCAAAAAGGTTGAAGAAAAGACTCCTACCCCAATAAGACTCCAACCCCAAGTTACATTATTTTATTTTATTTTGTTTTCTTTAGTTTTTTTATTCTGTTTTGTTTTTTTTATTACTTCATTATGTTAGTTTCTTTTATTTTTTTTCATGCTTTTAAATAGTTTAATTTATCTGTAATTCTTTTTCATACCTTGAGGACAATGTGTGATTTAAGTTTGGGGTGAGAAATAAGAAATTGTAGAGTTTTAATTTTTGTGTCAAGTTAAAATTTTCGTTTTTAAGTTAATATCCATAGGTTATTTTAAAAGTTAGAACAAATGGACATGAAGATAGTCAAAATTTTGAATCTCATAGGAACTCTATGTGGTACTAAAGTGTAAAATATTGTACTAATTCATTATATATAAATGATTTATGGTGTGTTTAGACTTCTTTCATTAATTACTACATATTTTCTACACTCACAATGTTTGTCAGCTCGCTATATAATTAACTTGATAATGTTAAATCCATCCTGCAATGCATTTCCTTCCAATTTTTTGTGATAAACTAATAGATAATTTACTAAATAAACATCCTGCAAAGTTTCAATAAAAATTTCCAAGTTTTTCTTACAATTTCCGTGGTTTCCATGTAATTTTTATCGATATCGATATTTTATCGATATTTCCGTCGATATTTCCGTGTTTTCGGACTACCGATATTTCCGATATTACCGATATTTAAATCCTTGATCATGACAATGTTTTCATCAACGAATGCAAATATTTTATATATTGAAGACGTTATGATTTATGTGTTTTGTGAACATTATTATGGCATGATCATACATCTTTTATTAGCTCATCATGTATGTTAAACCGATGTCTACAGTACTGTTTGGGATCATGACCAACTTTATGTGTATGTTCACACTGCACGTTATGCTCACTTTGGATTTATGTAGTTCCAGCCTTTACTAGTTGCATTCAGCTTTCAGGACTGAAGTGGGATGTGTCTTGCACCACTTTCACGTGTATTTGTACTTGAGCGTAGATTTATATACCCAACTTGTTCATGTTAGAGTGTACTCCCTTGGATGATCTTGTTTGTCTGCATTTCTTATAAGAATATTATATCATATTATATTTGAGATTTATTATGATATAAACGTATTTTTTTTAAATTCATTTTTGACAATAATCGAATTTAAAAATTCTTATTTTATAACTAAAAATAAATATTACTAGACAGTAGCGATATACATGTATTATTATTTTTTTTTGGAACAATATACGTATGATTTTTTAAATTTATGAGTTTTACAGCGAGACTGGGGTAGGGGCAAAAGCCATACCAGTATTGTCACTTTCTCATCCACCAAAAACACACTCACCACCAGCTACCCCAACATCTTCCTCTTTCTCTCTTCCCCCGATGTCAAACTGTACGGTGGAGCGCTGCACAGTCGAGACCAGCGATGGAGTCGAGCTCAGCACAAAGCTCTTCAGACCCAGAGAAGAAGAAGAGATCAAGAAGGGCAGCCCTGTGGTGGTTCTGGTGCACCCATACTCCGTCCTCGGCAGCTGCCAAGGCCTGTTGAGAGGAATAGCAGCTGGGTTGGCAGACAGAGGCTATAAAGCTTTGACCTTTGACATGAGAGGGGTTGGAAGGTCAACAGGAAGGGCCTCTCTCACTGGGTTTGCAGAAATTAAGGATGTGATTGCTGTGTGCAAATGGGTTTCTGAGAATCAATCAGCTGACAGGATTTTGTTGGTGGGTTCTTCTGCAGGTATAATATTTTTGAATTTTATGCTCTCTCAGAGTATGTTTCTGCAATTTTTATTGGATTAAGCATGTTGGTTATAAATTAAAGGGGCTGTTTTTATTTGGATGATTTTTTGGATCTATGGATTGTGTATTAGCTTGTGGTGGTTTAAAGATTTCTTCTTTGATTGGTTTGGTGAATGGTTTTGTGGATCTGTAATTTGGATATTAGTTTGCGAAGTGATCAGAGTGTTATGTAGATAACAACTAATTACTTTCTGAAGCGTCGTCGAAAAATTAAAGAAGGCTTTGGATTTGAGGGTGAATTGATGATATGAGGCTAGGATTTCATTGGTAATGTTAGTTATCCCGTCTAAGTGTGATGAAGTTGGGATTTCATTTGGTAATGTTGTTTGGAGTATTTCTGACTTTCGTTTTGCTGATCGAACTGTCCTTCGATCTTTCAAAAGTTTGGATTTTTATAACCTTCAAAGCGAATATAAGTATGACGAAAAATGTTATGTGCAACTATAATAGGTTTCTCTAGCTCGACCGGCGATTGTAAATGTTGTAAAAGATGATAAATGATGAGAAGCCTAAGATTCTAGTAATTGTGAAGGACTTGAGCTATGATTTGATAAAATCTAGCATCTTTGTAATTTTGAACAGCCTCTCACTGCTGCTCCTTAACTTCTTGTTCTGGATTGCGATTTTTGGTTATTGATGTTTTGTGTATGCTCTCTACTAATTGCAATATGAAAATCGATACGAGGACATAAGTAAAATCACAAGGTCAATCAGTTTTAGTGAGAAATAGATGGTTTTTATTTTTTTTTTCTGCACATAATCTTGTGGTAAACTATGAAGCATGATATGGGATCTTTCTGGTATGAACCGCACATAATTGTTGTATACATGATCTAGGATCTTTATGATCATTCGATCCGGGGGTAACATAATTTCCTCATATGTTTTATAATTTCCCTATGTTATGGTGTAGGTGCCCCGATTGCAGGCTCTGCGGTAGATCAGGTTGAACAAGTTGTGGGCTATGTTAGTCTGGGGTATCTTTGCGTTTTTCCAGAATTCCAGATTGTTTTCATGTTTCCAGCAGTGGCCAATTTGCAGGATTAAGGTGCCACTGCCACCCATTTCCTGAACCTCCTTTTCTTGCGAAAGTTGGAGCTCTGCAATTTTGGGCTTCTGCTCTTGTTGGGATTCGTTCAACAACTTCCGGCTTTCAACCCATGCAAACTAGAAGAAGAGAAAACCCAACCTACAGTAGTTTTTATTTTTTTTTATTTTTTTATTTTTTAAAAAAAACTTTCAGAAAAAAAAAAAATATATACCCTTCTCAATGATTCTGCATATACACAGATTTTGAATTTTTGGATGAGTAGTCTCAATTCAATCAGGACTCTTTTCTTAGTTTCAAGATTGTTCTTAACCAACATGATTGCACAACTTATGAAAATCAAGGAGATTTTGCCGAATAGTTTGATATGTTATGTCACCTAAACATTTTTGTGGTTTTTTTTTTAATATAAAATTTTATTAATGAAAGGGAATATAACAATTTGTGAAAGATGGGTCTAAAGTCCAAACAAACACAAAACACTAGATAAACAGAGTAAGACATAGTAGAGTAGATAGACTTGAGCAAAATGAGAGCTACACCCCAAGACATAAAGAGAGGCCCACACATACTTAGTCTTGTAGGCAACAATAAAAAACAAAAGGAAAAAACCTTAATCTCAAGCAGCAAAAAGCAAGTCTCCACTGCCACTGTATCATCCGCGAAGGAAGAGATTGCCCCAAACTGAAAAGCGCACAAGAACCAAAACTAGATTTGAGAGTGTTGCGCACAATCAATTCATCAAGAACAAAAACATCCACAGCCACACCTGAAAGGAAGGTAAAAATAATCCACAGCAAAGGGGATGTGTAAAACACCCTTGTTCCAACATCAATCATTCCACCATTCGCCCAATTTTTCTGGCAAGCCGGTTCAGCAATGGACTGTGAGCGTTGGGTCTTGTGTCAAGATAGAGTCCACTATTCCAAGATCTAATTCATGATTATGGGTTGGGAAAAAATGAGGGGTAGCAAGGGAGAGGTAGGAAAGAAGGGTGCGATGTGTGGATGGTTTTGCTTTGCTTTCTTTCTTAGAGAGAGAGAGAGAGAGAGAGAGAGAGAGAGAGAGAGAGAGGTGATTGAGGTAGTAATTAGAAGAAAAGTAATTATCTTTTTTATGGTTAAACATGCGATTTATAACTTTCCTTAATAGCTATTTTGCACTAAAGAATTTATAGCTCAATTCGTACACATAAATATTTATTCGTCTTTCGGGCAGGGAGTTTAACTGGAACACTAAAGAGAGAGGTGGTTTGGAAGTTGTCAGGGACCATGAAAGATTCACCTTTGATTGCATATTCTGAACAATTTGTACTCTCAGCTCCATTATCCAGTTTCCTGTTAAGAACAAGGACAAGAATTAAACATCACAAACCAAATCGAAAAAGAAAATGCAAAAAGAGTCATACCTTCTTCCAAGCCTTCTCTGTTAACTACATTGCAATGTTTGAGAATTGAAGGGAAAATCAAGATGAAGGGAAAATCAAGATGAAAGGATGAACATAAAGATGAACATAGAGACATTAGAGAGAGAGAGAGAGAGCGAGAGAGAGAGAGAGAGAGAGAGTTTAGAGAGAGAAATAGGATTTGTATTAACTGACTAAATGAAGATTACACACACCGCTTTTATAAGAGAAATCCTAACTACTTTAACCAAATACTAACAACCTTACTAACTGTATTTCTAACTGTATTACACTTGTACCCTTAATACTCCTCCTCAATCTCAAATGGGGTATCCCAGTTTGAGATTGTAGCAAAGTCTCAAATATAGCAAACACTGAAATATGGACAAATGGACGCACTGCAGATTGCAGCAATTGAGCTTGCTTTTGCTCCTCATGTTCTTCTCAACTGCGGTCCCACAAACATGAACTAAATCCATACTTAAACTGACAAGTATCCATACTCAAACATGCTACTTGCACAGATTGTAATAACCCTTACCCAAAATAACCTAACTCCCATTGGGCCCAACCCTTTGTGTTTTTAAACTAAGGCCCGAGTTTTCTTTAATGTTCTTAAGCCCAAAACTCGGCCATCTGGCGTGGGTGTTTTCTCCACACGTAATTCCCTTCCGTTCTTTCCCAGTTTGGTTGCAGAAACAGGACATTCTTTCTCCCAAACTCTTTCTAAGCTTAGTAAGTTCTCTCTCCCAAACTCTTTCTAAGCTTAGTAAGTTCCTCGCTGAGCTCACTTATTTCCCTTGCGAATCGAACCACAAATCTTCTATTTCTGTAATCTTTTGAGACTAGAGGAACCTAGCTAAGCCTTTGCATGCGCCATCTGTGAACATTTTTGTAACCTGCCACTTTCACCGAGAGCTTGAAGCTCTCCAACTTGAACTCTGGTAAGGTTCTTCACTTTTCCTTTCGAATTTCTGCGTTTTCATGTTGGTGTTGTGTTCTGTGTGTTGAATCGAAGGCTAAACCCTACTGTTTTTTCTGTGCATGCATCTCGTGTTGGTTTTTCCAAAACCCGGCGAGAAAATCCGGCGAGCTCTGTGACCAAACCCAGCCATTCTCGACCACGGTCGAGACTCACAGTGGTATACTCTCATTTCCTATCACTTCAGTTGTGTTCTTATGTTGATTTATGTATTTTAAGTGAGTTCAGCACCTAGATCGGAATCGGGAGAATTTTCCAATTAATATTCCAATGTTCTCTCTCTCGTAAAGTCTGGTGACCCACGACAGAACTCGGGTCAATCCGACCCATATACCAACCTAATCCATTTAACTAATCTTTGTTATTTAGATTTAGACCCAAGTCTCTAACCCAAACTCTGGGTCTTATTAAACTTGGACCTGAGCCCATTTATTTTTAGTTGGCCTCAGATTTAATTTGGGTTAGTTAGATTTAAGTCCAAAAATCCTTAAGGACCCAACCCACATGCTAAAGTCCCAGCCCATTTGTTTGGCTTTGGTTATTGGATTAAGTCTAATAACTTTTGGGGACTCGGCCCAAACTTTAGGTGGTATTAATTAAAGACCTAAGCCCATTTGTATAAACTCATACTTAAGCCCAATTATTTAAATCTAGTCTTATTAGTGTTTAGGTGCAACGGTGGGAGGTGATCCGGTCCATCCTAATTCAAGTGGCTCTCCATTAGTGGAATACTTGTGAGTGGACCCCTTCTAAAATGATATTTTTATAAAGCTTAGGGTTGCATGCATATTTTATTGCAGAATTTTTATATGATTTAAATATATTTACGAATTGGAGTATCTTTGAGTTATGGATATATTAGTTTAATGAGTTATTTTATGGGTTTTTTGAAACTTTTGGATCTTGATACGTTGGCATGAGATTTGAGCTATGTTTTGGATATTTTATCTAGTGGAGTTATGATGATATAGTTTTATGAATTATTGTACTAGGCTTGGAGATTTGAGTTATATTTTGGTGTATATATATATATATATATATATATATATATATATATATATATATATATATATATATCTAGTGGGTTATCATACAACACATCCACACAACACGAGTATTAGACATCTATGGCCATAGGACACGGAGATGAGGAGGAGTGAGATATATGTTATACCCTCAGCTTCACTGCCGAAAGCAACGTCGAACAGCTTCACTAGTCACTGCTAGTGTCGGTGTGAGATGTTATAGAGTTTCTTCTCCGGTGTAACTCGGAGTTGTACAGCTTCACCTTCGGGTGATGTGGTCTACCATGTTTCTTCACTGGCGTAACTAGTGTCGTACAACTTCACCTTCAGGTGATGGACAGGTATTGCCTGCGGGCGACTATGATACTCCTAGAAAGTATGTTTTACTAAGATTTATGGTTTTGTCTTCCGGCGGTGATAGTACAGTTTTGATGCCTCGGTTTTACATACGAGTTTTACGGAGGTTTTTCATGGCATATTAGAGTTTTCAGAAACCTAATAAGTAGTAGTATATATGTTTTCAAAACAGAGGGTTATTATGTTCAGAAATAAAATGGTTTATGTATTATTAGTATTATTATAAATTTTGGTCCACTCACCTTTTCTGTTTTGCGCCCCTTTCAGGAGCTAGTGACGAGGAATATGACCCGAGCTTCGAGGCTTTTCCCTATCAATGATCTCTGCAGTCTTCCAGTTGTGTACGGATTTCCATTAATGTTGTAATATGATGTTATATTTGCACTCACTCTTTTGGTTAGTTTTGTGCTCTGGATATATTGTGCATCTTGTTTCTAAATTTGTAATTGTGAACTTCTGTTGTATATGTGTCTTCACCATGATTTTGTGATCCTTGTTTCCTAGTATTTGTATATTCTTTATCTTGATAGATTTTTTTTTGCTTTTGTCACTCTTGAGTGTCGGCCAACACGAACCATCCCAGTATCATTAGGATATTTGGGGTTAGGGCGTGTCACATATGCTACTTGCTCACTAAACTGAAAGGTATTCAGAACTTAAATTCATACTCAAGAACGGTGCAATTTCATATTCGTCAATCAACTTCCCAAAGAATTCAGCCCCTCAAACTGATTTCTACACCACTGTAGCTACTGTTTTCTTTGCTCATCCCATTATCATCACACATCACTTTAGCAGATACAATCTTCCAAAACAAAATGTTCTCCAATATTTCTTTCAACACATACTCAACAAGATTATGGAACCATTTTGTATGCAGAAGCCTCTATTTCCAATAAAATACAGAATCAAAGAATAACCTTTTATAAAGTTGTAACACACCTTCATGCCGGTTATAACAATTCCTTGAAGGATTACCCTTCGTGGAATTTACTATCATCAACTTCATTTAACAGTGGCATTGGCCTTTAAAACAGAAAATTAGCAAACTATAGTGTGGCATCGGCCTTAACTATAGTACCACGGGATCGTTCTTTGTGGATTTTACCAAAAACAACTATTCTTAACAATGACATTGGCCTTCACAATTTCAACAACAAAAAATCAACATCTACCCTTCGTGGGATTTACCTACTCACATCACGGAATTACCCTTCGTGAGATTTACCGTTTAACAACTTCTTCCACCCTTCATGGGATTTACCTATTCACATCATGGAATTATCTTTCGTGGGATTTACCGTTAACAACTTCTTTAAACTTCATCTTAGAACTGGACTTACTGTAGATTCGTACTAACAATTGAGTTGGTTAGACTTGACATTATAGGTTGAGATAAGGAAAAATTACTGCACAAACTCCTCAACAGAATTGCAGAAAATCAACGAAGCAGAGAGACAAGAATGGGATACTACAAAACTTCCTGAGTAATTTGACAATGAACACAAGAATCCAAGAATCCATACCCATTTCACCAAACATATCAAGATTTACAGAACCATCAAACCCAATAAAGAGACTGAGCAGAACCATCAAACATATCAATCTTGAACCCAAATATACAAATGTATTCCTAACTTTCACGAATTCTTAGAGAAAACAACTCAATAGTTTAAACAACTCAACAAATTCAACAAATGCTACAAGATCACCAATCCAAGAACCATACCCAAATCTAGTGCAAGTGCAGTGAAACATTATGGAAGGAAGATGCAGAGAACCATACCAAAATTTGCAGATCCTGATCTTGCCAATGAAAGTGGCCATCATCATGCAATTGCATATGTCAATGAAAATAAAATCCTCTAGGAAGCTGCCCATGAGGAAAATCTTGATAGAGCACCCAAGATACCATCACGTCCTCTCTCTTCACATGAAAATTCTAAGCTGGGCATTTCGTCAAACACTTTGACTGAACATAGGTCTAAACTTTCTTCCATACCTGAGAACAGAGCACAGATCAAAACCGAAGAAAATAGAATTCTAAAAACCCAAATGATGTTGTTCTGTTAAGAGCCCATGTGATGGATTCTGATCAAACTTCCAAAACCCAATTGAGAATGATCAAGGCTTCATCTCTCTGGAACCCGAATTTGATCTCTATGTGGATTAAGTTGTTGATGCCATCGTCTAGGTTGAAATTTCTCTTGAAAAAAATGAACCCATATCAAATCGTCAAGCGATTCTGATTCCCAAGAGGCGATTTGCAAAGATCAAACTAAGCAAGCAACTCAAGGTCTCTGAACCCAATAAGAAGTTGGGCCAACCCTTTAACAAATAGAGCCGCCTAGAACATGCTGGTGGCACCAATGATCTCCACAAGAACGCTCATTCTTAGTCGATTCGTATCCACAAAAAACTGAGTAAGAAATTGATTCTGCTTCCTTCTTCGATTCGGGGATCAAAGAGAAGAAGGACACACTGAAGAACTTGACGGAAAATTCAAGAAAATCTGAAGAGAAAATAAAACTAGAAGATGAAATCTAATATATAAAAATAATAATAATAAAAGAGAACCACCAGAATCCATGGCGTGAGCCTGGTGTCTCGGATACCACGTTAACTACATTGCAATATTTGGGAATTGGACAGAAAATCAAGAGAAAAGGATGAACAGAAAGATGAACACAGAAATATTAGAGAGAGAGAGGGAGAGAGAGTTTAGAGAGAGAAATAGGATTTATATTAACTGACTAAATGAAGATTACACACACTATTTTTATAAGAGAAATCTTACTTTAACCAAATACTAACAACCTTACTAATTGTATTACTAACCGTTACGTGTACCCTTAATATTCTCCACATCAGATAGACCTTGGATTGAACATTGTCCAGGAATTGGAAATATGCATATCTCCACGTCCTCTTGAGAAGCAAAGGGCAACAGAATCCCAAGAACCCCACAACGAAACCAAGCGCAACGGATAACCCAACCCATAGACTTTGATCCTCATCGTCGTCCAAATCCTGGTTGTTCTCATTCTCATCTGCATCATTGCCATTACTTGACAAGCACTGGTTTGGAAGTGGGGTGCCGCAAAGTTTTGGATTCCCTTCGAATGCAGAGGCATTGAAGCCTTGGAGCTGAGTGCCGGCTGGTATTGATCCTTCAAGATTATTGTATGCAACCGTAAACGTAGACAAGAAATGGAGACTTGATAGTGATGATGGGATTTCACCTGACAGACGGTTGCTGTTGAGTTCTAATCTCTCCAACTCTGTGAGGTTTGATATTTGGTCTGGAATGTTGCCGGAGAAGTTGTTGATGCTTAGATCCAGTTGTTGAAGATATTGCAATTGGCCAATCTCAAAGGGTATGCTACCACTTAAACTGTTGTTCCTGAGGGAAATTACTCTTGGCATGTTGGCCACATAATTGTACTGTGAAGACAGCACAGTTGCATTATTACCGCGTGGGAAGTAGACAGGCAACTCAAGAGAACAATGGCCCGTTTGATTTGCAGGCTTTCGCAATACTAACGCTTGTAGTCCGCAAAGCTCCGTTGGAAATTCACCCGAAATCAAGTTGTCATTCAACAACAAATACAAAAGACTCGGAAGAGTCCCCAACCAACCAGGTATTGTGCCAGTGAGTCTGTTAAAAGACAAATCCAGGACTTCTAGTTTCCTGAACTTTGAAATCCATGCAGGTATTTGACCTGTCATATGACATCTATATAAACTGAAAACACACAGATTTTGTAACCAGAAATCGACAGTTATATCTCCATCTGGCATTTCTTCACCTTGAAAATTTTTTGAAAGAATGAGCACCTTGAGACTTTTGAAACGCGTAAATATCTTCATTGCCCCCGTGACATTGGTGAATCTGTTACTACAAACCGAGAGGAAGGTCAAGTTTTTCAATTGAAGAATCTCAGGTTGGATTTCTCCCTCGAAATCATTTCTACCCAGTCGAAGTGCTTTGAGGGACTTACATGAGTAAAGGCTTATTGGCAAGACACCAGTGAGTGCATTATTTATAAAATCTAGCTTACTAAGATGAGTAAGTTTAGAGAAATCGAGCGCAGAGATATTCCCACTAAAACGGTTGAATCCCAGATTTATTTCAACAAGGTTTGTGCAATTCATCAAAGATGGGGGCAGAGGACCTTCTAGATTGTTGTAATGAAGGTGCATGAGCTTTAATTTGGAGAGCTTCCCAACATTCTCACCGAGGGGTCCGAAAAGGCTATTAGTAGATAATGAAATTTCTTGAAGGGCCTGAGCATTGTAGATATCAGCAGGAAGGGACCCTGAGAGAGTGTTGTCGCGAGCACGAAAGACCGCCAATTCGGAACAGTTTCCTAGTCCTAGAGGAATTGAGCCACTGAAAATATTGTGAGAGAAATCCAAGACTCTAAGCGAAGAGGAAAGAAGACAGATAGAGGATGGTATTTGGCCTGTAAAATGATTATTGCTGACATTCAAACTGCTCAAATTCCAGGCATGCTGGAGGAATGAAGATGGAATTGTTCCGTTAAACTGATTGATGGATAAATCCACCATCTGGATATAACTTGATGATATAGATGATGGTAGTTTTCCGGATAACTGGTTTTCGCTCAAATCAAGGATCTGAAGGCGAGTCAAGGACAAAAAAATTTGAGCCTCGAGAGGACCGGAAAGCATATTGTGGGAGAGGTTGAGATGCGAAAGATGTGTGAGGTTTCCAAGAGAGCGAGCAATGCAACCTTTGATACCTTTGGAGGGCAACAACAAATGAGTTACCCTACCAAACATATCGCAAGTGATGCCCTCCCATCGGCAACAATCGTTGGAAGACCAGTTTAAACTAGAAGAATAAATATCAAATGAAGACCGAAGGGAGTGTTGATCAATTTTTCGGCATGCGGGGGTTGTAGGAATGAAACTTGAGATGAAAAATATGAAGAGGAGGCCATATGAAATTTGAAGTGCCATGTCTGTATAAATGATTGCTCACAAGTTTGTTATATATAACACAGTGATTTGTTTAGACTTAAAGGGCTAGAAACAACATCGAAACATGAATCACGCTTCTTGGCAGCTAATCTACCTACCGGGCATTGCAGGTGAAAAACGATTTTAGCCTTCAAGTTCCCACGCTAAAACTAATTAGTTCCGATGTGGTACTAGTCATCACATCCTCATTGTCGGCCGTGTTGTAATGCTGAGTTCGTTCGTGGTCCCGTTGATTTTGGAATTGGAACCTCATATTTCTTCAGTCATGACTCATGAGGACCTACACGACTAATAAGGAGTAACATCATGTTGGTTGGGCTTCAGAATTGTCAACAATACCAGGTTTTCCACAGCCACTTTGGACTATGACTCAAAAGCACTTTCATAATTCACACTTAAAACGTGTTCTGCACTAATTTTTACAATTTTAAATGAAGCAAATTAATTAATTGAATTAAATTAAATTATTGTTTTGTCCATTTGCCTAAAATTTAAGTCCTCTTTAGCTTGTCAGTTAAACAAGAAATCAAGCCCTTGAACACGAAAATAGAAAAGAAGAAATAATTGTGGTGGACCACATTCAGGGCAAGTTCCCGAACTTCTTTGTGAGCATGTCGAGAGTTTTGTGACCGTTGGATTTCAAAAAAATTGATGGTGGATTATTTATATTAATCATTTGTATTAATAAGGATTAATATAATGATTTCACATAAGAGAGACTTATTTTGAGGCAAAACAGTTACGATCTAAGAACGTATTAGAGAGTGGGCTTTTAGGTTCAACCTATACACAAGATATATGATTTTCGAAAGAGTTTTTATGAAATATCATGTTATCATGACAATGTTTTAATCAACGAATGCAAATATTTTATATATTGAAGACTTATGATTTATGTGTTTTTTTTGGCATGATCATACATCTTTTATTAGCTCATCATGTATGTTAAACCGATGTTTATAGTATTGTTTGGGATCGTGACCAACTTCACTTGTATGTTCACACTGCACATTATGCTCACTTTGGATTTAAGTGGTTCCAGCCTTTACTAGTTGCATTTAGCTTTCAAGAGTGAGTGGGATGTGTCTTGCACCACCTTCACGTGTATTTGTACTTAAGCGTAGATTTATACACCTAACTTGTTCATGTTAAAGTGTCCTCCCTTGGATGAGCTCGTTTGTCTGCATTTTTTATGAGAATATTATATCATACTATATTTGAAATTTATTATGATATAAATGTATTTTTTAAATTCGTTTTTTTACGATAATCGAACTTAAGAATTATTACTTTATAACTAAAAATAAATATCACTAGACAGTGGCGATATACATGTATTCTTGAATTAACTGGTTTAATATTAATGCCTTAGTTTTGATAATTATACGTATGATTTATTTATTTTTTGGAACAATATACGTATGATTTTTGAAATTTATGAGTTTCACAGCGAGACTGGGGTTATTATGTTCCGAAAAGCAAGGTTTTGGAAAACTATCCCGAGTCCAGGTGTAGGGGCAAAAGCCATACCAGTATTGTCACTTTCTCATCCACCAAAAGACACACTCACCAACTACCCCAACATCTTCCTCTCTCTCTCTCTCTCTCTCTCTCTCTCTCTCTCTCTCTCTCCCCCGATGTCAAACTGTACGGTGGAGCGCTGCACAGTTGAGACCAGCGATGGAGTCAAGCTCAGCACAAAGCTCTTCAAACCCAGAGAAGAAGAAGAGATCAAGAAGGGCAGCCCTGTGGTGGTTCTGGTGCACCCATACTCCGTCCTCGGCGGCTGCCAAGGCCTGTTGAGAGGAATAGCAGCTGGGTTGGCAGACAGAGGCTATAAAGCTTTGACCTTTGACATGAGAGGGGTTGGGAGGTCAACAGGAAGGGCCTCTCTCACTGGGTTTGCAGAAATTAAGGATGTGATTGCTGTGTGCAAATGGGTTTCTGAGAATCAATCAGCTGACAGGATTTTGTTGGTGGGTTCTTCTGCAGGTATAATATTTTTGAATTTTATGTTCTCTCAGAATATGTTTCTGCAATTTTTATTGGATTAAGCATGTTGGTTATAAATTAAAGGGGGTGTTTTTATGTGGATGATTTTTTGGATCTATGAATTGTGTATTAGCTTGTGGTGGTTTAAAGATTGCTTCTTTGATTGGTTTGGTTAATGGTTTTGTGGATCTGTAATTTGGATATTAGTTTGCGAAGTGATCAGAGTGTTATGTAGATAACAATTAATTACTTTCTGAAGCGTCGTCGAAAAATTAAAGAAGGCTTTGGATTTGAGGGAGAATTGATGATATGAATCTAGGATTTCATTGGTAATGTTAGTTATCCCATATAAGTGTGATGAAGTTGGGATTTCATTTGGTAATGTTATTTGGAGTATTTTTGACTTGGTGTTGCTGATCGAACTGTCCTTCGATCATTCAAAAGTTTGGATTTTGATCACATTCAAAGCGAATATAAGTATGATGAAAAATGTTATGTGCAACTATGATAGGTTTCTCTAGCTCGACCGGAGATTGTAAATGTTGTAAAAGATGATAAATGATGAGAAGTCTAAGTTTCTAGTAATTGTGAAGGACTTGAGCTATGATTTGATAAAATCTAGCATCGTTGTAATTTCGAACATCCTGTCACTGCTGCTCCTTAACTTCTTGTTCTGAACTGCGATTTTTGGTTATCGATGTGTTGTTTATGCTCTCTACTAATTGCAATATGAAAATCGATACGGGGACATAAGTAAAATCACAAGGTCAATCAGTTTTAGTGAGAAATAGATGGGTTTTTGGTCTGCAAATAATCTTGTGGTAAACTATGAAGCATGATCTAGGATCTTTCTGGTATGAACCGCACATAATTGTTGTAGACATGATCTAGGATCTTTATGATCATTCGAGCCGGGTGTAACATAATTTCCTCACGTGTTTTATAATTTCCCTATGTTATGGTGTAGGTGCCCCGGTTGCAGGCTCTGCAGTAGATCAGGTTGAACAAGTTGTGGGGTATGTTAGTCTGGGGTATCCTTTCGGCATGCTTGCCTCAATCCTTTTCGGGAGACACCACAAAGCCGTACTACAATCCTCAAAACCCAAACTTTTCGTAATGGGGACACAGGACGGGTTCACGAGCGTGAAGCAGTTAGAGAACAAGCTAAGTTCTGCAGCCGGTCGTGTTGAAACTCGCCTGATTGAAGGAGCAGGCCACTTCCAAATGGAAGGCCCTGCTTATGATGCACAGATGGTGAATCTTATCCTTGAATTCATTGCATCATTGTAGACAATCAACCGTGTGTAATGGAGTTGTTCTATTTCCGAACTGATCGGAGCTTTCCACAGCGATCAGATTCTCTCCGTTCGCTTTGTGCTGCAGTTGTACGTATATACCAACTTGTAATCGTGTGTAATTTGCAGGAGCTTAGTTGGTTTGCTATGTGCTTTCGGTGTAAAATTAAGCTGCTGTCTCAACAAATACGAGAGAAAGAGAGTCGTTAAATCAATCTTTACAGTCAAGTGTCATCCAGTACAATCCTGAAACATAATTTTAAGGTTAAACTAAAACTGAAACGAAGCCTAACGCTGACACTAATCATTCACTTGATTCGACATCAAATCCGAATATGGCACAAATGCTACAAGCAGGAATATATCACATGTCGTCGCTCTCAAAACGTTGATCATCGGATGCAATTCTGCCGTCTCTGGTCATTTTATTGCCATTTGAACCATCGCCTACCCGACCCTCAGCAATTTCGTCGTACTGCCGTTTTCTCCATCCTCGCTCTTGGTCTAGTGATTGTCTTTGGGAGAATGTATGTTCATCTGCTTTGAAGCCAAAGAAGGAAGAAAAATGGCACATTGGTCATCAGCAAAAGTTAATAAGACGTTGCGCAGCCGTGCTGCTTTAGAGATACATTCACTGCAATAATAAATAATACATCCATTGTAATTTTTGGAAAAATATATAAGTAACACAGCAGCGAGATGACCATGATGTTAAAAATTACAGAAAGTTTAACTGAAGAGTTGTACACAGTAAGTACCAGTCAAATCTGACTAATAAGGACTCAAGATACAACATATGGCAGTGGAGCTTTATTATGTATTATAGAACATGGGTTATATGCAATTAGTTATTACCGCTTTCAACGTCAGATGCATCTTCGAGTCTTGCAATTGCATCGACTAGTGCCTGTTCGTGTTCCTGCGTTTTATATAAACCATTACAATCCCGGCAATAAAAGAACATCACACAAATAAAGCATAAAAGATGCTTGAATTCATACTTTGAGAACTTTCTTGGCTTTCTCAACCTCCATGGGGTCAGGATGGCTGGCTCTGAAAACCTTTTCCACCTATAGTTTCAAGCAAAGCGGGAAAAACAAGTTACCACCAGGTAATTGGAGGAAAAGCGGAGAAGAAAAAACTTAAATTGTCGTACTTATACCTCTTTAATCAACGAGTCTGTATGAAGTATTTCAATATCGCTCATTGCCTTCCTGCCAATGCCATTTAGTTGCGGAGGCAAATCCTTCTTGGAACCCTTTGCAGTCCCTCTACCTCTTCCTGCACCTGAAACTGCACCGCCACGTGCCATGGACTTTTTATTCCCTCGGCCAGGTCCGGGTCTACTGCCTTTACGAGAAATCCCAGGATCACCAGCTTCCCACCGAATATCTTCAGGAGATATCTATATCATTAGAAGGAACATCAACAATTAGCAAAAAGCAATCGGGAAATGAGCTCACAAGGCCAATCACAAACACAATCTAATGGGAAACAAGGTCCACAACCCATTACACGGTCAGTACAATGTTAAGCAAGTATTCGATATCCCACCACCTTTGTTCATCCCTACTTTCTCCACATCCAAAGGACAAAAAGTGAAAACTAAAAACTAAAATTAAATGATTATCAAACGGACCCATGGTAAAATATATAAGAACATTGCTCAGTATCAAAAAGCACAAACTTTTGATATGAAGATTTACATGCTGATAATGAGGTAACTCAAAATCAATCTGCATTCGTAGCTTTATTATGAATAAAATGGTTAAGGAATTGAAAAACTTAGCATAGAGTACAGATTTAAGTTTAAATAATTGCAAAAACAAGCACAGAAAAGCAAAGTATCGCAGATTCTCCTGAAGTGCTATAAACCCGCACAAACTCATTTGTCATAACGTGCAAAAACAAAAAAAAAACTTTGATTTTTGAGATTTGAAATTTAATTATTTATGAGACAAAGACTATATCTTTGGTAAACAAAAGGATTAAAGGCCTACGAAAGAAACAACAATCAATAGCAGTTTACCTCTTTTAGATTGACCCATTCCCATGTCTCATCCACTGTACCAATATCATAAACCAGAGCATGTAGACCCTGTCAACATTTGACAATTGTTAGAATTCACGAAGATTTATATTGGAGTTGTGTGGTCAAAACTGCTAAATTAAAAAATGCTTACTCAGGTTCAGATGAATTCACAGCAAGAGCATACCTCAGCATGGTTGAAATTAGTTATAACAGCCTCATAGAAGTGATTGTCTTCAGGCCACCTTGTCCAAACTTTTCTTCCTACTAACGGATCATCGGTTTCTCCCTCAGCACGCTCATTTTCCACAAAGGCACCAGCGGGACCTCGATTAGTGGCTTGGGGCCTTCCAGGAATATTTGTGGAAGGGTACTGTGTGGACTTCAAAAGCAGGCAACAAACTCCATTAGAAAAGAACAGGGAAAAACAAATCCAAGAATATATAAATAGCATTGCACCATTTTCTTAACCCAGGATTATTTCAACTTACAGATTTTGGTTTCTTGTTCCGAGGTCCTGGAGGAGGACCTCGTCTCAAAGCTGCAGAGGATTGTTGCATGGATGGAGGCAATGCAGGAGTTGGAGCACCGAGGGATAAGGATTGTGATGTTTTCTGTTTCTTACGTGATGCTGAAACAGTTGGACTAGGTAGGGGGTCATGAACAGGCTGAGCAGCATTAAGTGTACCATGTTGAACCCCACTTGTTTTTCTCCATTCCCTAATAGAATATAGTAAAACATTTCTCATAAAAAAAATGCAGAGCTATCCAAATGTATTTGCTGCTCAAACCAACATGGCATAATATAATCAGACCTTAATCTCTGGATCATGTCATCGGCATTGACCCTGGACAAAAGTTCTCTGTGTTCCTCATCAGATACTCTCAGCTCCTTTCTAAGTTCCGTAATTAAAGTTTCCTTATCCTGTAAAGTACATAAGAACTGACTTTCAGGCCTAAGTTAACACAATCATACTTCTGATCCAAAAGAAAAGCGGAAGAAAAACTGCAAATAATTAATCAAACAACTACCCAGGTGAGGGCATCAGATTGAGCACTAAATGCCCTTAGAACTGAACAGTATGCTTCTTGTTCAATGCGGTGAATCTGGATTTCCATGTCACCATGCATCCTAGATAATGGAGCAGAACCGACGGCTGCTGACCTTCCATTCCCAGAAGTTCGGCCACCTCTTTGAAACCTATTTTGATGAGACGGTGGAAGGTCATCATCCGTTCCTGCAAATGTTTCAGAACATAGCAAACTATTATTTCTAGCTTCAGTAACAAGTCTTTTAGATCTTCAAGAACTTTGCAATAGGAAACCATGGAATCCTTTTCGTTTCTAAGGGCCTTATCCCCGCCAATAGCCACCTTTTTCAGTTATATACATGTCTATATGCATGCAACATATTTAGCAGACTGTTTCTTGTATCTGTGCCTCACAAAGTATGCACAAACTATATGTATATAGAAATACGGATCTTATATTCCAGACTAACCACGTAAGAATGCATTCCTTCCTCAAATGTATCGTGACACTAGCGAAAAAAGAACTAAAATTGTAAATCACACCAACATTTTCTGATAATACAGAAGATGGGCTCTAGATGCATGCACAGTCCCCTAAAAATGTTGCTTTAGCATCCAAGAGCAGTACCAATGTTAAATAAACAAGAAAACAGAAAACGAAAGATACTTTGGTTACAAAGTTAAATATTTTGCTAATTCAGAAAAATAACTATTGCTACAAAACAGCTTTGCAGGTATTTATAACAGAAACATAATAACTCACATGCTCAAAATGAATCTTTCACTATTCCTACACTAAACTAACGCATCCTTTTGTTAAAATATGTTAAACTAATATAAGCCATAATTTTCAGCCTTAATTGCCAACTTTTCTGAATAAAACAAACCAACGACAAACACACAAAACGTGATCACTATATCAAGAACTCTTAACTTAATGCCAATCTGTTACTTTTCTCGCAACATCAGCCTTTTTCTCCTACACAGTGACCTTGGCTAGAAACGGAATAATAGGACCTAACTACCATTGACAAAATTCCAGAGAGGAGAGTTACAACTGACTTTTCTCAAAGGATGAAATTGAAACAATTCCAAGCACTATTCACAAAAAGTAAATATCATTTGGGCGTTCATCCAGTGTTCAGAATGCAAAACACAAAGTTTAAAACACTAAGCAAGACCAACTTAAAGACAGGAAGAATGGGATTTCCCGAATCGGAATCAATCTCCAGAATATAATGACACCAAATTACATGTTGTGGGAGA
This sequence comes from Crataegus laevigata, assembly GCA_963580275.1. Lineage (NCBI taxonomy): Eukaryota > Viridiplantae > Streptophyta > Magnoliopsida > Rosales > Rosaceae > Crataegus > Crataegus laevigata. The sequence goes on along the minus strand of OY756946.1, from coordinate 37,121,023 downwards.
ATTTGTAGCTCTTACATGGTGCTTCCAAACCAACTTATACAAACTAAAAGAAAGAACAAAGCCAAAAACAAAATCCTAGTACTCTGAGCACAAGCCGGGTACACAACATTACAATTAAAGCCGAAGCACAGGCCGAACACAAGCCAAACTACATTACAATAAACCTTCTTCGAATTCAACCATGGTAGAACAAAGTAGTACAAATTCAAGGAAATCCCACAAAAATCATGAATTCACAGTAAAAAAGGAACATCAAGAGCAGTAATCAAACCCAAATTCACGAATTTGAGTCAAAATTACTCTGAGAACCAATAAATTACACATTAGAAGAACAAAAATACATAAAAATCAAAATTGAAAAACAGATAAGCAAATTCAACTTAGCTTACCACTGCTATCTGAGAGTTCGTAGTCCATCACCGCTCCTCAAAACCAAGACTTTCGCTAAAACCCTAGCAAACCCACGTCAAACCCGATCAATTCAGCAAACCCACGTCGGAAATTCGATCAATTTCATCGAGAACTTGAACTTGTACCTACTGGTACCCTCCAAAACAGATAAATTCGAAAAATTTGACCCAATTTTAGGACAGCGCGGTCCCAAAACCTCAAAGAAGTTGAAATTAGGGCTCCAAGAGTGGTGACGATCGATTGACGTCAATGGGAGCGAAATGGGCATGGAATACCTGTTCTAATTGTGGGGCGTAACTAGAATTTCGAAGAGTTGTGGGGTAAAAAGAGTGGGGATTGGACTTGGAGTGTGAATTCGAAGAAATTGAATTCCGGCAGAGGGATTGGAGATTGGAGATTGGAGATAGGTCGGGAGGGAAGTCGCGGATTTCAAACTAGTTCTTGTGGCGCCCTAACGTTTTCAGTTAATAATTCAGTTTCAGTTCCGTGTTTCCTATTGGCTGATGGTAGACCTGGCATTCGTGTCGTGTTTCTCGTGTTCGTGTCGTTTTCGTGTCATACCCGATAGCTTAACGGGTCGTGTCGTGTAACACCCGTTAAAATAAACGGGTAATATGACCCAACCCGAAATCGACCCGTTAATATTATCAGGTAATATGACCCGACCCGTTACCCGTTAAGAAAAATATTTTTTAAATCAATAAATAATGAAAATGAAAAACATAATTTGACCCTAAAAAATGTAAAACATAATACTAAATTAGTATATACATACCATAATGTCACATAAATACTAATTCAAAACATTAATAAATAAATAAATAAAACATTTTTCTTTCAAGTTTACATACCCCAAAATAAGAGTCTAATGAAAAAACATTAGTGCATACTACAAAATACAAATGTTCAAAGATATGCAAAATGAAGAGAGTTATACTTAATGAAAGTATAAATAAACTCTTAAGTGTTAGTCAATCTATCGTTTTGATGGGATACGAATTCTCTGAAACTAATTTCAACGATCACAACCGTCAAACTTGTTTGTATATGTTTCGAGATCACAGCAGCAAAAAATCACAAAAAACAAACATTCAGAGATCAAGTAACAGGACAAAACTTTTCGACGGTTATAAACAAAAAATCACGATTTAACGGTAATTTTAACTCTGATTTTGATGATTTTATACAGCTACACTCTTTGACCCTATATGAATACAATGAATGAATTTGATCTTTAATTTAAAATATGTACACAAGTGGATACCACAAAATCTTATGTTATACTTAATGAAAGTATAAATAAACTCTTAAGTGTTAGTTAATCTATCGTTTTGATGGGATACGAATTCTCCGAAACTAATTTCAACGATCACAACCGTCAAACTTGTTTGTATATGTTTCAAGATCACATCAGCAAAAAATCACAAAAAACAAACATTCAGAGATCAAGTAACGGGACAAAGCTTTTCGACGGTTATAAACAAAAAATCACGATTTAACGGTTATTTTAACTCCGATTTTGATGATATTTTACAGATACACTCCTTGACCCTATATGAATACAAAGAATGAATTCGATCTTCAATTTAAAATATTTACACAAGTGGATACCACAAAATCTTATGTTATACTTAATGAAAGTATAAATAAACTCTTAAGTGTTAGTCAATCTATCGTTTTGATGGGATACGAATTCTTCGAAACTAATTTCAACGATCACAACCGTCAAACTTGTTTGTATATGTTTCGAGATCACAGCAGCAAAAAATCACAAAAAAACAAATATTCAGAGATCAAGTAACGGGACAAAGCTTTTCGACGGTTATAAACAAAAAATCACAATTTAACGGTTATTTTAACTTCGATTTTGATGATTTTTTACAAATACACTCCTTGACCCTATATGAATATAATGAATGAATTCGATCTTCAATTTAAAATATTTACACAAGTGGATACCACAAAATCTTATGTTATACTTAATGAAAATATAAATAAACTCTTAAGTGTTAGTCAATCTATCATTTTGATGGGATACGAATTATCCGAAAGTAATTTCAACGATCACAACCGTCAAACTTGTTCGTATATGTTTCGAGATCACATCAGCAAAAAATCACAAAAAACAAACATTCAAAGATCAAGTAACGGGACAAAGCTTTTCGACGGTTATAAAAAAAAATCACGATTTAACGGTTATTTTAACTCTGATTTTGATGATTTTTTACAGATACACTCCTTGACCCTATATGAATACAATGAATGAATTCGATCTTCAATTTAAAATATTTACACTAGTGGATGTGGATATCACAAAATTTTATGTTATATACTTAATAAAAATATTATTTTCGGGTGTAGATGTAATACTTAAACGACAAATGTTTTAATGATTTGAAGTAATATTTATGTGGCAATGTGTGGTATGTGCAATATTTTTTTAAAAATCTTATTAATTTTTCACTTCTACAATATTATTAATTTTTCACTAAAAAACACATTATTCATGAGATTTGGAGGGTTTTAAAAATCTAAACGACCATGTAACGATTGTCTAAGGGTAGAGGATGCAATCATGAGCATTTATATAGGGGTGTGCTATCCACACACCCCATTTTACTTCTTACACACCCCTTGTTAATTTCTATTTGTTGATTTTCTTCAATTCATCCGATCCGACGGTCGAAAATTAGAAGGGTGTGTGAAAAGTAAAATGGGGTGTGTGAATATCACACCCCTTTATATATGCTTTCGCATTTTTCAGACTTATACATTAATGATTATGAATTTTATTTATTTTGAACTACCTTAAAAATACTTGAGGGTTTGTATAGTTTTAAAAATTCATGTACGCACCTTTAAAGTGTAGAGGATGCGATTAAGAGTGCTTGCATATTTTTTTCACATTTTTTGCACTTGTAAATTAATTATTTTAAATATTTAAATGTATTTGGTATTTTTAAAATTACTTGATGTTTTTATTTTTAATGTGTTTTATAATTTTTTAATCTCACTCTTTGCTCATAATATTTTATAAAATAATAAATAAAACTTAAATTTTTAAAATTTATTTAGAATAATAATACAATAATAATTAATGAACAAATATATATATATATATATATATATATCCACTATATTTATTGTATTTTATAGTAAGTTTTTTTTAGTAATTAAAAAACATTAAAATCATCAAAATAACTTTTTCCTTTTCGTGTCAAAACAGGTTACCCGCGTGTCACTCTCGTGTAAACCTGTTAAGGACCCGTTATTAACGGGTTCTTAACAGGTTACCCGATAATGACCCGATTAGTTATCGTGTCGACCCGAAACCCGTTATTTTCGTGTCGTTTTCGTGTCGTGTCATCGTGTCGTGTCAGAAACTGCCAGGTCTAGCTGATGGTTTGTTTTCTCTTACTTATGTTAATTAATAAATAAAAAATTTAACATAGTGCTATTCACACATTCATTCTTTATCTCATACACTTGATCCGATGACTGAAAATTTGAGAATCATGTGTGAGAAGTAAAAAATGTGTATGTGGATAGCATTATCTTCTTCTTTTTTAGTACCCACGCGGCGCTCAAATGAGGGTCTCACATATGAGCCATGTTAGCAGACTAAGCGCCAGTTTGGAATTGTTGTGCTTTAAAAAAAAATTACTTCTCATGTTCTTTGTGACACGCCCCAATGGGGACATCGGGATGATCACGTACTGGCCGACACCCGAGAAGTGACAAAAGTCATTTAGAATGCATGAGAATAAGAATAAATAAGGCTTATGAATTTAAAAGTAATTAATATACGAGTGAGGAACGTGTTCATAGCATATAGCTAATTAGAATGCTTAAAAGAATAATATAAAATTGAATGAAATAAAGATGCTGATGCCGATGCTGAAGTGTCTTGACGCCGAGATTGTATGCCTCGATTCTAAGTCTTGAAAGTGGCGCAAAACAAACATGAGTGGACCAAGTTGATATATATAATAAAACAGTTATCAACATACTAACCCCCAGGTTTATGAAAACATATATAGCATGATAAATAAAATAGGTTTTCCAAAACCTAGCATATTGTGCAAATCTCAAATCATAACTCATATATACATAGTCGCTAATGATTGTCCAATATCCCTTCAGGCCCCATGCCAACTCCCCGTCCCTTTGCCAATTGCCAGAGGAAAAACCCTTCAAGCCCCATGCCAGCTCCCCGTCCATGGTCTACTTGCTAGAGGAAAAACCCCTCAGGCCCTATGCCAACACCGTAACCGTCATCCGGAGTGGAATCTATCCTTCGCCCGTAGCGAAATAGGGATCACTAGGTAAGTACAAAATCATTGAACATACATATTTTTGAAAAACAACTTCATAGTATAAAGTCATTCATCATCTATACTATAAAGAGGTGTTCGAAACATGTTATAAATATTATATCGACATCCATCAGATATTATATAAAGAACACGGGTTATAGGAAAAATAGTAATAATTCAAGCTAGCCTCAATAAGCATGTTATCTCATAAAACGTAATCATTAAATCATGTCTTTCATGTATGCATTTCTAGTATTAAAACATGCATTTTTAGACGGGGTCCACTCACCGCACACCGTTGGTGCAAAGCCGTACCAAATAGGAATAACGTAATCGCCTTAGGGTTGGATCCGAGTTGGGCCCTAAGGGTTAGTCGAGTCGGGCTTAGACTTAGGATGGGTTGGGTTTAGGTTTTAGGTGAGTTAGGTTTAGCTTTAGGAATTGGGCTTAGGGCTTTAGGGTGAATGGGCCTAAGGCCCGACTTTTCATTGGCCTAAGGGCCTTAGCTTAAATAGGATTTTGGGTTGGGTTTAAGGCTTTCACCGATAAGGCCCAAAGGCCTTTAATTAAAAACAATAAGAAATAAAAGAGTTGGGTTAGGTTGCCCAGGGTTTTGGGCTTGGCAGGAATGGCCCGAGGGGCCTGGGTTTGGTGGGTCGCCGGACTTCAAGAAGAAGAAGGCCGGATTTCGGCTAGAAAATTGGACAAATTTTAAACGTTCATAATTTTGTCAAAACTCAACAGAAAATATGGAGAAAGCTCCCTGAGCTTTTCACGTCTAAACCTTCACCAAAAACTATACTTTAACAACCACTAAGCCTTCTAGACTACTAGGAATGAAAATCGAAGGGTGGTTTGACTTACCTTCGTTGTAAAACGCTTGCACAATGACTATGCACAATGCCAAACAGAAAGAGACCGGAGAGGTGAGAGAGAGAATGGAGGTCCGAGTAATGGTGATGGGTAGTGTGTCGTGGCCAATTGGGTGTGAGGATGAGTGTGTGTGTCGCTGGAGAGCCATGCTGGTGGGTGTGTGGGTGAGGTGCTCGGGCAAAAAGAAAAAGCGTAAGGAGAGTTGAGATAAGAAAGAGGGAAATAGAGAAAGAAGAGTGTCACTAAGGGAGGAGACACAAATAAAGGGGTGGGCCCCTTGGGCTTACCAAATAACAACCAAAAACTATTTTTAATTAAAACAGGGGTGGGGTTTTGAGGGACCAAAATGCGACTTTTTAAAAACCTTTCGAGGTATTAATGAAATTTCCAAAATAATTGGGGGTGGGGGTGTAACACTTTGAGATATTCAACAGTAAAAAAAATTAGTTAAGTGTTTGATAAATTGTATTTTTAAAAGTTTGTGAGTATGAAAATGGTGTAAAAGCGTGATACATAATGATACAGCATACATTGTATGGGGGTGGTGGCTGTGGATGCAAATTTTCTCCTCCTTGATCTTGGACAATATTGCACCTACAAAACAATTAACACCTTAGGTCAAGGCCAAGAGCCTCACGCGCCCACGATGAATGGGGGGGGCTTTGGCCGAAAAACCTTCGATGCCAAAGTTAGAATTTAGAGAGAAATAGTGTTTAGAGAATTTTGACATTTTTGCCAAAGTGTTGGACTTAGTGTTTTGTGAAAATGGGAACCAATATATAGGAGAGGAAGGGTGTGGCCGGCCTTTAGGCCAAGGATGATTTATTTTGGGGGGTTATGGAGATAATGGGCTAGTTATTTTGGGGAGTTATGGAAATAATTGGCTAGTTAATTAGCAAATAATAATATCCTAATTAACTAGCTATTGAATGTCATAAAGGGAAAGAAAATGGTAGCAAAATAAAAGGCATGGCCGGCCCTAGAGGGTAACCGGCCTTTGGTATATTTTTTGGTTATAATTTGGTGATTTAAATTGATAATTAAGGGATTGATTAGGTAATTAATCCCTTAATTAATCAATTTTAGGAAATAAGAAAGGAATATATTATTTAGCTAATTTATTTGCTAAATAATGGAATATAAAACATATAGAATAATTTAGATTTTGGGAATTACCTTATAGAAAGGATTTGGTGAAATAGGTTTTAAATTGTTACCTATTTTGGGCACTTTTGACTTGGTTGAAAGATGATTGCCCACTGCTCGCGCGTAGGAATCCTGGTATACTTCAAGGGTATTTTAGTCCTCTTTTGTCCAAAAGTCCACGTGTCGCCTTATGATTATTTTTTGCTCCACAAATGCCCCCACACCTGTTGGGCTGCTCGCAGGAAAGGGCAGCATGTGTAGAGATCTTCTTGCTTTAGGAAACTTAAGACTGCTTCCTATTTTGATGTCGATTCTCTCTTTAATAGGAAATTAGATCCTTCTAGGAAAGGGAAATAAATTTCTCTCAAAGCCTATTTAAGTCCACCTTAAGTGGGTTATTAAATCAACCTTGGAGAGTGATTTATTCTACCATACAAGAGAGAGAAAACTTAGAGGATATTTGTTCCCCCTCCTCTAGCAATCTTCTACATCTTGCCCGTGCAAAGGACCGTCTTTCGTTGCTTTCTTCGTCTTCTCCGTGCCGCACGGATATAAGAAAGAGAAATTAATTTTTCTTGTCTTCTTCTTGGATAGTGTTGTTGCGGGGCAGCTGTCGGGGTGGTGCGGCATGTCGGCTGGCATGGGCCAGGAGTCGGCTCGGCATAGGCCGATGAGATGTTGTGGCAGGGATCACTGCTTTAAGCTGCTCAACTTGGCTAGAGCCATGGGCAGCTTATGCGACTGGGGCCACAGATTATGGCGCTGAGGTGCAGTGCTAAGCGAGTCGCAAGTCTCATTTTCTTTGGGCTTCATGGGTTGCCGGAATGCTAGGCATATAGGCCTCTTTGCCTGCTGGAATGCAGGGTTGAGCCCCCCTGCTGAGTACCATGAATGTCGTTGGCTGCATAATCATCTTCGTTGAGAGAAAGGTGGAAAGAAAAGATCTTCCCCGCCTGCTCAAGAGATACCGGTTAAGAAAAAACTGAAGACTTCCACCACTGCTCATGAGGGTCTGCTTGTTACCAAGATGTGTGTGATTGGCATGATTTCTTTAAATAGGAAAAGAGATGAGGCTACTAGATCTGAGCTCATGGCGCCTGCCATGTCGAGAGTGGCTAATTCGATTGATGATAATATTGCTCAGTGTAGAGGTATTGTCATGCCCCAAATGTCGAAGTCTGTGCTAAGACGTCCGTATGAAGCTAAGTCTGATTCTCATTTTAGAGATGCTTACTATTATGAAGAGCGATAAGGTGGACTCTGCTGCTAAAGTGGCGCTAAGGCCCACTTACTCTGCTGCTGAGACTGACTTGCCTGTTGGGAAGAATAAGACTGTTCGCATGGGCAGCTGTGAGAAACCCACTATGCCTGCTTCTGGGGAGGCTGCTGAGATCTGTGTGCTTTTGAAACCAGTCTCGCTTGAAGACATGGACGCTTGTACCAAGTTTGTTGATGGCGTCAGAAAGGTTGTTTGCCCAAGTTCCTTTGCGAAGCATATGACCCAATATAGAATGACTGCTCTGCTTGCCATGATGCAGATATAGCAAGGCTACCAAGGAGCTGGCGAAGACTATGGCAACTAAAGCTTATTCCTTGGCCGAGGAGATCAAGAGGTTGGATTTTGAGCTTGTTGCTTTGAAGGGGTCTAATATTTCTGCCCCCACTTCTCTGCAGCTTGAGACTCAGATTCAAGATCTTGAGTTTGCAGTTTCTGAGCTTCGTTTTGCTACTTATGCAAATGATGAAAAGTTGATTGCTGCTTATAATCAAACGATCCACTTTAAGAGAATCGTCGATAGGCTTGAACCCCAAGTGTTGGAATTTCAAGGTGTACTGAAGATCAACGAAAGTCTGAAGAAGGAAGTGGATGAGCTGCAACGCGTCTGTATTGGTCGGCTTGAAGAGAATGAGCAGCTGAAGGGTGAGAAGGATGAGCTCGAGGTTTCGAGACCTTCTTTATTTCTGTGGAAGACTTTCTCATTTTTACTTTTAAGGCTTCCCTTGGCGAAGTAGTTGGAAAAGTTGGTGCCCAGGCTGGGGCAGCCGGAGGTGAAAACGCTGGATGATGCCGCTGCTAAGAATGTCCAAGTTGTTGAAGGTGTGGCGACCGAGTAATCGTGGAACGTCCAAGCTGCTGTGGTCGTCTAGGTAGCCTTTAGGATTTTCTTTGTTTTTCCTTGTAGCTCTTGTTTTGCTTGAACTCATTCGGCCTTTTCTAATTGTTTATAAACATGATTCCTTCGCTTTTCTTCATCTTTGCTTCTTTTGTTCATGCCCTAACCTTTAGACTTGATAGACCAGTGGCAGACATGCTACTTTTTTATAAGCAGATAAGCTCGCGTAGCCTATGCAGTCGTAGGTGTTGGTGTAGAACTTTGCAAAGTTGTTAGCCATAGGGTTGGCAGCCGGATGCCTTACTTACAGAAGCAGACAAGTCCGTGTAACCACTAGGCTGTTAACCTTGTGTTTTCTTTAATTCCGTAGGTTGCGCAGCAAGTATCACAACACTTTAGGACTTGGTGTAGGTTGTTCTGCGCTTGGCAGATGTGAAGCTTATCGACTACGTAGCATGTCGGCAGTGGATAAAGCTTCGTATATGCACGCTAGCTTGTTTAACCTTTCACAAGAATGTGCAGTTGTATAAGTCTAGCGCGGCTTTACTGCTCGAAGGGCAAGCCGTAGGCAGTCTTCTGGAAACCGTAGGCTACCTTAGTGCACTCGGTAGCAGCTTTAGGGTTCCAGGGCAACCGTCTGTAAGGCGTACTGCGTAATGTGCCCCCTCCGTCTCTAGGGCCCGGTTCCCTGCGGATTAGGCGACGAGACCCAAAATCCTTCAGTTAGCTAAGCCTTTGAAAAAGACCATTGTGGCTACTTCTAGGAATCCCGACGCAAGCCATCGTGCTTTTCTAGTTATACTAGGGCAGCCCGGCTCATCCACGTCTGGATATTTGGAGTGTAGAGTTTTTATCCTCCCGTTTTGGAGAGCAGACCCATGTGGGTGTTGGGAAATTAGTTTACCCTCTCGCACTAGAGAGCATGGTTGGTCCCTCGGGGGGTGCAATTCCTACGATGAGTCCCTAAGAAGGGCGCAATCTTCTTTTTAAGTGCAGGTATGATCAGTTGTCGTAGGCATGCAGTTGAGCCAAATTGCAAATTACTTCTGAATTCCTCATTGAAAAAACAAGTGAAACGAACGAATAACTTAGCTGTAAAAGACTACATAACAACTGGATATTTCTCGACTTGCGAGGTGGTGCCCGTTAAGCTGCTTCAGTTTTCAGGCTTTGATGTAGCGGGAGGTCTCACATGGTACTTCCTTAGACTGTAGGCATTCCACTGTTTTTCGATATTTTTGTCGTTTCATGGTGGCGTGGGTGTAACTGCTCTTGCCGCCTAGTCTGCTGATTTTGTACGGACCTTCCCATATGGGATCCATCTTTTTAGAGCCTTATCTGTGGGCAGTGATGAAGGCTTTTCTTGAGACCAGATCTTCGGGCTGGAACTACCGGATCTTGGCCTTTTTGTTGTAGCTGGAGAGGAGTTGCTGCTGGTAAGTTGTGATGCTAGTGATAGTCTACTCGCGCTTCTCCTCTGCCAGATCTAAGCTTGTGGCCATCTCCTTACTGTTCGGTTACTCATTTTTTGGTGGTGTGATATGCCCATAGACATCTGGGGAGTTCATCTAGTCATTTTCCTTTCTTGTTGGTGAGGGATTTCTTAAGGCAGTCGAGGATCGTCTTGTTGGGTGCATCGTCGATATGCAAATGCTAGAAGTCTTCATCAAGTGGAGCAGGTGCGGCTAGGGTGTACTAGGCTTGTTGGGCCGCTATGTTGGGTCGCCTAGGCTAGGCGTGAGTGCGCAGTAGAGAGCCATAGAGCTGGACCAAGTAACACGTAGTAGGAGATGTTCAACTGCCAGTATTGAGCCACTCTAGAATAGAATTATAGAGTCAGGGTCGGCTGAGGCCGTGTGACACGTAGCAGAAAATGGTGTTCAACCGCCGGTAGAATCTTTTAAGGCAATGGGGACAAAACTTGCTCCCGAGTGTGTCCTTCTAGTGTCCGTCTGCCGTTGGCTCGCTTTTTGGGCCGAATAGTGCGTCATAAGGATGACTGCTTACGTTTGAAGGTAAAACTTGAGCTTCCGAGTTGCAACAATTATTGCCAAACCTAGCTTTTGGATTTCTGGTAGCATCGAGGAGAGCTTTTGAACTGTGGAATACAGGTAGTCGGGCCCCCAACTCTTCTCGTATGATGATAGAGCTTATCGCTACTTCTAAGACTACTAAGTAAATGTATAAGTCCTCCATTACTCCTGGCTTGGATAGTATGAGAGGTGATGTGAGATACTTCTTCAGGTTTTGGAAAGCTCTTTCGCACTCTTCAGTCCCTACGATTGGCCCCCTACTTGCTTTATTTGTTCAGCTGCTTTCCGTCTTCTTTCTTTACCGCTACTTCTTTTTTAGGCTGCTCGGGTGCCTTGTCTGCTCACCGAGCTTCATCCCAAAGTGCGTGTTTCTCTGCTAGAAAGAAGGAGTCTACTAGGGTTAGATCTTCTTTCATGATCAATTCTCCGAACAATGGGTGGTCTGCTGGAAGTCCTTTTTGGAAGGCTGCTCTAGCTATCAAGTCGTTGCATCCGACTATCCTTGCCTTCTCTGCTTTGAACCTCTTCACATAGTCGCAAAGTGACTCATTTGGGTTCTTATTGACGTTGAACAAATGGTCGGATTTCTTCTTGATCGAGCGATAGGGTGAATATTCTTTGATGAAAGCCAAAAAAAGTTCATCAAAATTTCGGATGGACTGTGGCGGCAGGGTGTAGAACCAATCTTGCGCTTCACCTTGTAGAGTGGTGGCGAATATCTTACACATAAGATCATCGTTGTTTTGATAGAGGATCATTGCGCTTCGGTAGTGCTTTAAGTGTCCCACCGGGTCTTCTTCCCTTTTGAAAAATGTGAAATGTGGTATGCTGAACTCGCGTGGAGGCTCTGCCTGCTCAATCTCATCCGTGAAGGGTGACTTGCTTATGTTGGTCATGTTTCGTCGTAGTGCGTCGTCGTTGACCTCGTTGCGTTGAAAATTACGCAATCGCTTGGTCAAGAGTTTTTCTACTTCCTCTTGAATTTGCCTTTGGGGTAGTGGAGCTCTCGGCTGCCCCTAGTCATGACCTGTTGGTCTAGGCTGCTCTTCCATGTATTTGGCTCTTCTATGCGGCAGATGCGGTTCTTGTGGTGTGTTCTTAGCAGGCAAGCGAGTTCTTCGCAGGCTATTGGTTGAACTTGAGTTGGATTGAGTGACCGCTTCTCTCCATTCGTCGTGCTGCCTACTCCGATATGAGGTGTAGGATGCTCTTTGCGGGTTTAGCCGTGAATGAACACTTCGCCTGGAAGGTTGCTCATGTTGACTATCGAAGTGTAACACCAATCGTGAATGCATGTTCGTCCGTGGGCCTAGTCGAGAGTGCACGCTTCTCTATGTGCTAAGACGAGAGTATACGCTATCTCGAGGGCCCAGTCGGGAATGTACATTGCCAGAATGCTTGGTTCGTGGCTGGTCGAGTGGCTGCTTGCCAGAACGCTGCTGGAGAGTTTCGCCTACTTTTGTCCTACTTCGGGACACCACACTTAGGGCACGTTGCATCTCGGTGCGCTGCAAGAGCTGGTTTACCAAGGTCGTCTGCTGTGCGATGGCGCTCGTCAACTCTATGACTTGTCGAGACAAGTGTTGTTCTCCATTTGGGTTGGAAGAGCTTGGAATGAATGTATCTCCTTGAGCAATGGAAGTGTGGTAGACTCTGGGCGTGAAATTTGAGTTGAGAAATGTCAAATCTGCGGAGTAACGTGGTGGAAATGCCCCCGGCTTGATGGTTGGTCCGAATGGTTAAGATAGTCTTGGACCGGTTTGGGCTGCTTGGAATGCCACGGGAGCAAGCTAGGCCATGAGAGTGGGCTGCTCGTCAGGAGCAGGCTGGGCCCCGAGAGTGGGCTGCTCGGCAGGAGCAGGTTGGTCCCCGAGAGTGGGCTGCTCGGCGGGAGCAGGCTGTGCCGCAAGAATGGGCTGCTCAACGGAAGCAGGCTGGGCCACAAGAGTGGGCTGCTTGGCGGGAGCAGGCTGGGCCGCGTGAGCAGATTGGGCCACATGAGCAGGCAGGGCTGCGTGGGCAGGCAGGGCCACGAAAGTGGGCTGCTTGGCTGGAGCAGGCTGCTTAGTGCGTGATGCATGTGAGTGCAAGGCTTGGGCTCGGGCCCGTGCAAGCTTGGATGACATGGCTTGGGCTATGATGGTGGTGCCATGGATCTTGCCGTGGGTGGTTGCCATGGTGGAATTTTGTGGTGGTGCCACTCCACCCATGACCACATCTAGCCTCATGGATCGCCGTGGTCCCATTTCTTGAATATGAGAATTTTCACTTGTGGAATTTTCTAAATTTCTAGCCATTATATTTTTCTTTCACGTTTTATCAAAGAATCTTTGCAAATTAAAAAATTCTAATAATAAGAACGTAAGAAAAATATTCAAATGGACTAGTAAATAGAGAAAACCTTTTTATGCGAGAGTCTTCTACGAGTATGGATCTTCAACTCTCAATGAAAGCACCAATTTGTGGATGCAAATTTTTTCCTCCTTGATCTTGGACAATATTGCACCTACAAAACAATTAACACCTTAGGTCAAAGCCAAGAGCCTCACGCGCCCACGATGAATGGGGGGGCTTTGGCCGAAGAACCTCCGATGCCAAAGTTAGAATTTAGAGAGAAATAGTGTTTAGAGAATTTTGAGATTTTTGCCAAAGTGTTGGACTTAGTGTTTTGTGAAAATGGGAACCAATATATAGGAGAGGAAGGGTGTGGCCGGCCTTTAGGCCAAGGATGATTTATTTTGGGGGGTTATGGAGATAATGGGCTAGTTATTTTGGGAAGTCATGGAAATAATTGGCTAGTTAATTAGCAAATAATAATATCCTAATTAACTAGCTATTGAATGTCATAAAGGGAAAGAAAATGGTAGCAAAATAAAAGGCATGGCCGGCCCTAGAGGGTAACCGGCCTTTGGTATATTTTTTGGTTATAATTTGGTGATTTAAATTGATAATTAAGGGATTGATTAGGTAATTAATCCCTTAATTAATCAATTTTAGGAAATAAGAAAGGAATATATTATTTAGCTAATTTATTTGCTAAATAATGGAATATAAAACATATAGAATAATTTAGATTTTGGGAATTACCTTATAGAAAGGATTTGGTGAAATAGGTTTTAAATTGTTACCTATTTTGGGCACTTTTGACTTGGTTGAAAGATGATTGCCCACTGCTCGCGCGTAGGAATCCTGGTATACTTCAAGGGTATTTTAGTCCTCTTTTGTCCAAAAGTCCACGTGTCGCCTTGTGATTATTTTTGGCTCCACAGTGGCAACGACAAAGATGACAAGGTAGTTACAGTGATGACACCGACAATGGTGGGGGTGTGTTGGTAGCGCCATAATAAAGTGGTTGGATTGTAGAGGTGGCAGCGATAGTAGCAACGATTACAACGTTATTAGTGTGCCAACGGTGGTGGTGGTGGTGATGGCGGCAATGTTGTAAGGTTGGTGGATGTAGTCGTAGGTTGTGGTGACGACAATGGTAGCAATGGCAGTAGCATTGGCGGTGTGGGCCTGCGGGGGTGATGGTTATGACAACATCAATTGTGAAAGTATGGTTAGGTACCAATAACTAAGTGTGGTGGTTGGAATGTATAGGTTATAATGGTGGTAGAGTGGTGGCAGCGGTGATGGCGGTACTGGTGAAAGTTTTGGTTATGGTGACAACAGTGATGATGATTATGGCGACGGTAGTGAAAACAGTACCCTATTAACCATCAAACTAAGGGTAAAGATTGTTGGCTATCACCATAGTGGTAACAAAGCCATAAGTAAAGTTTTAAAAGTGTGATAATTAGAACCGTTAATTTAATTAAAAGCAACTAAAATTATCCCCCAAGAAATGTAAAACTACAAACAACCTCTCCACTTGAGACACAATATGGTTTTTCTCGTTGAATACATGTCACAAGTTCAGAGTATAACAGTAGTAAATGCAACGGTGTTTGCAACCAATCATGCGTTGTACAAACGCAATCATAGATTTGATTATTTATTAATAAGATCACCCTACTCATATCCTAATGAAAGATGCATTACTGCCAAGCTCGCTCATAGTCGTCAATTGATGCTTTTGTCTCACTAAATTTTGGGAGGATGGGAGAGGAGGAGGATAATGTGTGGGTAAATCATAGTCATTTATTTACAATGCATTTAAATTTATTTATTTATGTTAGTTTGAATTTATTTTTTTTAAAATTGTTTTATTTTATGACAAAACTGTACTTTTAAGCAAAAAAAAACCCAAAATTTTATTTAACAGAAGAAAATGCAAATCATTTCGCATTTCTCCTCGTCACTCTCCTCACATCCCCTCCCTCGCCTCTCTCTCTCCACCGCCCTCAACTTCCGCCGTCGCACTTCCAAATTCCCATTTTACCCCTCCAATCACTTCGAAATTCCCAGGCTGCCCCTCCTCGCATGCAACCTCAGCTCCGGCCGCAGCCAACAGCAAGCACCCATGGACTCACCCCCGCCGCAGGCCGCCGCGTCGGTCGACTCTGTGACGCATGATTTTCAGAATCAGAGCTTGGCCAGCGACGGCGGGGATGAGAAGATTTGCAAGAATGAAAGCAACGGTGTAAGTAACACTCAGAGGGTTAGGTTGAAGCTCGAAGATCTGAATTGGGACAACTCGTTTACCAGGGAGCTGCCTGGTGATCCTCGGACCGATACGATTCCGCGAGAGGTTAGCTTGTTTTTCTGTTCTGTTTTGATGTTTGGGTTATATTCTGTTTGGTTGCTGAGAAATGGAGGAAAGGAAAGTGTATCATGTATGTTCGCTGTGTGTTTGTTACTAGCTAAAGGCTTTCACTTGCGTTTTGGTTTCGTACCCAAATCGGAGAAGGTGTTAACTTTAATCATAAATGCTTAGTAAATTGTAGTTGCTCAATCGAGAAATGGCCAAGTAACTTACGATTTGTGTGTTGTGAACTGGGTTCTGCTTGGTTGCCGAGAAAGTGGAGGAAAACCAAATAAGAAAATGAAACATATGTGGGGTCTGTGCTTGTGTACTAGTTAAAGGCTTGCATTTACTCTTTTGTTTCATGCCCAAATCAGAAAAGTTGTTAAATTTATGCATAACTGCTTTGGAATTTGTACTTACTTAATTGAGAAATTGCTGAGTGGCTGACAGTTTGGGTGTTGTTAGTTGGGTTAGTTTGATTTGGCTATGAAACTGTATCATTGATAGGTTTGGTTGTGATTTCATTTCTTGCTTTGAGCTCCAGTTTGATTTTTACTAGCTGAGGGGGTGATGCCAATGCGTTGTAATTAGAATCGTGGAAGTCTGAGAGCTCGTTCTTATCGAGTTCACTTAATTTGGCTATGGAACAGTGCTATGATAGTGTTTATTGTGATAGATCTCTTGCTTTGAGCTATAATTTGAAATTTTTACTAGCTGATGGGGTATTATGTTGTAATTTGATGTTATGCATTCTGGGTTTTGATTATCAGGTGTTGCATGCTTGTTATACGAAAGTGTCCCCGTCAGCTGAAGTTGAAAATCCTCAGCTTGTTGCATGGTCAGAATCCGTTGCTGAGTTTCTTGATTTGGATCCTAAAGAGTGAGTGTTCTTGTTCTTGTGCTCCTGGGAACATCAACTGTTAATGCTTTTATAGAACATGGATGAGAAAATAAACTTTATCTTAAGAGTGTTTGGTGGTATCAGAAAGAAAGAAAAACTGGTGTTTGACAGCATATATTATGGATATTGGTTTTGATGGTCCTTGGAAGTTTGAACTTGAATCTGTTTCTACCTCTACACAAGAACCTTATGGTTGGTACTTTAGGAAATTAGATCAGTGTGCAAATAACATGTCACTACTATTATAACTTGTAACTGCAAATATGGTAAATTAGTCCCCCAGCTAATTTATACATTTTGAGTTGCTAAATTTTCACATGTTTGTCAAGATTCGTGTTATTGATTGAAATTTTATTTTCTTCGAGTTCTGACATTTAGCTGAGGCTATTGTTTCCTTTATACATGTATTTTGCATCTTGTATGACTGCTTTGGTTTCGGACTTGGTGTACCTAAACCTTGACTGATATACCATAGTACTTCACTCTGATGAATGATGAGTACATATGTTTTGCACGTGTGATATGCCATGTTTCATGGGACTAATTTGCCACCTTATTTGGAGTCACAGATTTGAAAGGCCAGATTTCCCTCTTTTATTCTCTGGGGCATCTCCCTTGGTGGGATCGTAAGTGCTTCTCTGAATATTATGTTATCAGACTCACATTTGTGCTTGTCAATTTTCATCAACAACTGGATCGTAACTGCTTTATTTATGCAGGTTACCCTATGCTCAATGCTATGGTGGACATCAGTTTGGCATGTGGGCTGGACAGTTGGGAGATGGGCGGGCTATTACTCTTGGGGAGGTTCTTAATTCTAAGTCTGAAAGGTGGGAACTTCAGCTTAAAGGTGCTGGAAAGACTCCTTACAGTCGGTTTGCGGATGGCCTTGCGGTGCTTCGTAGTAGCATTCGGGAATTCCTTTGCAGTGAAGCAATGCATAATCTTGGAATTCCAACAACACGAGCTCTCTGTCTCGTGGCAACAGGAAAATTTGTCACTCGTGACATGTTCTATGAGTATGTTAATTAGAACTCTACGCAATGAGTATTTTTCTACCTAATCATGTTTTACTACGAGAACCATACACCATCTTTACTGGATAATTTCTCTTTGGTATTTGAGATATATGGACCTTCTCGGTTTGATCTTGTGCTAAGATATCAATATCTTGCTCGGGGAAAGGATGAATTTTTTAGGAATATATGTTCTTCTTATTCTCTTCTTAAAAAGAAATTCCTCGTGTCTTCATTTGCAGTGGCAATCCAAAAGAGGAGCCTGGTGCAATTGTTTGCAGGGTTTCTCCATCCTTTCTGCGTTTTGGGTCATACCAAATACATGCCTCTAGAGAAAAGGAGGACCTTGAAATTGTTTGTGCTCTTGCAAACTATGCCATTAGGCATCACTTTCCTCATATAGAGAACATGAGTAGAAGCGAGAGTTTATCTTTCAACACAGGCAACGAAGAAGTTCTTGATCTGACATCTAACAAGTATGCAGGTAATCATTTTTTCTTTGGAGTAAAGGTGTTGGTGCTGATACCTTAATTTACTTTCAATAAGACAGGTAAACTATTTCTTATTGTGGAAGCGTAATGAATCGGAACTTCAGTTTACAAGTGCTGTATAAGTTTACTGGTCATAAATTTCTCATGTTGTGCACCTTCCTATGGTCTTATCCCATGGCATTATGGTAGTTTATTTTTCATTTTTCTCTAGAAAAACCGTTTGGATTGTTTTAGGATTGAAGCACTTATTTAGGATTTAGCTTCCATACATTTCCTTCATGTATGCCTGCATTCGCAACTATAGGAGTTCACTTTTCTGTTTTCTGCTTTAGAAAAAACCATTTGAATTGACTTAGATGCCAAACACCTATTTAGTACACTCAGTTGACGGTTGCAGAGTCCTAATTGGTTCAGTAGTTTTGTAGGAAGTTTTGTATTCTGGCCAAGTTAGTAGTGTGGTGAGCTCCCATATCGGGCATGGAAAGTGATTAAGATGGGATGGTATCTCTCTTGTATGCAATGTACACTTTGGAGTTTGGACTAATAAAGATGGCTTCAGGTTCTGTTAAAAGGTAATACGATTAGGGACGAAATATCTTGTTTCAAAGTTGCATCCATATAGTTTCTTCATGGAACTGAGTGAAGACTCAAATCAGATGTCTGCTGTTGATACTGCGGTCCATGCTGGAGCACATTACTCAGGGACCATCTTATTATATTAATAGAACTTAGTCATTGTGTTTCACAGAATTAAAAAAAAAAGAAAAGAAAAGAGATGATTTGCTGCATCACCAGTTTTAGCTTGTAAAGTTATTGTGCTAAAAATGTTAGTACTAGGTTTGTACCAAATGTGGTTATGACTATTGTACTGAACCTTGGTCTTTTCTCTCATCTACCCATACTGCCACTCCGAAAATAGTTTCTGATAGATGTCTTGCACATCATACTTAATTAGCTGTTTTTCTGAACTTTTGCTCCCATCATGGTTTTTTAACAGCTTGGGCAGTAGAGGTTGCTGAGCGTACTGCTTCCTTGGTTGCCAGATGGCAGGGGGTTGGTTTTACTCACGGTGTGTTGAACACTGACAATATGAGCATTTTGGGTCTTACCATTGATTATGGTCCTTTTGGATTTCTGGATGCATTTGATCCAAGTTACACGCCGAATACCACGGATCTTCCTGGGAGGAGATATTGTTTTGCAAATCAGCCAGATATTGGCTTATGGAATATTGCACAATTCACTAGAACTCTGGTAGCAGCCAAGTTGATAGATGATAAGGAGGCGAATTATGCAATGGAAAGGTAATTGTCATTCCTGCACCTCTATCCTAATTAAATGTATGTTGAAGTGGGAGTTAATTTTCATTTTTCGGGGGATTTTTACAGATATGGAACCAAGTTCATGGATGACTATCAAGCTATAATGACCAAAAAACTTGGTCTCCCCAAGTACATTAAACAGCTGATCAGTAAACTCCTGAATAACATGGCCATCGACAAAGTGGATTACACAAACTTTTTTCGGTTGCTTTCCAATATCAAAGCTGATCCCAACATTCCGGAAGAGGAGTTGTTGAACCCACTAAAGGCTGTTCTATTAGATATTGGGCAGGAGCGAAAGGAGGCGTGGATCAGCTGGGTGAAAATCTACATAGAGGAGGTACGATGAACTCTGGTTTTCTTATGACTTCCATCTCGGAAAAGTATACTGGTTTGATACCAACATTGTATTCATCATAAACATTGTTTTCACTCAGAATATTGTTAAACTCATCCAGTGGCTAGATTCTTGTCAAAAGCGAACATTATGTCATCTGATTTTCTCACAAATTATAGTTTTTGCTTGTTCAGCTGGCCAGTAGCGGCATCTCCGATGAGGAGAGGAAGGCATCAATGAATGCAGTGAACCCTAAATATGTTCTCAGAAACTACTTATGCCAGAGTGCCATTGATGCAGCTGAACAAGGTGATTTTGAGGAGGTTCGGAGGGTGCTTAAAGTAATGGAACGACCATATGATGAGCAACCGGGAATGGAGAAATATGCTCGCCTGCCCCCGGCGTGGGCTTATAGGCCTGGCGTTTGCATGCTATCTTGCTCTTCATGAATTTGATTATCTAATTACAATGTTCTATAGATGGCAAAACGAGATTTTTGTTTTGTTTTTCCTCGACAGATTATCTTCGGCTATGTCATAGTAAGTTGTCGTATATAATAGTCAAATTCGGCGGTTTTCTTCTCCTTCGTCTACCTCCGACGATGAAATAAAGTGGCAATGTTGTATGATTCTTGTTTCTCAACAATTTATACAGCTTAAAGAAATGCAGGAAAAACCAGCTCAAATGGAACATGCTGCTGAAAGATTGGCTATGAGGTCATCTCCAACCGACTCAATCAAGAGGTCATAGGGCTAAAAATAGTTCGGAATGACACGAAAATTGTTTCCAACCGAGGGCTAGGCCGAAGGGCTTGTGGGTCTCATCGGGCCAAAACCCCCAAATTAGGCCAGCAGGTTGGGCCCAGCCCTCCAGCGCCAGAATGTCAAGCTTGACATTTTGCCAGCTCTCTAGCTCAGTCTATTTGAATGCCAACTGCTAACGCCAGCTAGCAACAGTTAGCTGATGTCATGTTGCCGTCAGGTTATCATTGGAATTGGAATTTTTTATTTTGGATGAATTTAAAAAAAAAAATCTAATTTTTTTCCTATAAATACCTAAGTCATTCCTACACTAGTTCTCACATACTTTTCACCATTCCATACTATCCTATCTCATTTTATTTCAATTCTTCATATTCTATTCTCTTACTCTTTCAATAATCTTTTCTTTAATTTTTTCAATAATTTTCAAATGCCCACATTTGTAATGAAAGGAAGTGCTTGGACCCGAAAAGAAGATGAAACTCTTTGTAGGGCTTATAGATAGGTTTTAGAAGATAGTGTCAAGGGTAGTTCTCAAACAAGTGAAGGTGTTCTGACTCGTATGTCTAAAAATGACTATGAGTTCTATGGAGGCACCACTCCACCGAATCCCTGGAACCATTAGAGTTGTTCTTCAAGATGAAAAACAACACAATCTCCACCCTAGTACTAATTGGGGGAGTTATTCAAACTTAAACAACATTAAACAAAACATTTAACAACATAAAACTTAAACGCCTACTCCATTATTCTTTTGACCCAAAGATGTGGAATAAGATCTTGTTGTAAGTACTTATTTGTGGCACGCGAACTTATCATCCTATGACACCTCATATACTCATTTAAAGAGATATTACTAGTTCTTAGATCTAAAAGCAAATTAAGCCCATTATATATTTTCGCATTAGCTGGGGAGGCATAGGCCAACATTCAGAGTGTAATAGTAACATTTTGATGAGGTGAAAAACCAGGGCGGCCTGCTCTATCCATCTTCTATTGAACGTATGGATTGGCATGTTGGACATCATGAAGTAAATGCTCGAAGACATGATGCCTTATCCAAAAGCGACCTCTGAAATCCTCTATTGTGTACACCGAGTTGGAGTTGAAGTAGTTGTTCATCAGTGTCTCATGTGCGATCTCTTTATTTCGTGGTTTGTAAGATTGACAACTAACAGAGTTACCCCATTGAGGTTGTTCTTCAGTTTCCTCACACGCCATGACCCCAGCCATTGCTGCCACATATGTTGTGTTGCGCCATGCTTCATCTTCTTCATCGAACTCCTCATCTTCTCGTCTCATCTGCGCCCATTTATCTTCCTATTAGAGAAATTATTAAGATTACATAAAGATAAACAATCTGGAAAGTTACTTACTTTAGCGACACATGTCACTCGAAATTTTATCCGAAAAATTATTGAGATTACATAAAGATAAGAAATCTGGAGAGTTACTCACGTTAGCAACAACGTATCACTCGAAATCCTATCCAAAAAATTATTGAAACTATATAAAGATAAAAAATTCGGAGGCTTATTCATTTGGCGACAAGTGGCACTCAAAATATGTCCAAAAACCTTATTTTAATATGGTAGTTTAATTTAATTAACCATAATTCAATTAAAATAATAAATTATATTTGCCCTATGGTCTTTTGGCCCCCTCGGTTGGAGATGATTTTTTGCCAAAAGGTTATGTTTGGTCTATGACCTTTTGACCCCCTCGATTTGAGATGGTATAAAATATAGTATGACACTGTTTATTAAAATATAATTTCTTGCTGGGATATAAAGCTAAAGAGAGTCATTTGGCCCTCATTCGATTATAGATGACTTGAGATAGTTGTATGGTAGGCTGCACATATGAAAAAAATAATATACAATTGACAGTTTTTTAAACGTACTTCAAACCATAAAATTTCACGAGAAAATAACTTATAATGATATCTCTGAGTTTAAATTTTATAGTCGACGGTTATAAAATCAACTGAAAACTTAAAGAGGAATAAAGCTTTGACAATTTAGATTTGAGACTAATACGATGCAGCATGTACGTATAACTCAAGTGGTTAACAATTTAAATTATCATCCATACTTACGTGTTTGAATGGTCCGAGCGTGTTTACTTTTTAAGAAGGTGTATTCTTACCAAACTTGAAAAGAAAAAAAAAAAAGAGCGAAAAAATCAGTTATTCATAAGAAAATAAACAGTTTTAGTTCTAGCTGGTGACTTAAACATGCCAGCAAAGTCTAGAAGTGAAACGCTGCGTTCAGCTCTAGAAGACTAGATTGCGGAAAGTGCTGTCACAGCCAAGCAAAGTCTGGGTGGCTCGGAGCTTTTCAATCTCTCTGCAGTGGCTGGTCCAGCTTTCGTAAGACTCTTAGTTTTGTTCTTAATTTTTGCTCTTTGAATTGCTTGAATCAATGAATCCGCCCTCAACATTTGATGCCCATTAACTGTTCGATGAAATGCTGCTTCGAATTTGATATGATTGGTAGTGTAAATTTTGAATCTTTGGCTACTTTGAATCTACGAACTCAAGCTTAACATTTGATGCCCATCATCTGTTTGATGAAATGCCGCTTACATAATAGCCTTTGAAGAGCATTGGTTTTATTCCAGTTTCCGTTTTGGTTGTAGCTCTGGCCAAAGTGAGCTGCCATGGCTCCCCAATTGTCAAACTTTAGTCTGTCTGTGTATGTTTGAACCTAAATTCTATGTGCCGAGAACGGACATGTACGGACATTGTGGAAGTTGCATCGATGACCATAACGAATGTCCGGTCCATAGCGTCAAGCATTCGAGTGATTCACACTTAATTCTCCAGCATCTTACAATGTGCCAATACTTATTCCTTCATTTATAGAAACAAGAGGACAAGTGTGCTCAAATTCGTATATCGTCTTTTTGATATACTGTGAAGTCAGTCATTTCGCTTTTCTTTCAGAAACTTATGCCCTGCTTTATCAAGTTACACCTGGAAGTTGAATTCTTATCGACTTATATCATGCTTTAGCTGTAAAGTTTGTGACTTGGAATGTCTCATGTTTATACCAAGTGACGTCACCCTTCCCTCAGTTCTTTGATCTATCAATTTGTAACATGCTAATTATTTCTTTAGAGTCTATAGAATGCAGTGGATGCATGTTGAGTTAATTTCATGTGACAATAAAACTAAGATGCATAATTAGTTTATACTGTGATCTACAGGAAATGAGAGTTCTGCGAAATCTTGAGGTCTTGAGAATGGGCACCATGAGCTATCTGGAAGCACTTAAGCTGCAGGAAAAGCTGGTTGCTGATAGAAAAATTCATAAGATTCCAGATACTCTAGTGTCCCTGCAACATCCACCTACATACACCCTTGGCAAACGACGAACTGATCACAATCTGTTGATTCCTGAGACTGAACTCAAAAGAATAGGAGCTGAACTGCACTACACACAAAGAGGAGGAGACATTACATATCACGGTCCACATCAAGCCATTTTATATCCCATTATTGCTCTTCGGGATATGGGGCTTGGTGCTCGTAAATATGTGGAGAAACTTGAGTTGACTATGATTGACTTGGCATCTCTGTATGGCGTGAAAGCTTGTCCTGGAAATAAATGTGAAACGGGGGTTTGGGTTGGAGATAGAAAAATCGGAGCAATTGGTGTACGGATTTCATATGGAATCACCTCTCATGGGTTGGCATTCAACATTGATCCAGATTTGAACTATTTCAAGCATATTGTGCCTTGTGGCATTGCAAATAAAGACGTTACATCATTGAGAAGGGAGACGGACTTGGTGCTTCCTACCGAAGAAGTAGTTCAGGACCAGTTGATTTCTTGTTTTGCAAGACAATTTGGTTATAATGATCTTTTATGGAAGGATGCTGCTTCAATATTGTCAGAGAGTGGGGAAACTGAATGAGATTCTACAATTGTATGCTAAAAATGAATAAACGTTGTAAGTTTTATACTCTTCCATTGATTTATTTGTTAAAACAATTGATTTGAAAATTGCTGGATTGTATATCTTGTATTACAAGTAATGTGGAAAACTAAGCTCAAGTGATCAGGAAGGGTGGGAAAATGGGTTTAAGCATTTGACCACATCAAATGTATCCGAAAAAATGTATTGCGAAATTAACCTGTTCACTAAGTTCTGTTCTTGCTTCCTCTTTTTGTCATCTTTAGCTGGTAAATTGCTCCTAATACAGGATAGTAGCTTGTGGTGAATCTATGGTGTTGAAAACTCCCTTCAGCCTCTACACAAATCCTAACTTGTTTGATGAGAAAACCATGCCCTTCCAATTTGCATGTTTTACTTCTTCTGTGGTAGGATATTTTGCACTAGTAGTCCTCGACTGCCCCCTAGTTTCCATCCCTATAGTTTTTTCCTTGCATTTTTACGTCCTTGTAGTTTCATTCCTGTCAAAATGAGGCAAAATTTCTTCGAAGTTGCATCTTCAAATTAGAAAATGTTGACCAAATGGAAGGAAAACTCTTAACTTAGTTGACGGATTGGAATAAAGCAAAAACATAACAAAATTACAGGGACGGAAATGCAAGAAACAAACTTCATGAACGGAAGTGATAATCCTACAAACAGAGATCCTCTCCCGATCTCACTGTCCAGAGCTCAAGGATCAGGTGATCTCGACCACTCAAATTGAATCCAATGGTTCTCATTAACTCATTCTGCTGGCCCACCTCACACAAACCTACTACTCCAATCTCTCTTTCACACAAATCAAAGACCTGAATTCTCTAGTCCTAAAGCTCCGGCCATAAAAATCCGGAGATGATCAAAATTCATATCATAGTCCAGCTGACATAGACCACGTGCTCTTTTTTTCCCTCTCCATAAAGATTCTTTAATCCACATGTACTTCTGAATCAATCAAGCAATGGAAATCTTCCAAAGAAAAAATTTGACCAGATTTATTCAGCATACAACTCTCAGGAGTTTCATTGACCAGATGTTACTCAAATAACTACAATTTCCTTCTTCAACATCCTTCACTAATTGGTCTTCTGTCTATACCACGTTTAAGTGCTATGACACAGGCCAATGACATGGCTGATATGTCTCATTTTAAGGGTGTATTATTATAAAAAAAATACATTTTTATAGTTTGAGTAGTTTAATAATATTACATGACAGTGTTCCGGTACATCAAAACATCTCTAGATAGGGAACAAGAAGTTAATTATAAAAATTTGATGAGCACATGATCAATAATAGGAGTCTTAGGAGTTGAGATCCTCTATGGATTTCTGTGTCCGGAGTTCAAAAACTCAGAGATCTGGACAGTCGAAGAGAGAGAAAGAGAGATCCGAACACTTGGTTTATGTGAGGCGTGCCAACGGAATGAACTAATGAGGATTGAGTGATTTAAAATGAGTGGTTTAAATTTCCGAGTCTGTCGATTCCAAACTCAAGGATCCGAAGAGGATCTCAATTCCAATAATAGCACAAAACTATTATAATTTATAAATAAGGGGTAGATTATAAATTTATATTGATCCCAAATGGGACTAATTAGATTTCAGTGTAAGACTGATCCAAATCACATACTTTAATAAATAAAAAATCATGGCTATATTAGAAAATGTATGAGTCAGCTTGATGGAGTGATGGGGCTTGGGCAAGTTGGTAATGGTACTTAAAATAAAGGGGTATGATATCCACACACTATATTTTACTTCTCACATATTTTTTTAATTTTCGGCCGTCGAATTGAATGAATTGAAGAAAATTAATGGACAAAAATTATTAAGGGGCGTGTGAAAAGTAAAATAAGGTGTGGATAACACACCCCAAAAATAAATTGTTTTCTTACTGCTAAAATCCATGTTCTCCTTTCAACCCATTTCTGAAACCAAGAAAAAAGCTGTGGCTTCCAAGGGTAAAGAACAAAGCTTAATATAATGCAAGGGTAAGAAAATGAGGACTTTCTTACCAGGGTATAAGAGTATTTCGCTTCTACACATACTACACTTGAGATGTGTTCGGAATTTTAAATCCACCATTCTAAGTAGCGATTGCATCAAGAAATATCTTAACAGAAGTGTGTGGGAGAAAAATAAATTTGTGAATAGCACTATCATTTCTATATAAATGGACAGCTAGGTTCAATTGTTTCAGTTGAAACCATCGTATATGACAATCTACGTGATTCTATATTTCTTGAGAAAGGAGCTTAGCTTAGCATATGTGAAAACTAAGTACTAATTCGGACATATTTTTTAGTGTGACTGTAACACAGGACAATACACCACATACTATTATACAATTAAAAGAATATTTTATTTTAAATGTTTCTCTAATTATACAAAGACATATAATACACCGTCTCATATTTCAACTACACTAAAAAATCTCTCACTAATTTGGAAGGGTAAAAATAAGGGAACTTTAACGAAAAACTCTCGATACTGTTCATTTTAACGAAAAACCACATTTTTACACTAAAAAGTCAATCATAATACTATTTCCTTTACATTTTATTTTATTTTTATCGTTAAAATTTAAAATTTTCAAGTCTTTTTATTAGTTTTTTTTTTTCAAAAATAATAGATGAAGAAAAAAGAAGATTGGGAAACGTAAAAGTTGGAGGAACAGAAGAGAAGATGACAGTTCGGTGGAAGATTGTGGTTGTTTCACGTGTGGAAAGCAAGATTACACAGCCATGTTTAGCTGTATGTTTGTAATTGTACTACTACTTAATATAATATATTAGGGTTCGATTTGGTCTCATGTGACTTATCACATGAACAAAATATATTCAAGTTCTGCAGATAAGTCATTGAAACTGACACAACTAACTCATACTCACATGATCAGCTGCTTCCTAGTTATCACCTGCTGCACGAAATATCTCAAAAGGCCATGTTACTAAGACTGAGAGATACTGTAGGGTTTTCTATTAGCAATATTACAGTATTGGTCACAGACGATACGATCATCGTTTGTTTTAACTTTTTCATATGTTAGTGTTGAGATTTCTTGAAAGTTAACTTACATTGTTGATTGCGGGCCATGTTACTAAGATTGAGAGATAATGTGGGGTTATCTACTAGCAATAGTATAGTTTTGGTCACAGAGGATACGATCATCGTGCGTTTTAGCTTTTTCATATGTTAGTGTTGTGATTTCTCGAAAGTTAACTTACATTGTTAATTGTTGGCCATGTTGGTAACACTGAGAGATATTGTGGGGTTATCTACTAGCGTAGCATAATTTTGGTCACCGACGATACGATCATCATGTGTTTTAACTTTTTCATATATTAGTGTTGAGATTTCCAAAACGCTAACTTACATGGTTGATTGTGCGAACTTGACAATTGATACTGTAGCTTTACGGTTTATTTAACTGCGACAGTCTTGTAGCTCTCAAGGGCTAAAAAAGTTGGCTCTTATAAGTTGTATTGAGGTTTTGTGTTCGGATATTCTCTATATTTCTTATATCAACAAAAGAAAAACAAATCTCATCTATTGTTGTTAATATATTGACTTTCAAGTAGGCCTGGGCACGGTTCGGTACAGAAACCGAACTTGTAGTAAAATTTCGGTATGGTTTGGTTCGGTCCAAGTGTAGGTTCGGTTCGGTAAGGAATAAGACCTATTTTTCAATTTTTGTAAAAAAAAAACTCCAAATTAGTTCTTTGTCCAAAACTGATTTGGTACGATTCGATACCGAACATAGAACCGAAACCGAACCGAAACTGAACCGACTAAGTACCAAACCGAACTGATTTTGTACCGATACCGAATGAACCGAAAAAAAGAACCAAACCGACCGAATTCGGTACGGATTCGGTTCGGTTCTCGGTATTTTTTGCCTAGGCCTACTTTCAAGACGGATTCCATTGCCGGAGTTTATGCATTTAGGGGAGATAAAAAGTGGTTCGAAGTGTTCAAACCGGTCAAATCGGAAACCAAACTAGTCCATGTGAACTACATCATAACAATGTTGGTTATAGTAGCGTATCTGCCCTTTGCATTAAAGTTCGAAAAACTTTATCATAAGTTAGGGTAGATTAGAATATTTTTGCGTTAAGAGAAGAGATTAAAAAAGAAAAATACTTGGCCACCAAATAGGATCATGGCAGAGAATGTTACTTGAGTTTAGATCGTCTTGTAAGAATTCTTGCAACCTTCTTCCCATCCTACAATGTTATATAATAATTCGAACCGCATATTTTTTTTGTTATCTTTAAAAGATCATCTTAGTAAAATGATTAACTAAATACGAAGTTCTTTAGTCATCTAACAAATGCGACTAAACATTTATCTAATAAACAAACTTTATTTCTCACTTAAACCCTAAAATTTCGACAATGTTAATCAAAAGTGTCAATCATTTTTTATGTAGTTGATTTTTTTTTCAAAATTGATTCTTTAAGAATGAGAGAAATTAAGAGCTCGTATAAAAGTGCTTTTAAATGACTAAAAACGATTTTATAGAACGTATTTTTGAGTTTCAAA
Source organism: Crataegus laevigata (assembly GCA_963580275.1). NCBI lineage: Eukaryota > Viridiplantae > Streptophyta > Magnoliopsida > Rosales > Rosaceae > Crataegus > Crataegus laevigata. Next base: position 37,092,129 of record OY756946.1, on the reverse strand, counting down.
AACACTTAAAGTGTTGTTTCAGAGTTAACTTGTATTTTTACTAAGAATGAGTTCAAAAAATATTTTCATCAACAACGATTCAGTCATTTCATAAACATTTTCAAACAAGTCATAAATTTTCCGACTATCAAACAACGTTACAAATTAAGAAAGAAAATTAAAATGGTAAAACGAGAAAACGAGAAAAATACAAAATTTCTGTTCCGTTATCTTTATTTACATTCAATCTTTAAACAATTTACCCGTGCGTTTGGTACGTAGACGGGACGGGACGGGACGGAATGGGACGGGACGGGACGGGACGGAACAGGACGGGACGGATGTTGTAAATTTTGAAAAAGACAAGGGGCATTGTTGTCCTAAAATGTTAAAAATTTCTGTCCCACAGACGTGGAACAACCCCGTTCCATGGGAGGAGGTGGAACCAAAAATCATCCAAAACTTGTCCCGTGGAACGCCTCGTCCCACTCGTTTTAGGCGTACCAAACGCGGGACGGAACGCCTCGTCCCGTCCCGTCCCGTCCCGCGTACCAAACGCACCCTAACTGCACCGCCAATTTTGGGCTTCGTGATATGTATAAGCTCGCTATACTCTGTTCCTTCCATCTCCCTTGTATTTTCTCTCCATCACACCATGAAAACCACTCACACAGTCCTACTCGCCATCTTCTCCTTCCTTCTTCTGCACACTGTCACATCTTCTTCCCCGCTGCAAACCCACCAGAAGCTGCTGCAGCTGCAAGTTCATCCCAGACACAGAAACCAACCCAGAAGGTTACTGCTTGCTTCTGCAGTTGCTTCCTTCTCTGCAAATCCAAAGAATCCCAGCAGCAGCAAAGCAATGGAAGATCCCAAGAAATCTGTGGAGGCTAGCTTAAGGAAGTCTCCACCCAGCAAATCGAATCCGACCCAGAATCGGTAAACTGGACGATATTCGTGTAGGGATCCCAAAATAGAAAGAGAATGAAATTCCACAATTTTTGCAGATTTTTCTCAATTTTTTAACTGTTATATAGGTAGAAAGTCCAGATCTTTATACAATGTTTTTGTATGTTCTTTTCTATTCGTTTATTGTTGTTATTTTTGTGGTAATTTTTTTGGGTTTTAGAGTTAGATTTAGGAGGAGATGGGAAGAAATTGTATGTACAGAAGAACCTGCAAGGATTTGTTAGAAAGATTATTGATTTGTTCGAATTATTGCAACTGGCAAAATGGAAGTTTTCGCATTTCAATCCTTGTGCTACTGTTTTATATAACCCGTGTATGCAATTGATCTAACTTTATTTTACTTCTTGCTGTTGCGAGTTCTCGAAATGTATCTGTTTGCCATTTTCTGTGTCTGAGGGCAAATATGAGTTCTTTGTGTCCTTAGAGGCGCTTAATGCAGTGAGTTTGTTATTATCTTCGTTGAAATCATGGTTGTCTCCAAGAAAAGAAATTCTGTATGTTCACGTTTAATGATTGGATCGGTTACTAGCACAAGTGCCTCCTGCTGAATTTGTGTTTTGGAACTTTAGAGTAAAGGTTCAGATATAGGACTTGTATTTTGTGAAATGATAAGGTACATGGAAAACTGCTACACACTGGTTGCTGTTGCTGTCTTATTTTTGTTGCATTCGTTGATGTTTTACAAAATTCATACAGGTATGATAATGGATCCTTTAAACCACTGGTAGAGTCAGACTGAATGACCGACAGTGGTTAGCATTTTTAACTCAATGATTGTCCCGTTGCTTTCCTTATATTTTATGCAGGGTTGAAGGTCGAATTTGGAGTTTCGGGTTATTGTGCAACTGACTTACAAACATGGTAAGTATTTTAACTAGTTTCTTAACCTATGAAATCCTTAATGTTCTGCAAGTTCTGTCCTTGAGCATCCGTGCTTCTTTCGGTCTGGAAAATGTCTCGATAGGCCATTCGCTCTATGAATTCACATGGTATTTCTTTTGGCAGCCTGCTTTTGTAGTTCAACTATTGAGGTACTATTGCTTGTAAGTCCAAGACATGTTCTTTTCAAAAGCATTGAAGAATTTTCAGAATTAAATCTCTTTCTTTAATTAATTATTAACTCAGTTTAAAAAAAAAAATTTATTGTATGGTTATAGATTTATTGAATACATTTGTCACAGATTACATAATTTTAAGCACATATTATTGGTTGTATCTCAAAATTTTGATGTCAAACAAAAATCTTCCTTTCTAATATGAGGCAGGGAAGTGAGGTTTTAATTTAGTTTTAACAAATATTGATATTTTTCATGTTCTTACCTTTTTCGTTAATCCGCTTGTTCATTTGTAGTATACTTTGATTATTGCTGTCACCAATTTTAAGATTAATGCTGTACTTGTTAGTGTGTTAATTATTTACGAAATTTGAAAATGTTACGCTAGGTCCCAAACTCTTTAACAATGAAAAGGGTTCTCTGAGTAATACAATGATAATATGAGAAACACCGTCTAATCTGATCACCTCATGTACACGGCTTCTATATGAAGCATTCAACAAGCTGGAAATAAAGATAATTCTACACGTGTAGTAAATGCGTTTGAGTGATGTACACGTAGTGAATGAACAAGAAAATCCGCCGGTTACATTGATTTTCACCAACTCTTTCTGAGGATTACATGCCCTTAAGAAACAAATTTCCTCGTAGTATTCGCCCTGTAGGATTCCTCTGCAAACTTCACAGTCTTAGATCTTTTTCCTTCTCCTTAGAAATTCCCTACATAAAGATGAGAATTCGAAATAGCCGGTCAAATTTTACTGAGATGACTCCACCTGAGACCACACCCAGGGTTGCTCATCTTCGTTCACCAGAAGGTTCAGATGATCGCTTTTTAGTTGAAGAAGTGAATCGGCGCATTGGATGGTCCTGCCATACAAAAAAACAATTTCCTGCTCAAGTTTCAAGTGAAGATCAATTGCATGATGAATTGGAAGCAGCAAGCAGTACAGAAATTAGGCCTTTGAACTGTGTTGATAGGGGGAAAGATGTGAAACATTGCATGCAAATGGATACAAATCCGGTAATTAGTCTTTTACTCAAAATTTCATTTTTCACTTTAGGAATTTGCGATTTGTTGAATTTGCTCAAGATCAATTTTGTTATTGTTTAATTTAGCGTATTCTTGTCCAAGGTTCATCACGTCTGAAAAGTTAGGGCAACTAGTCAAGATTTACGTAATGTTTTATAAGGTATGATTTTAATGTTATTTCATATTTAGGCCTCAGAGGGGCAGAGCGAAGGAGAAGCAGATAAAGGGAAACAATTTACTGCATGTGCTGGTTCTCAGGGGTAACTTATTTCTTGTCCTTTCTCATCTCTCGAACCCGCTGAAATGTTTAATTGCCATTTATCTATTCTAATTTTGAAATATAGATACTTATCTAATCTGCAATTTTGAGATATGTGATGAATGCATAGTGACATACACATCCCCATCTGCATTCTCTTGTGATAGAACAGAATTTCCAGATCTGTTTATTTGTAATTTAAATAGTCATAAATTGATAGTGAAAGTAAAATTTTCCATTCACGTACTGATTTCTACAAAGAAGTTCAACTTGAGATCTATAAAATTGAAATAACTGTCTTTTTGCTGCAGGAGTGGAGAAAACGTAACTTCTCCAGTTACATCTGGGATCGCTCATCCTTGTTCTTTTTCTCATCTAGGTATTAAATTAGATTCCTCATGGAGACCAAGTCTTGAGGGTAACTTTTTGGTGAATTTCTTGTTGGTTTAAGAGATTTGATGGTCATAATCAGTTCTTATGATTGGGTTGAAAGGAATCCGACTAGGGGTTCACTGTGGAGTAAATGAGTACATGTCTTATAAAGAGTCATATGATGCTAGTATAGGGGAAATGTAATGATAGCTAAAGCCATCTTGTGTGTGTAATTGCTAAGTGAACATGGGGTTTTCTAATTTCTTACATCAGTCAGCATGTGATGTATTCCAGCTCGATTGTTCTAGTTGCATTTATAGTTTATATAAGTATCAATTGAAGTACGTTATGGCCTTTAGAGGTGACATGTGCAAGGCACTAACATAAAAACGTCTTAGACTGAAGCTGCAGGTCCTTACATGTCTTTTTCGCTCTAAGATTTTCTTGTTTCGTTGGCAACTACGTGGAAAATTTATTGTTCTAACTTTTTATTTTGATTGGTGTTCTGAATCAGGTCAGAAACTTCCATTTAAGAAAAGAAGACTTTATAGTCACACAGATACTGAAGTAGAGATGGAAAGAGAGAAAATAGAAGATGTCTATCTAGAAGTGAAAGTAGAAGATGTCTATCTAGAAGTAAAAGTGGAAGATGCGGTAATGGAAGCAAAAGAAAAATGCATGCCAGTCGAAATTGAAAAAGAAAATCATTTTGCAGAAGTTAAAGAAGATGAGCCAGTTAAAGCGGAAGCTGAAGATGCAGTAGCTGATAAGAAAGAGGAATCACTGGAGGAGGGCGAGATACGAGAAGAAAATGAAGAGGAGACAGAAAAAACAAGTGAGCTTGAACTGGTCAATGAAGGGTTGTATGTACCTCATCTGACCATTGATGAGAACCAGCAGGACAGCAAAAACGAAGAACTTAATCTAGAAGAGACAGCAGGTGAACCAAATGAGAAGCCAAGAAGGGGAAGGAAAACGCCCAGATCTAGTGCTAGCACTAGCAGCGATGAGCCTCATCAGTAAGTATCCCTGTATGAATACAAAGTACTCCCATTTATGCTGTCAATTATGAAAAATGGTATGACTTTCACTGCTATGGATGTTCTGTTTTTACCTTGATGTTTCACAGAACTAATGTTCTTGAACTTTGCTTTGATGGAATTATATGTGTGTATAGAATCACTACATAAAGTTCTTCCAATCCTTTAATATTCGAAAAATGAAGATTTTTTTTTCTTTTTCTTTCTTGGCCAGAGAGAAACGAGTCTGAAAAAGCACATATATATTATCATTTACGGTTTTATGTACTGTAATTCATTTACTTAAGGACAGTGTTGTTTTTTTTATTCTACTGAGACAGAGTGAATTTTGAAAGTCAAAGGCAACTGTATATATTCATGAGATGTTCAATTGCTCCTTCATCTCCGTCCATTTAATTATATTTCTTCATGATACTCTCACGCTTTATGTGTGATGAGCATGTATGTGTATGGTTTCCTAGTGGGTTTGGGGAAAATTAACAAATCTGACCATGAAGTATGAACACACAGGGGAAGGCAGAAGCTAAAGAGAGGAAGTCCAAAGAGGATGCAAGATCCAGCTGAGGCAAATCAAGGGTTTCTTCACATCCCTCCCTCCCCCTATACTCTCTCTCTCTCTCTCTCGTGTGTGTGTGTGTGTGTGTTGGTCGATAATTCCTCAACTATTGGTGTGTGTGTGTGTTTGGACATGGATTTGTGTGATAGACGTGTTTTGGATACATTTTTATGTGTTGTGTGCATGCATATATCCTCTACCTGCGGACATAATCAACAACAATACTTTCACTATGAAGGTGTGTAGAGAAGCAGAAGCTAATAAGAGGTCGCCCCAACAGGGGTAAAGAGGAATCATCTCTTTCAAACAATAGGTACCCAAGACGAGGTCGCTCCCAGAGGGACACAGAGGAGTCCTTTCCTTCAAACAATAGGAAGCCAAGAAGGGGTCGCCCCAAGAGGAGCACAGAGGAATCACCTCATTCAAACAATAGGTACCCAAGAAGAGGTTGCTCCAAGAGGGACATAGAGGAGTCCTTTCCTTCAAACAGTAGGAAGCCAAGAAGGGGTCGCCCCAAGAGGAGTGCAGAGGAATCACCTCATTCAAACAGTGGGTACTCTCTAGATACAGAGGAGTCATCTCCTTCAAACAATAGGAAGCCAAGAAAGGGTCGCCCCAAGAGGAGCATAGGGAAATCGCCTCATTCAAACAATAGGTACTCTCTCTCTCTCTCTCTCTCTCTCTCTCTGGGTTAGAAATCTGTAACTAATATTTAATAAAACAGGAATGCCGAAATGCCCAAGCCTAAGAGGGGAAGGCCAAAGAGGGTGAAGGAGTAACCAGCCAGCCAGTTAATGTAAAAACATAGTGACTCCTTCGAAATGTCTTATATCATTGTAAGACTCTGGTAGAGTTCTCTATGTGTAATAATAAGTCCGTAGTTTGCAAGCACATTTATTTGCCTTCATCTTTTAGGATTTATGTTTGATGATCTATTACAGAAAAGACCCAAGTGAAAGCTGAAAACTTTGTGTAGTGCCTATTACCAATGTGTCAATGCAATATGCTATTATTAATTATCTTGCTACCCTTCTTATAAATGTAACAGATATCATTGGTGGGAATTTATTGCATCATCTTCAGTTTCGTCTTTGTTATAGTTGACTGACTTTGTGTCTAACACATTTTTTAGTTTCATTTGTATCCCGGTTACCTATGATACATGGTAGGCATAGATCAAAAAAATGTTTCTGAGTATATCAGGATATTCATATAACAAATAAATTGAAAACTGCTATATTATTTATATCCTGAATATATTCAAGAACATTTTTTTCCCAGAAAATTACCGTCGAGTGAGTTATATATGCATGTACATTTTTTTCCAGCAAAAGCATTAGTAATTGACAATTTGACAGGTCTTCTTTGTGTAAGCAATCTCATGTTTATCTGTATGGCCAATTTAGGCATCAAAATTGTTCAGTTTTGGTGCATTAAACTCTTCTATGACTTGTCCTATGTCTTCTGTGTAGACATTTTCATCGAAGCAGCCTGATTTTCTTACAGGGAAGCTTACATGCTATCCTTATTAGGTTACCTAATATGTAGAATTGCCATTTCATATGAAATTTATGACTTATATCTGCTAGGATTTTCTTCTATGTTTTCAATGGAAATTAGATATATCAAAATTTAATGACATCTAGTCTCACATTTAACTTTTACTCTTACACTTTACGGGTTGAGAGGCAACCTAGTAAGGTGAGAGGTTGTGTCAGGCCATCCACCAGGTGTAAGCCATGTAGAAATTTTAGCTTCAAATGCAGTTTAATGAGTCTAAATTTCTGTTTCTTTCTGTCTTTATGTGAGTTTCTAGGTCTTTCCCTTGTGCTCATCTCTTGCTAGACATTGATTTTTCCTTCAGATTCACTAGTTGAAACAACGATCTTTTAGGAATTGAGTTGTATACAACGAGATCACATTGACTCAGGTGTATTTTCTTTGTTTTTATCGTACTTTTACTTTGGTACTCTTGGATAATTTGAAAATGAGAATCAGGGGCAGACGGATTGTCAAAACTCCTCCTCCTCCAACTAGCTCAATTGGTTCATCAGAAGATCCCCCAGCACAGCAAGAAGAGCAAGAGGTATTATCGTTGCCCTTCAATGGTGCGATTTTTTTGTCCTACCAAAGAAATCTGCATGATCAATCAATTAAAGAGGTAAAGAGGGGTTCAGATGTGCAAATCTGTTGTGATTTTAAATTCAGATGTGCAAATCTGTTGTGATTTAAGTTATTTTTATGTTAATTGAAATAATCAACCATCAATTCACGGGTAAAGAGGGATTCAGGATGTGAAAATCCTTTGCGATTTTAAGTTATTTTTATGTTAATTGAATAAACCAAACATCAAATCACAGGTAAAGAGGGATTCAGGATGTGCAAATCCATTTCGATTATTTATCATTCTTGGGTATCTCAGATCTAGTTATAACTCTTGATCAAAATCCTCTCAGTTTGTCGTTATAATGCTACAAATTCCACTGCACAATCTCAGATCGTGGTATCCTTGCCTACATCTTCAGATCTAGGCAACACTGTATTCTGAAATTTGGGCTGGAGTAACACCAATAGCGTCATCAGTTTGTTGTTATCATGCACTGATTCTGTTCAATCTTTTTTATAGGACACTGCAGGAGGTGTAACTGAAGATGCTTATAAGGAGATCAACGATTCCTATGTTACTCCAAGGTAAATTGTTTTCTTAATGTAATTTTGTAGATTCATTGAGTAGGGCGACATACCCATGACTTGTAGGCTTGAACTTGACAGTGAGACAGTATTGTCATCTTTCATGTGTCCGTCTGATTTGATAAACGGGGGTCATCTCTACTCAACGTGTTTCATAAATATCAAAATAAGGTTCCCGCGCACTCATGCAGTACGTGAGTAAAATTTAAATTGCATAGTAGTAACTTGAAACTGATACTTCGAAGGACACTATTTATTTTATCATGATTGTGAGGACATTTGGATGACTGTGTTTAACATATTGTTTACTTCAAGCGTTGTTAAATGAATTTCCTTTTTGGTGATCATACAGGAAGGGGAAAGTCTCGAATGCAGCTGTACCTGCCCGACAGATTGTAATTGTAATATCTTCTGATGAGGGTACGCCTTTTTTCGCTTTCTTTAAATAGTTCAAGTAACGGTTATATGCAAAATTAATAAATTTTGTATCAAGGACTAATTTAGATATAGAGAATACGCTTTTGGAAACATCTTTGTACAAAATTTGTACACAGAGAGGATCAATGACTGCTAAACTAGGTGAACTTGTCTGCGTCATTTAATGGCATTATAAAGATGCTAGTAATATGGTAATTCTACAGACTATAGAAAAGAAGTTCTTCAGATTATTGAAAACTGATTTTTTTTTTTCTTTTTCTAAAACCCTTCAAAGCATCAGTTAGCTCCTCAAAGAGTAGCCTACCCACTATTAGTGTTATTTTTAGCCTTCCCTTTTAGGATATTTACAAAATGCAAAATCCAAAAAGAAAGAGATGTCGTTGGGTAACTTCCGTAGCCCTCCATGACCCAGTGGATGTTTGTTGCAATGGTGATTTGCAAATCAGGTTAGATACAGACCCCCTTGGCTCCCCGAAGTAGAAAAGAAGCATGGAAACAAAGGTCACATATGATATCTTATTCAATGGATAAACTTTGTCAAGAAAACACATTTTATTGATATTTAAGTCTTTTCCCACTGTATCGTTTCTGTTCTAGTAACTTCTGCAGATTGTTTTGTTGATGTACTTTGCTTAGTCTTGAGGAGGAAGTATATTGGTCTTGGCTTGCTTTGAACTTCATGACGTTCACATATTATAATACCATCTCACCATTTTCACTCTATGGAAATGATTTTGTTGATAAAATACGCATATTACCATACTATTTAGTGTCTTTCTCCTTGCTAGTAATCTTCTCCTTGAGTGTTGTTCTTGCTTTATTATGCATCATCTACTTGAAACTTATTTAAGAAGTAAATACTAGCTTGTGATCTCAAGTTGCAAGAAAATTAGCTAAGTGTTTGTTGTTGTTATTAGGTTCTGTTTTGTCAAATGCCGTTTCTTATTGGATTCTTAACATGGAAAAGCAGATGAACCTGCACTGAGAAGCAAGAAGGTAGACCCTGATGAAGTCACCAGCAAGAGGATCCGTAGGAGAATAGACAGCAGGGATGTCAATATGAGAAGATCTAACTGCACACGTAATGAGATGACTCGGGTCGGACATGCACGTGTACGCGCCTCAGGTGTGGCAAGGGCTAGGGGCATGCACAGCATTATGCACAACCTAATGCCTTCTCGTTCCAAAACTGAAGAGGAGCTCGTTAAGAACGTTTATGGTGAGGCAAAGGCGGCGCCAAGGAAAAGGTTCAGGCTTCTAAGAGAATTCTATGGTGTTTAGAAAAACTCAAGGCGGCGAGGAACCTCACTTGGACTAAAGCAATGGTTTTCTGAGTTGCATGTTTTTCCGTTTCCTTGTGTCGTTGTTTTCGTCCGAGTTTGTTAAGGAAATTTGGTTTGTTGGACTAAACGCCAATGCTTTTCTGAGTTGCATGTATTTTTTTTTTCCGGTTTTGTAGTGTCATCGTTTGTCTTGTAAGGAATTCTGGATTGTTGGATTAAAAATTTGCTTTTCTGATTTGGACTTGAATTTCATACTAGTTATTATCTTATAGACGGGATGCTATGATTCCATGAACGAGTGTTCGACCTCAAGTGATCTCCTCATGACTTGGAATTTACTCTACCTTTGCCTCAGCTCCTGCTTTCTCCGTAGTATTGAAAGTGGATCGAGCTGAGGCAATGGTTCATCATCTAATGAGCCCGCGAGTCCATTTGGTTGCGGCAGCCAATATCCAAGCGGCTCGCCTTAAGATGAATGGGTGACCCGACCTGACGGGATGAAGTCAGTAAAAATTTTACGTTGGCTCAACTAGTTATGATAAAGAAGTAATAGGTCGGTAATACAAATCAAGAAGTCTTACGCAATACGATTACAATCCTAATAGATAATATCTAAGGAATGATATGGTAGAATTTCACAAGATATCTCAATATTTAATATTTTTACTCGATCACATTCATAAACAATCAAAAGTCGCATTAGGCGAGAATCAAACTTAAAACCTTTCACTTACAAGTGAAGAGGAATACCACTAGACCGTAGTACTAAATAACAATATTATTAAAGACTTAACACACTAAAAAAAAAAAAAACTGCACTCAATTTCTTGACAAATTTTAGAAACCATTGGAGATTATTGGCTGCCTGACCTCCTAAGTGGGAGATTTAGGACGTCCTTTTCGTACCATTAACCTTGAGGGTGTTGACAAATTGACCAATGTAGTGTTGGTGCAGTTTGTGATCTCCAAAAACAGCCGCAGCTTTCCTTGCATTGGATCTCAGCTTCTCTCCTTGCTCTTCCACCATTGCATGCTTCAGTGTTTTGGCTATGTCATCTCTGGTAAACGACCCATCTCCACGTCGACTCACTTCGACAGCCACACCCTTCTCCTCCAAAAGCCTTGCATTCAAAGGTTGATCAATGATGAATGGTAGCACAACAAGAACATGCCCAAATTGAAGTGTCTCAATCACAGATCCCCATCCAGCGTGAAACAAGAACCCCCAACTGATGGGTGTGCCAAGATTTCGATCTGGGGCACCCACCCCAAGCAAACAAGCCCTTTCTCCGATGTACGCTCAACAAACCCTAGAGGCAGAGCGTCGGCATCACTATTTGCCCATTTGGGTTTTCTGAGTGCCCAAAGAAAAGGGAGTCCTGATAGCTCCAGCCCATGAGCCATCTCAAACACTCGCTCTTTACTCAACTTACACTCACTCCCAAACCCTACAAACACAACCGACCTGGTTTCTTGCGTATCAAGCCATTCGAAGATCGCATCGTCAGTGGTAATTTCCCTTTTTACCCCTTTTGAAGGTATCTCAGGAGGCAGCAAACCAGTGGGAATCACAAGCTTCCCAGTTTTGTTCTTTTATGCCTCAAAGTACTCTCCTTCAAACTCATTGCAACTCCGAATGGCTACAACTCGACAAGCTGATTGAATCTTGGCGTACCTTTCTCCGTCACTTATCCCGGAACCATTCACTCCATATACTCCCGCGTGAAAATGAACCGCCTCGTGCTCTCGGTATGCGACAGTTGACTGAGAAGTGACCAAATCTGGCGGCGAAGTAAGGGTTTCCAGCGGCGGGAGAACATCATTTGTATTACCAATGAAGAAATTTTCAACTGAACGAAAAACGGCAATTGAAGCAGCCAGGGCCGGTCCTGAGTTTTTGGGTGTCCAGTGCAAAAGCACAAAATGTGCCCTTTTTTAATACGGAAATATATGTTTAAAAAAAATATTTAACGAGGGCTGGAACCCAGTCGAAGCTGGGGGGCTAGGCCCTCACACCCAAATTATATTACTTGAGAAAATATACAACGGGAGGGGGGGACATAGTACCTAAACCCCGACAATCAAATACAACCATTCCTAGCAAAGCTCCTTGAAATTTCAACCTTTAAGAAATTGTCTTCTGGCATTTTTTGAAGCAAAATCATCAATTACATCATCATACTCCAAGTCTTCAATCTCATCCTTTTCAATGCATAAGATTGCTAATCCATTTAGCCTATCTTGAGTCATAGTAGTCCGCAAGTAAGATTTTAATAATTTCAATTTTTGACTTAAACAAAGCATTTCCACCAACGTAAACAAAGCATTTCTAACTTGGGTTACTTGGGATTTAATTGCTTTAACACTTTCAATGTGACTTTCCCATCGAGTAGTTGACAATGACTTCAAAGTTAAACCATCAATATGTTCAAGCAAAATATTCCAACGCTTTGTAGAGTTGGAAAACACCGTATATATGCATTGACACGCTCCAAAAAAAGATTTTGCCTTAAGACATGAACTTGCCATATCACAAACTATTAAATTAAGACAATGAGAACCACATGGCACGTAAAAGGCTATGGGATTTATGTCTAGCAATCTTTTCTGGACACCTTGGTGTTTCCCTCTCATGTTAGATCCATTATCATAACCTTGTCCCCTCACATTATCAATATCAAGATCAAGAGACTTTAGGACATCTTGCAACTCATTAAAAAGTCCTTGTCTTGATGTATCTTCCACACTTAAAAACTCCATGAAATACTCCCTTATATTTATTGACCTACTTGACAAGTCAACACATCTCAAAATTAAAGTCATTTGTTCCACATGACTTGCATCAGGAGTACAATCAAGAATGACAGAAAAAAATTTGGCTTCTTTTACTTTTTTAATGATTGTGGTTTTGACTTTTGAAGCCAAAGTAGCTATCAACTCATTTTGAATTTTATGGCTCAAATAATGGTGATGAATTTATTTATTCTCAATGAGTCGAAAATGCTTTTGCATTATTGGATCAAACTCCGCAATCATTTCAAGTAAACCTAAGAAGTTGCCATTAGAGTCTTCATAAGGTCTTTCATTTGTTCCACGAAATGCTAAATTACGTATGGCAAGACATTTCACAACAGCAATAATTCTAATCATCACTTGTTTCCAATGATTTGTCTCTTTCTTGATTCGCATTTGAAATTCTTTATCAATTGTCTGATTTGTTGTCAATCTACTTTTCAACTGAACCCAAGTTCTGGAATTAATGAGATGCTCTTTACTCTTTTCATGTTGGTCAAGCTTCACACTAAGATGTCTCCAATCACTAATTCCATCTTTTGCTAACTCACTTTTTGAGGCAATTGTTTTAAACAATTTACAACAAAAGCAAAAGACTTTATCCAACTCTTTTGAGTACACGAGCCATTTCCTATCATAAATTTCACTCGTTGATAATTTTCGATCATAGTAGTGTGATGAAAATTTTCTAAAGAGTTTGTCCTTGGGATACGTGAAATTAGTTTCTCGAATTGGCCCCTTTTCTACAAGTAAGGCTTTCATTTATGCATTAAGACTATCCCAAACTTTTGGATCATAAATGTTTAAATGGAAACTAGGTTCAGAAGATTCAATATTTTCCTCTACACCAATATGATCATCATCAACATTTAAATCCACATCACCACCATTTTCATGGTCTTGAGACTCATCACCAACATTTTCTCCTAAATCACTACCATTTTCATGATCATGAGACTCCCCAACAACATTTTGTGACTCTTCCCCAACATAATTTTCTCTCAAATTTTCAACTGACTCATTCTTTGTAGAGAAAAATTTATTAAGAGATCCTCTTAAACTTTCGGCAATTTCATTATCATTTGCCTTTTTTTTCCTTTTCATATTACCAGAGAGTTGTTTTCTAAACGACATGCCTTCGATAATTTGTTTGCAAAAATTACCTACACATGATATAACAAAAATATCCTATCAAAATTATTATTCCAACACATATTATATATTATAAAAACACTAACACAAAGTCTAACATATTATAAAAATTGAACCTAAAAATTAGGTTTGAAATGAAATCAAATAATTCAATTAGTTAAGAATTCAATTCATCAACAACAATTCTATACATCAATTATCTATAATTCTATATCACTTGCAAAATTTTATATTAAATTATGAATTGATAATTCAAATTTTAAAAATTAACTTACCTCAAAATTCAAAGGGGTTGGTAGTGAGTGAATGCTCTTGCACTTGAGCAAGCAGCCAATGAGCCAATGCCCAATGTTCTGTGCTGTCTGCGACACTGACAGCTATGCTGTCTGCCTGCGTGCAACAAGAATTGAGGAACGGCAGGGAGGGAGGAAGTGGGAGAACCGGGGAGGAAGTGGGGAACAGGAACAAAAGGGGGGGGGGGGTGGTCAGTGGTGGCCCGGGTGGGAATTAACATTTAGCGATTAGGGTTGTAACTTGTAAGGTTATGGGAAATCGGGAAAGGGATGGAAAAGGGGGACCAAGTGGGCCCTTTATTTTAATGGCTTATTTGATTTTGGCTGTCATTCCCAAACAAAAGCTGGGTACCCACTATTTGGGTTCTCAACCTTTTATATATATATATATATATATATATATATATATATATATATATAGGGTAAATTACAAAAAACTACCTCAACTATGGGTGTCACGACACTTTCATACCTCATCTTTAAAACGTGACAATGGCATACCGCATCTTATGAATTTGTGACAATGTCATACCTCCGTCAATTTTTCTGTTAGTTTTTCTGTTAAGTGCTGACATGGCAAGATATGGGGATCACTCACTAATACAGCTGGATTAAAAAATAATTAAATATATATTTTAATAATTAAAAATTAAAAAAATTAATTTTTTTTATTTTTATATTAAATTTCTCTCTCTCTCTCTCCCTCTCCCTCTGTCGCCTCTCTCTCTTCTCTCTCCTTCTTCTTCTTCTTCTTCTTCTTCTTCTTCTTCTTCTTCTTCTGGGCCGACTGTGATTTCACTTTTTTTTTTTTTTTTTTCGTTCTTCTCTCGTCTTTTTCTTCTCTCTCTCTCTCTATTCTCTCTTCTTCTTCTTCTTCTTCTTCTTCTTCTTCTGGGCCGACTGTGATTTCACTTTTTTTTTCTTTTTTGTTCATTCTTCTTCTCTCCTCTTCTTCTTCTCTCTCTCTCTCTCTCTTCTCTCTCCTTCTTCTTCTTCTTCTTCTTCTTCTTCTTCTTCTTCTTCTTCTTCTTCTTCTTCTTCTTCTGGGCCGACTGATTTCTCTTCTTCTTCTTTTTTTCGTTCTTCTTCTCTCTTCTTCTTCTTCTGGGCCGACTGTGATTTCACTTTTTTTTTTTCGTTCTTCTTCTCTCTTCTCTCTGCTTCTTCTTCTTCTTCTTCTGGGTTCAAATTTTTTTTTTGTTTCTGAGTTGCAGGTAGAGAGAAAGGGGGAAGAAGACTGGGTTGAGGTGGGGCGTGAGGGGTTGCACAGAAGGGGAACGGAAAGGGGTCGGGGTGGTTGTGGGGGGGGGGGAGATGGGAATGGGTTCTGGGCAGAGAAGAGAGAGAGGCGAGAGAGAGAGAGAGGGAGAGAGAGAGAGAAATTTAATATAAAAATAAAAAAAAATTAATTTTTTTAATTTTTAATTATTAAAATATATATTTAATTATTTTTTAATCCAGCTGTATTAGTGAGTGGTCCCCATATCTTGCCACGTCAGCACTTAACAGAAAAATTGACGGAGGTATGACATCGTCACAAATTCGTAAGATGCGGTATGATATTTTCACGTTTTAAAGATGATGTATGAAAGTGTCGTGACACCAATAGTTGAGGTAGTTTTTTGTCATTTACTCATATATATATATATATATTTGGGTTTTTATTTGGTGCCCCTTTTAATTTTGGGCCCTGGACAGTTGTCCCTGTGGCACTGGGCCTGGGCCGGCTCTGGAAGCAGCAGATAAAACAGAAAAATAGACAAGTGGAACGCCGTATTCTTTGCCAATCTCTACAACCCAATGAGCAGTAAAGTCGGTTATGATCCAATCAGGCAATCGATCCCCGATGAACTGCTTGATGGGTTTTTGCAGGAGGTCGTATGCAATCTTCAAGTTGTCAGTGTTTTCAAAGGGGAGGTCAACCGAGGCCTCAGCTCCTTCCGGCAAAAAGTCGGGATCCAACGGTGGAAATGGAATGGGGACTAATTGCACGAAGGGTTGTAACTCTGGTAAGATTTTGGGGAGTCTTTGGATGTTTTTTGGTGTGGATATGAAGGAGACATGAACTTTTTCTTTTGCTAAAGCTATTGAAACTTGGAAAAAAGGCATCATGTGGCCAAAGGCAGACCATGGGAGCATCACAACACTCAGATGATCATCTTTTTCCATAATTGTATTCTTTCTGGGGGATGGAATTTGCAATGAGTGAAATAACATGTAGTTTTGAACCAGATTGTCGGTGTATTGGACTATATGACGTTCGGTAGCTTTAGGGATTGTGCTACTCCTCCTGCTACATGCTCTTGTATGGTGTCCCAGGCAGCCAGCTTCGCGTGTTGAATTGTCCGAGCTCTCTGGTGTCGATTTTGATAATCATTTTATTTTTAATTAAAAAAAAATGAAAATAAAAATCTTGTTTACTTTCAAATGAAAACTGAAAACTTTCTTGAGTTTATAAGATTTTGCCTTGAGTTTTTGTTTTCAATTTTCATCTTTTGAAAATTGAAAGTTAAAAGTAATTACCAAACAAAGATTTCATGTTTTGAAAACTGAAAATTAAATACTAAAAACTGGAAACGAGTGGTTATCAAACGGCCCCCTCTTTTCCGAAACAATCCTCAGGTTAAAAATTGAGTTGGAATCTCGTCTGCACTTTAACCTCCACGTAGCCGAAAAAAGTGAAAAGTGAATGCAAAGAAGAGGACGGATACAACCACGCCTCAACGACATATGTCATACACGTTTTAAATAAATTTTAGTTAGTACTGAGTTTTTG
This sequence comes from Crataegus laevigata, assembly GCA_963580275.1. Classification (NCBI taxonomy): domain Eukaryota; kingdom Viridiplantae; phylum Streptophyta; class Magnoliopsida; order Rosales; family Rosaceae; genus Crataegus; species Crataegus laevigata. The sequence continues at coordinate 37,075,440 of OY756946.1, read as the reverse complement.
GTGAATACATAAATGGACAGAGAATATGCTTTTGTGCTTTCACTAGTCTCTATCACTTGAAGACTTGTGGTTTCTCTCACTTCTCTCTCTCCCTCTAAACTCTCTGGTTTCCCTCTCTTTAAGCTCTCTCTATCTCAGCCATTCCCAAGGGCACCGCAAACCACTACAACAACCATGGCACCACCACCACCCTACATGTGAACCCACAAACCCAGAAAACCCTCCAAACACCTCCTCAATTGCTGCACAGTGCAGTTTCACTGTTCACCAAGTTCTCCAGCGAGTTTCCACCTTCTCCGGCAAAGGTAAGCCTTAAAACTTGTCCAAAAATTGTAGATCGTGTCTTGGCGTGTGTTTGGAGAAGTTTTGGTGATGTTTGGACATAGGAAAATCAAGGGGAAAGCTTCTCCAATTTTCCGGTGAAGATAACCACTTTCAAGCCATTTTTTGGGCAAACCACAATGAGTTATCCGTAAAGAAAGGTACCATTATCTTTGTCTCGTCGAGAAGTATGATTTTTGTTTTTAAATCACTCAGTTTCATTGAGTATTGAAGAAGTTATGAACGTTTAAAGTTTACTCAGTTTCTAGCGAGTTCCCAACTTTTCCGTGGACCAGTCACCTTTCAAGTCATTTTCCAGCCATCTTTGGCAACTATTGGACTTCCAAATAGGTATAATCTTATTCTACACTTTTCTAGCTTTGTTTTGATATATTATGGGTCGAATTTGGTTAAGAAACAAGTGAGTTACGAAACTTTAAAAATTGCCCAAACTTTCAACCAAAAATCCCAGTTTCCGGTGAGCTCCGGCGGCTTGACTCGACTTGGCTTGGTTTAGTTGCGTCAGCCGTTGATTTCTCGATCACCGTTGACCGTTATTAACAATAAGGACCGCTACTACAAATAGTACTACACCCTTGATCGTGAAATATCGATTGCTTGTTGAATCCTGTAAATGTGAATTGCCAGTTATTAATGGAATTCCTTGTCGGTTTTCTGTAAAATACTCGTTTGGGCAAGGGAAAGTTGACTTTTGGTTGACTTTTTTGAGTTTCGGCTGGGACCCCTTCTAGACTAATTTCGGCGTCCTAATTTCAAATCTACACTCCATTTTTCCAAATTCAATCATGTTAGTAGAGTTTTACTAATTGGTCCTTTTATATGCTTAGGTGCGTTTGTTAGTGGCAACCTTGTCCTCTTTAGTTTGAACGGCTCTTCGACGACGGAGTATTTGTGAGTGGACCCCTTCTAAAATGCATCTTTAATACTAGAAATGCATACATGAAAACCATGATTTTATGACTACGTTTTATGAAATGTTTATTGATTTATCGGATTTACGCTTTATGAAATATCATGCTTTATTAGATTTACGTCATTTGAAATGTTTATGATTATATATACTTGAACATGGCTTATGGTGATGATTTGAAGTAGAACGCTCCTGTGATTTTATGATATGATGTTTGAGCTATTGAGCTTCGATGAGATATATGTTGGAAAGACTATGTTTATGATTTTATGTGCTTACTTAGTGGATATTCATGTTTATATATGCCTTCAAGCGGGCGATGTAGTGCCTTCGGGCGATTGTGATACCACTACTAAGCATACTATATATGATATATGTTTTATGAAAAGTTTTATGGCATGCTAGGGTTTTCGAAAAACCTATTACTTATTATGCTATATGAGTATTTCTAAAACCTGGGGGGTTCATACGTTTGAAGAGTAATTGTTTTAGTATTACTTATATATAAACTTGGTCCACTCATGTTTTATTTTGCGCCCCCTTCAGGACTTAGAAATGACATGTGCGATCGATCCCGGCTTTGAAGCATTCCCGTATCAATATCTTTGAGTCCCCTCGGTGTATGACCCTTTTCTTTGTCATATTAATTAGTAATATGCTTTGAACACATGTCATGCATTATTACTTTTAATTTGTCGGCAGTTGATTTTTATGTTCTTACTAAGGTTTGTACTTGAATATTATATTGTGTGGTTACGAGCGATAATTATATGCATGTTTTACATGTTCTTGACATATGCGTTAATGAAATGGCTTGTGTCACCCTTGGGTGTTGGCCAGCATGTGGCCATCCCGTTGTCCTTCGGACACCGAGATCGGGGCTTGTCACACATTTTATTGGACCCACTATGTAACTTTTTTAAGGATCCAAACCGTCTAATATTCAATTCAGCATTCATAAATCATTCATATATAAGCGTCATAATGTTTCAGATTTGAGTGATTTTTGGTGGACATGATCTTTGAATGTAGTGATAAATGTTTTTAACTACTTGAGCTACAAGTCACTAGAATTTGGAACATTCAAAATTGCTAAAATAAGTAGAATTGTAAAATAGGTGAAGGGTAGATAGGTCTTGGTGTTATTATGTAGGAATTTTTGAGGGATTTTAATTTTAACTTTAATTTTAATTTTTTTTTACAAATCCAAAGGTATTTCAATCAACGTTTTAAGTGATTTTTGAAACTTTAGACGTATTCAATCAGAATTTAAAATATTTTATTAAATTCCAAAGAAATCCAAGTGTATTCAATTATGATTAAATGACTACTTAGTACTACGGTCCAATTATATTTCTTTTCACTTTTAAGTAAGAAGTCTTAGGTTCTACTCGCGCTAAAAAAAAAGTTGAACCACATTATTATGGCAAGCTTATTATAAGGCTTATAGTCCACTCCCCCACCCCCTTTAGACTATCTCCAACTCTTGGGTTAAAACCTAAAATTTTTAACCTAGAAAATTTAGGTTTTAACCCAGAAACAGTTTTTATCCTCAAACCCTTTTGGGTTAAATTTTTCGTTTGAGAGTATTAAAGAATGAATTTATGTCACATCCCGGCCCGGGCGCAGCCACCTCCCGGGTCTGCTCCACCACCGTAGCACGATATTGTCCACTTTGGGCCCCGACCACGCCCTCATGGTTTTGTTTCTGGGAACTCACGAGCAACTTCCCAGTGGGTCACCCATCATGGGAGTGCTCTAGCCCCTTTCTCGCTTAACTTCGGAGTTTCTACGGAACTCGAAGCCAGCGAGCTCCCAAAATGCCTCGTGCTAGTTAGGGATGAGAATATACATTTAAGGATCACTCCTCTGGGCGATGTGGGATGTCACAATCCACCCCCCTTAGGGGCCCGACGTCTTCGTCGGCACACCACGGCCAGGGTTTGGCTCTGATACCAATTGTCATATCCCAGCCCGGGTGCAGCCACCTCCTGGGCCCGCTCCACCACCGTAGCGTAACACGATATTGTTCGCTTTGGGCCCCGACCACGCCCTCACGGTTTTGTTTCTGGGAACTCACGAGCAACTTCCCATTGGGTCACCCATCATGGGAGTGCTCTAGCCCCCATCTGGCTTAACTTCGGAGTTCCTACGGAACTCGAAACCAGTGAGCTCCCAAAAGGCCTCGTGCTAGGTAGGGATGAGAATATACATTTAAAGATCACTCTTCGGGGCGATGTGGGATGTCACAATTTAGGATATTTTTTTTTTCTTAAAGTAACTTTAAAAAAAATCATGTAGACTATCATAATTTAATTTTATGAACATTTTAACGTTAAAGTATTTAGATTCAAATATTGAAAAATCTCTAAACCGACACCATGAAACTCGTGGAACGCTATGAAAGAATTCGAAACATATAAAATAATTTTTTTAATTACTTTAGCTGTTGGATTTGAATTTGGACGAGTATATCCTTTTGTTACCGTTGAATTTGATCATATTGGATTTTAGCCTTGGATTCAATGAATATATAAATATAAAACTAAAATAAGTACATATATACGGTGAGCCAGCGGCACTAATCCAGTGGGAATCCTGAGCTAAATTTGTCCCATAAATGAGTTTTGGGTTAAAACTCATATTTTCCCCAAGGACTGGATCAAGTTGGGATGAGTTTAGAACCTAAAATTTGAGTTTTACTCCAAGGGTTAGAGTAGGTCTTAGGAAAGATACTATCATTTTTTCAAACAAACAAAAAATTGGTTAAATGATTTTTAAAAGTTGAGAAATTTAAAGAAACTGGAGAGAATTCACTCAAAATTTTACTTGAAATCTATATACAACAAGTAAACTCCATCAAAATCAATAGATTTGTAAATCCATTAAAATTCTTCAAAATCTCAATTGTATTATTATATTATTTTCTCAATTTTCATAGTGGGATTCTTGTATTTTGAAATAAGACTTAAATGTTTCATTAATTTGTAACTTCACCACAATATGGACAGGTTGAGAGAAATTTGTGTGTGTGACTGTAGCAAAGTCTATTAGGCGGTCTGCCTCTTCTTCTCCTAGAGTTTTGTTCTTGCTATATTATGTATCATCTACTTGAAACGTATATAAGAAATATATACTTTAGCTGCTTGTGATCTCAAAGGCCGCAAGATACGAAATTGCAAGAAAATTAGCAAGTGTTTGTTGTTATTAGGTTCTGTTTTGTCAAATTCCGTTTCTTATTGAATTCTTATATTTGTTCTGTGGAAAAGTAGATGAAACCTGCACTGAGCAGCAGGAAGGTAGACCCAGATGAAGTCACCAGCCGAAGGATTCGTAAGAGAATAGACATCAGGGATGTCAATATGGGAAGGTCCAACTGCGCACGTAATAAGATGACTCAGGTTGGACATGCACGCGTACGCGCCTCAAGTGTGGCAAGGTCTAGGGGCATGCACAGCATTATGCACAACCTAATGCCTTCTCGTCCCAAATCTGAAGAGGAGTTCGTTAAGAACGTTTATGGTGAGGCAAAGAAGGTGCAAAGGAAAAGGTTCAGGCTTCTAAGAGAATTCTATGGTGTTTAGAAAGGCTTGAGGCAGTGAGGAACCTTATTTGGACTAAAGCAGTAGTTTCTGAGCTGCATGTATTTCCGTTTCCTAGTGGCATTCGTCAGAGTTCGTTAAGGTAGTTTGGGTTGTTGGAATGAAACAATGCTTTTCTGAGTTGCATGTTTTTCTGTTTCGTAGTGTCATCGTTTGTCTGACATTTGTTAAGGAATTTTTGATTGTTGGATTAAAATTTGCTTTTCTGATTTGTACTTAAATTTCATACTAGTTATCATGTTATTGACGGGGAATGCTATGATTCTATGAACGAGTGTTCAATCTTGAGAGACCTCCACATGACTTGACAGTTCTTTGCACTGAATACTGATAGGGCTGAGGCCCTGTCCCAGATTCATCATCTAATGAGCCTAGGCTTGACAGTTCTTTGCACAACCCATTAACCAGTCACAAAATAATACAAAAATAATGGGTTTTGGGTTAACCTGTTAATGATTCATGTCATATTAGGTTACTTGTTAAGAACTTTGTTAGGTTAAGAACCTTATTAGGTTACTTGTTAAGTTGGGTCGTTATCAGGTCACTTGTTAAGATTTCAATATAATCTCTTGCATGATTCGTTAACCCGACACGAAATGACACGGCATTTTAACGAATCAGTTCGTTATCAAGTCACCTGTTAAGAACTTGTTACAATAATGGGTATGACACGATACGACTTGTTAAGATAACATGTATAACATATAAACTACACAAATAGACAAACACGACCAATTTGTCAAATCTAAATGACCCCATGAGCCCATTTGGTGGCGGTAGGCAATATCTAAGCGGCTCGCCTGTCAGGTCCATCATAGGCTAAGATGACATGGGTGACCTGACCTGCGATCCAACCTGGTAAAAAATGGCTGACTCGACCTGATGGGAAGAAATGGCATCCCGGCCTTGTCTTGACATCTACGGGCATCAAATGCTCGTCCAACCACGCCTCCAATCAGTGATTATCTCAGCTCGGCCTCGGTTTTACCCCAGCGACGTATATCGTACAAGTTTAAAAACGTTTAGTTACTTAGTTTTTGGTGAATACATAAACGAACAGAGAAGATAATTTAGTTGAATATTAAAGTATCATAACGACTACATAACTCAAGAGGTTTTATTATGAATGACTTATTGAAAATAAACTAACACAAGCACTGCTGTATATAGTGAAAACCAAAGCAGAACCTTAATCCTTAACGGATAAGAAACTCTAATATTCTTGGTCTACAAGAAAAACTAAATAATAAAATACATAACTATTTTCCAACAAATTTTGCATTTTCACTAGTCTCATTGATAAGATTTTTAATACCTGCGCAAATAGGGTTAAAATCACTAAAATCACTAAAAATACTTGTAAGAGTACAACATAGTTGTAGTATAATGGCTCATGTAAAGTCGTTGTCCCCAATGATTGTTTGACTAACTTGTAATTAAACTAACGCTTAATTAATTATTAAAACATATTTTTATCAAAGATTTGAGATTTTGAAACTTTAAAAGATTAAATTAACAATAAAAGAAATTTGGAAATAATGGCAACAAAGAGAAAAACGTTTTTAATGTAAAATCAATTAAAGGGAATACTAGGGTTTAGCCCTCACCGTTACAATCCTATGCAATTCTACTAATTACTTATGAATTTCCACATACATGCTTTGAAGGTTAGGTTTTCCTAATGCATATTTTCCTCGTGATGTTCAAGCGAAAATGTATATCTAATATGCAAACTGTCGGTGATGTTCGCCTTAAGTAAACTTACAATTACTAATCACAAGAAGCCTTCCTCAATTTCAGGGTGACGTTTCAACAAAAATTGCATCAAATTACTTGTCTAAATATCCTAATGGTGATCAATCATTAAAATATATAAATAGTTTAATCACGATGATTAATAATTCAAAGCAAACATACATCCATTCATAAGAAAATTAATAAAATCACATATTCATGCTAAGGCTTATGGCCTAACCCTAGAAAAAGGAATTAGTTATGCATACTTATAATAAAAATCAAAGAGAATATCATTAACTAAAATAAAGATTGAAAACACCTTGTAGGTAAAAAGTCTGAAATTCTCCAAAACTTTGCTAAGTTCTCTCAATGTTGCGTAGAGAATCTTAATGGCTAAAAGACCTTATTTATACTACTACAAATTAAAAATCATCATAGAAAAAGGTTTTTTAAAAACTAGGAAATAAAATAACAAAATGATAACTTAAAATCTGATTAGGAAATCTGGACCATCATGGCTCCAAACAGGCCTAAAACGAATCAAATTAAAAATTAGGATCTCCTCTTCAGGTTGCAAGAAGAGCCCAAGTCCAAAATTCATCATCTTCCAGCTCAAAAGTCGCAAACAAACTCTATAGCTCAATTTGCCAGTACTGCACGCTGAGCATAACTTAATTCGCCATGATTAGATGCTTTGGAATAAAATTATGAAATTTTGATACAACATTTTTGAAAGACTCATGAATCCTCTCCAATTGGAATCACTCAAAAATTTCACCGTTTGATTACTTTATACTCCGAACAAATTTGCACGTCCTATATTAAAAATACATAACAAAACATCAAAATCTCACTAAAATAATAACCAAAATATACCAAAAATAAAGAATAATATATAGTATAAAATCGACTCATTACTCATCAATTGATTGCCTTTGATCATGGAGGTCTGTTTAATTTTCAATCACTAAGAACATTAACTTAAAGATTTGACAGCACCTAATTTGCAGCTGTATCGGTCCTCGTCTTTGCTTTCACTTTTCCATTTTCCGGCTACTATGGAGTTTAAAGTGAAGACGAGATTCAAGGAATTGGATCATCGCCAGATCCCTTCCCTGAGGATCCTAGGAATCAATTCACGTGGACTGTTGATAAAAAATCGTGCGGCCACAATTTATTTCTTTTTTATATTTTTCACGCAAAACGAGACTACTTTACTTTAAAAATATATAAAAAGCATTTAATTGTGACCGCACGATTTTTGATCAACTGTTCATGTGCGTTGATCCCTAGGATCCCTAAGGAGGGGATCCGGCGAGAATCCAAATTCCAGATTCAAAATCTGATCTAGTGAAGACGAGATTCAAACTCAAATCTCAGATGCAGGGGTAAATGTTTTTAGCCAACTGAACTTGAAGTCTTCATTTTCTTGCTCATGGAGTACTTGGAAAGAGAATTTAAAAAACGACATGAAGTATTTGGAGTTAACGGAAGACTTGGTTCAAACCGAGATAATGATGTAGTAAATGTTACCTTGCCATAATGTGATGTGCTTCTAATGCCAATAAAAAGTAACTCATCCAATCATATTTAACATCTAGAGAACTGCCAAATAAAATGCGTCACAGGCTGAAATATCACAAGTCCCCCGGATTTCCTGCTCATGATTTTCGGAGGCGGTTTCGGATGAGGAGAGAGCTTTTTGAAGGCATCTTGAACGCAGTTGTCAATCGTGACCACTACTTTGCAAGGAAGATAGATGCCGTAGGCCAACAAAGTTTATCACCTCATCAGAAACTCACATCTGCATTTCGAATGCTAGCTAATGGGTGCTCTGCTGACTCAACTGACAAATATTGCCGACTTGCGGAGAGTACTGCTATTGAGAATCTGAAGCGCTTCTATCAAGCAATTCAAGTCATCTATGGACACACATACCTCCGCAAGTCAACTCGTGAAGACTTGAAAAGGCTTCTACGCAAGGCAGACAAAAGAGGCTTCCCTGGCATGATAGGAAGTCTCGATTGTATGCATTGGGAGTGGAAGAATTGTCCTACTGGTTGGGCTAGCCAATTCAAGGGCCGTCATGAGAAGCCAACCATTGTGCTGGAGGCTGTGGCATCTAGGCATGTCCTACTTGTCCTAATTTAGTGGAAGAATTGTCCTACTTATCTTGTAAATTTCCATTGCTTTGTCACCCTATGCAAAAAATACATAAAAATAATTAGTTGCAAAATAATATTATGTACATGACAAATAAAATATCAAGAAAAAAAACTCACAATTTCTATGGCGCTCCTTTCACTAGGCATGTCAACCATGGCTCTCTCCAAGCTTCCCTTCCATAAAGTGCATGCTTTGTTGATAGTCTTCCACCGATCATAAACACCACTACCGTCCCGCCCACCGCCGTTGCAGTTTTCTTAAAACTTTGCAATGATTTTATCCCACAAAACCTTTTTATTTTGATTTGTGCCAACTGCACCATCTTCGCTAATAGAAACTCATGCCAAGCATAAAGCAACATCTTCCTCACAGGTCCAATTACGACCTCTAACATGCTCTCTTGCCATGTTGAACAATTTGGAAACGGAAAGAAATGGTAGAAAGATAAATTGGAAGAATTGTAGAAGAAAATTGAGTTTTGTGTGGATATTTGAACAAATACATAGGTATTTATAGAGTTTTTAGGTGAATTTTGAGTTAAATAATTTTTTTTAATTATTTTAGCCGTTGGATTTAAATTTGGGCTGTTAGATCTTTTTTTTTACCGTTTGATTTGATTATATTCAATCACAATCGTTGGATTCAATGTATTTTAAAATAACATATTTTTTAAAAATGAAATTTGAATCTGGACTGTTGGATCAACCAACGGTCCTTAAATGATGGTCGTCAGATTTTGAAAAGAGTCGTTGGGCTCAGGTGAGTGGCTGACAAGGCCTAACGGTGGGCCCCCTTCTTGTCGGGCTCCGGTTGCAAAGTGAGGGCGTGGGGCGCGTGCGTGAGTAGGCGGGCTGAGAGTGGCCCAACTTTGGGCGAGTCCACGCGTTACTGGGGGGAAGTTGGGGGGAATTTGGCCCAACTTTGGCATTCCCCTTTTAGCCCAATATTTTAGCTTGGGTTGGGGGGTGTTTAGGGGGAATTTTGGGCTAAAAATTTGACTTTTAGCCCAAGTTTGGAGTTGGTCATAGTGAGATAAAGTTTTATTGTTATTGTATTTTGCTTCCTGTGTTTTATTCATGTACCTTTTTGAGGGAGTTAGATTCTCTGCTCATTTTTTTCTGTACACTTCCATCATTCTCCTGTTTGTGTAGTCACGGTTAAGTTACGTTAACATTTTATATTAATTTTTTTTATAAAGATAATAAAACAAAAAACGTGATTTAACCGTGACCATACAAATAAAGAGATGATAGAAATGTATGAGAAAAAAGGAAGAGAGAATCTGCTCTCTTTGTGAGCCCTGTTGTTGAATTCTGACTGTTAGACTTGAATGGCCGGCAAGTGCACGAGTCATCATCATATTATACAATATACATGCGTTAGGATCGGGAGTCATCATCATATTATACAATATATCTGCGTTAGAATCGAGAGAGTCCGATTGTTTTTTGACACACACTTTGTTGACCCATTCCGTAATTTTTGTTCCAAAGATTCAAATCATATTTCAATTCAACACTTAAGATTATCTTTTAAAAAAATTTAAATAAATTTAAAATTATTCAAACATTCATTTGTATTGAAAAAATGAACAAATACAATTCAACAACGAAGCACTAAAAAATAATATCATTTATTCTGAATGTCAATAATCTTTTGGATTTGTGTAATTTTTTGTGGACGTGAAGTTTGAATGTTGTGAAAAATATTTTTAACTACTTAAACAACAAATCCCTAGAATTTGGAACAATCACAATTGCTCAAATAAATAGAATTGTAAAATGGGTGAGGGCTGAGATAGGTCCTCGCGTTATTCCGGATCTCCTCGTTCAAGAGTCATTGTCATCTTTGACGTATCAATATATCATTTCTTCTTACAAATATATTAACCATCCACCATGGCAGGACATAGAGTTCATTACGGTCACACAAAAATTTCTCTCAACGTGTCCATATCATGGTGAAGTTACAAATTAATGAAACATTTAGTCCTATTTCAAATACAAGAATCCCACTTTGAAAAATTGAGAAAATAATATAATGATCCAATTGGGTTTTTGAAGGATTTTAATGAATTTGTTAATTTATTAATTTTGATGGAGTTAAATTGTTTTATAGAGATTTCATGTAAAATATTAAGTGAATTCTCTCAAATTCTCTTGAATTTTAAAAATCATTTTAAAATTCTGATAAATACACCTAAAGTTTCAAAAAAAATCCCTTAAAACATTGATTGGATACACCTATATTTATAAAAGAACTAAAATCCATCAAATTCTCAATTGAAACACCCATGAAATTTGGAACAAAAACTTTGACTTGAAGAATTCCAAGGAAGCAATGCTTCATTAGCTAATCAATTAAGCTAGGCTGAAACATTGGTGCTTTTGCAATGGCAATGGCTTTTTCTGTACGGATGCTTTTGCTCTCCTATTTGTTTTTGCTACCAATTTTTGTGTTTTCCCAAAATAATGGAAGATGATGGATATGAGGATATAGTTGCACCTAAGGGATCAACTTTGAACTTGGATGCCAGCAGTGGACTAGTTCTTAACAATCCTCAGGGTGGGGAGATATGGAAATCCGAAAACTTGCCAACAGATTATGCCAACAATCCTTACTTCGCCACGGACACGACAATGGGGACTGTGGAAGGTAGTGAAGGCAAACAATTGGTGTTCGACAACTCAGGGGACTTGTTTGTTCTTAGAGAAAATGGTGGAAGATTCATTCTCACAACGGCAGAGGCAATGGCGGAGCTAGAAAATTTTCACCAAGTGGGATAGTTTGAAAATCTTTATAAACAAATAAACTTGATACTATATTTTTTACAGTATCAGCTAGTTTAAGAAAATTTTCACAAGGTGAGCCAATAACTTTCGTTATTCAAATAAGTTTAAACTTATACATGTACAAGAAGCAATGAGAAAAAAGACGTGAGAAAAATAAATGGTTTGTAAACTGTATTATATAATTAAACCGAGAGAATTCGAATCAGTGACTAAATATATGGTGGGCTACATTCGAAAATCAATAAAAATTAAATTTAAAATTTTATTTTCTACTGGAAGCTACCTGGGCTACAGCCCAGGGCAGCCTTTAATGTGGCTCCGCCGGTGGGCAGAGGGAGTCTCAGCGAGGGAGAACTACATAAGGGCAACTCTTGATTTTGATGGGATTTTCGCGCTATATGCTCACCCAAAAACTTTCACTGGAAATGCAAGCTGGAGTAGTCCTCTGTGGTATCAGCCGGTTGATATTTGCCAAACACTTTTGGAAGGCGCGGGCGTTGGTGTTTGCGGATACAACAGTATCTGCAAGCTCAAACCAGATAATAGGCCGACCTGCGAATGCCCGAAAGGGTTTTCTTTTCTTGATCCCAAGGACTTGCTGCAGACCCGATTTTATACAAGGCTGTAAAGAAGATGAGCTAGCAAGTCCCAGACAAGATTTGTATGATGTCGAGGTGCTGATAAATACTGATTGGCCAACCTCAGATTATGTGCAGCTAAAGCCTTTTACCGCGGACAAGTGCAACGAGTCTTGCTTTCATGATTGTTTGTGTGCTGTTGCTGTTTTCCGGTCTGAAACCTGCTGGAAAAAGAAGTTACCTCTTTCGAACGGGAGAGTGGATGTCAGTCTTAATTCGCAGACCTTCATCAAAGTCCGAAAGGATAATATGTTGGAAAATTAATTTTAGTATTATTGTTATTTTTATTGGGTTTTCTTGTGGGCCACGAAATAAGGATTCTTTGCCTATTAAGTTTATAACTTCTTGCCCATTAGGCCTTCCAAAGTAGGACAAAAAAAGTGAATGCGATACAAATATATCGAACTCATAGAACTCATAGTGAAATCACACTTTTATGGTGGGATAGAAAATTTGAGTGTGATACTAATACATTACACTCATGAGTTTAATATATTAAACTCCTATGGAAGGTCTTAGGGATTAGGGTTTGCTTTAATTCTCTCTATAAATAAGGTGGTTTTTAACTCATGGAATAACAAGTCACTTGAAATGTAGTCTTATAGCCGTGCAATCTCTTTCCAGTTAATAAAATTATATTTATAAATGGTTGTTCTTTCGGTTAGTTAGTCTGTTCATTCATGCGTACTCTGATTTTCAACCTAATATAACCCTGCAGTTTCCTCCAATGCCAATATCAGATGATAAAGAGAAGAGCCAGACATCTGTCATTCGCGTGGAATGGTTACTATTAGGTACCTCTACCTTTGTTAATGTTGTCTTAAGTGCTGCTCTCTGTCTCGGTTTTGGACTCTCATTTAGCTATGAGGACCTACAAGAAGCTACAAATGGATTTACGGAAGAACTGGGAAAGGGTGTATTTGGAGTGGTTTCAAAGGGGGATGCAAATTGGTTATGGTGTCGAAGTGGCGGTGAAGAGGCTAACTATGTTATGCAAGATGTCGAGGAGTTCAAAACAGAACTGAATGTAATTAGTCAGACGCATCACAAGAATCTGGTTTGTGACAAGGGGAAACAAAGATCACTAGTTTATGAGTTCATGACGTTGCTAATATCAAACCAAGTTGGAGACAGCGAATTGAAATCACTTGTGGCGTTGCTAATGGGCTTTTGTACTTGTCAATAGAAAGGATCATAATTCTCCGCCCTCTCTACAAAGAACACTAGGGAGTAGAGAGGGCAGCAATAATTCCAATTCATATATGATAGGCCCTAAACTTCATCAGCACCAGTAGCTTAAGCAAACGCAAAGTCGCGGGGCTATGTTTTCGTGACGAAATTTATTATTCATAACAAGATTATAACAAGAGTAGGGATGGGCAAAATATCCATGGGTTTGGGTAACCGCGCTTACCCGCCGGTTTAAAATTCACGGTTACGATTATGGATAACTGTTTAGATAAATAAACGATTATAGGTATAACTGTTTACCCATGAATTTTAAATGGACAGTTATGGGTATTACCCGTGGTTATAAACGGGTGCTCATTTAACCGTTTATGTTAATATATGTAAAATTAGAAAGAAAGAAAAGAAAAAGAAAAACTAAAACCCTAAATTAAAAAATATTTAGGTCAGAAAGATCTTACTAATTTTGAGTTCAAGTTTATTTATCATGCATTGCAAGCTGAACATATGTTGGTTGGAACTTGGAAGGGATGCAGGGCCTCTTGGTCTATTAATTTCAGAGTGATGATCTCAAGTTTAGTGGTGTCTGATTAGTGTTTTCTTCGTCTTGCTAATTGCGATTATAAATTAATGTTCCATGATCAAGTGTATGGATGGTGCTGTTAATTAATTTTTAAATTTTACTTGCGGTTATAAATTAATGTTTGATGTTTAGGAACATGATTACTAAGAAAAATCTCATCGATTCATTGTCAAATATGACAATGTTTAATGGTAAAAAAAAATTATGACAAATTTCTTTTTTAATTTTCAAGTTGTTATAAAAACATGTAAATAGCTAAAAAAATGATAAATTGGTAAAAACAGGTAAACGGGTATATGTGGTTACGGTTAAATGGGTACGTGGTTATGTGCATGGTTAACCGTTTATAAACAGTTATGAGTATGGGTATAACCGTTTATACAATTATCCAACGTGTAAACGGTTATGCAGGTAAGAGATTAAACAATTATGGGTAAATAACCGCTCGCCATAACCATTGTCCATCTCGTTACAAGAGTTGCATACATAAAGCACTCTTTCTACAGTTTTGATATAAATCATAACATTACAAAACCAACCATAAATTAGTAACTAAAAATAGATTGATTATAAACAGGAAACCGTTGAAAATGAGTCTCACATTGATGGGAAGGGGGACTTGTATGAGTTTATAAGAGGTTGAGCTACTCTCCATATTGCCAATTGGTTTTATAGTGGAACCTCAACTTTCTTCATGGTATCAGAGCAGGTTGTCCCACATGTAAAGCCAAATAGCTACAAGCATTCCACATCATCCCGTTGTGCTGTTCATGTGTTAGGCTTAAAAATAAAAAAAAATACCCCACATGTGAGCGGGCGTGTTGAGAATGAAGAGGTTAGGCTGTAAGACAAATATTCAGCAAAGTCCATAGATCACAGATATGCTATTAAATTACGAAACACAAGAACAATATCACAGTACAAGAATAGAGAGGAAACATACCTGCAGAACTCGATGCAGAAGAAGAAGCCATTGTAGCCTTGGAACTATTAGCCTTCTCCTTTTTAGCAAAACACAATTGCTCTCCAAATAATAGGTTTTTGGTACAAAATAAGCAGATAGATTGCAAGAGCAGTGGCCATTGTTCATATATATATATATACATATCGAATGTCTTCCCAACTTATTCTCCTATTACAATTAGTATGGGAAACAATCTCCCAAAAGATATCAACACAAGCAAGGACACCAAACCAAATACACGGTTAAGTCCAAATCTTTTGAAAATTCTCAAGACCAATAATCCCAAAAAGAATAGGATTACTTCAAGCTTATCAATAAGACTTTTCCATATTGAATTCATACACTATAACCGGTTCAATATGTCAATCTCATACTCATACTATAACATTCTCTCACTTGAGTATGCGAAATGATAACCAGTCCTTCAGAATATGGAAGTGATCACTGCGTCTAAATTGATCGAAAACTTGAACTCACATTTGACTTTACATATGCATCTCAAAGCATGGAGCTCTAGAATCTCATTTGCACATTACAAAACTAATTCAAGAACCACAACATACTCAATTTGCATTCTGCAATCATGTGAACAAAATTTCCAGTAATGTCCAAAAACACTACTCCCACTCATTTAAGCCTATCTCGACTAATCAAAATCAAGATACTAGCCATTAGTAATGAATGTCGACAACAAAACGTTCTCACAAAAGAACAAAAAAATAATAGCTCAAAAGATGCTTCACCAAAATCACCAATCGATTTTCTAGCAAATAAACTACCATTTATAAAACATGTCTTCCTGAAACAATTAATCACCTCAAAAAAATAAAATAAAAAATTGAATAACTAAAGAAAACCAAAATAAATAAAGCTGGAAAATAACTAACAAGACTAAACCAGCTTAAAAACATAAAATCACTTATCTTCTCAAAATTGCTGCTTCTTCAAAAACCATAACATAAGAAGCATTATCATCAATCCCAAATCTTCAATAGCTCAATCACTCCCACTGATCGAAAGATTACAAAACTCCAACCTTGATATCATGGCCTTTAAACACATTATTTGAAAGTACTTTGGTCAGGGGATTTGCTATCATCAGATTAGTTGACAAAAAAAAGTATCTCAATTTCCCTTTTCTTTACAACTTCTCTGACTTTAAGGAACTTCACATCCATCAATCTAGAAGTAGAGGTTCTTTTGTTATTCTTCGAGAAGAACACATTTGGACTATTATCACAAAACATCTTGACAGGTCTCTTCACAGATTCAACAATCTTCATCTCCATGCCAAAATTCCTGAGCCAAACAGCTTGTTTCATACCTTCAAAACATGCTACAAACTATGCTTCCATCATTGAAGTAGATACAACTGTTTGTTTAGCACTCTTCCATGAAATAGCCCCTCTACACAACATGAAAATATAGCCACCAGTTAACTTTATGTCATCTACATCCTCTAAAAGATATGAGTCTGTATAGCCTGTTATTTCTAGTGTATCATTCCTGTCATATACCAACATATATCTATTTGTTCTATGTAAATACCTCAAAATCTTCTTTGTAGAAACCCAATGAGCCTCATCTGGATTTGCTTGAAATTTTCCTAACGAACCAACAATAAAGGCTAAGTCAGGTCTTGTACATATGTTGGCATACATAAGACTACCAACTAATGAAGCATAAGGCTTCATCTTCATTAGTTTAACCTCATGTTCACTTTTAGGACATTGATCTTTATAAAACTTATCACCCTTGTTTACTGGAAAATCAGCCTTGTTGCAATTTTCCATATTGAACATGTTAAGTACCCAATCAATGTAGCCTCTTTGTGACAAACCAAGAAGCTTTATGTGTCTATCTCTCACAATTTCAATTCCTAAAACATAATGAGCTTCTCCAAGGTTTTTCATTTTGAAATTAGCACTAAGAACAACTTTTGTTTCCTTCAATAATTGAATATCAGAACTTGCAAGAAGAATGTCATCAACATATAGCATCAGCAAAATGAATTTCGATCTTTGAATTTGAGGTAGATGCAATCATCCATCTTATTCTCAATAAAATCATGTGCAGTCATTACTTGATCAAATTTAAGGAACCATTGTCTTGAAGCTTACTTAAGTCCATAGATTGACTTATTATGCTTACACACCATACTTTCATTCCCCCTTTCAACAAATCCAATAGGTTGAACCATGTAGATATCCTCCTGCAATTCTCCATTCAAAAATGCAGTCTTGACATCCATTTGATGCAATTCTAAATCATAATGTGTTGTTAAAGCCATGATTACTCTCATGGAATCTTGGGAAGAAAATGGAAAAAAAGTATCATTGAAGTCAATGCCTTCCTTTTGAGTGAAATCCTTGGTAACAAATCTTGCTTTATGTCTTTTAATTCTACCCATAACATCCCTTTTTGTTTATAAACCCACTTACAGCCTATGGGTTTAACTGTTGAAGGTGGAGTCACCAAAGTACAAACCTTGTTCTTGCACATTGAATCCAGCTCTTCTTCCATGGCTTTCTACCAAAGAGCCATTTGTGCACTTTGCATTGCTTGAGTATAGGTTATAGGGTCATCAATATCTCCCAGATCAAACTCCGTCTCTTGCAAATACACATAATCTGGTGAAATAGTCGGCTTCCTAGTTCTACCAGATTTTCTTAATGTTGGCTGAAGTAGTGACTGGTATTGTTCTTGAACAGGTTGCTCTTCATCTTGTATAGGTTGATCATTATCTTGTATAGCTGCTTCAGGGACTGCTAATGGAGTCATAGCCTTATCCATCTCATGATCTGAGTCATTCTTAGATATTGGTATATTTGGCAATATTGAAACACATCCATAATCTAGCTGTGATGAAGTGTCATGTTGTTGATCTATTTCTTCAAAATTGAAACTGTCTTGGACCAAATCGAAAACATCATTTTGTTCAAGGAATGTTGCATTGTGGGTTTCTTGTATTTGAGTGTGTGCCTGGGGACAATAAAATTTGAAGCCTTTTGACTTCTCAGAGTACCCATTGAAGAAACAAGAATTAGTCATGAAATTAAGTTTTCTTTCATTAGGGTTGTAGAATCTGGCTTCAGCATTACATCCATAAACATGGAAATGATTGAAACTATGTACTCTTCTAGTCCACAATTCAAATGATGTTTTAGGCACAACTTTGGAAGGTACTCTATTTAGAATGTAATTGGCAGTTTTCAGTGATTCGCCCCAAAGGAAACCAGGTAATTTTGATCTCGAAATCATGCTTCTTACCATCCTTATCAAGGTTCTATTCCTCATTTCTACCACCCTATTCTGTTGTGGAGTACCTGGTGTTGTGTATTAGGCCACAATGCCTTGTTGTTCAAGAAAACTAGCAAAAGGTTCCTTTTGTTGCCCTGCTTCTGTGTACCAATCTGGAAATTCTTCTATTTAGCAGATTGCACGAAATTGACAGATTTAACTTCCTTACCCTTATCTTGTTTCTGTCGGCTTTCCTCTTGCACACATTGAGCTATAAGCTCATCAGTTGTCCAACATTTGTCTTGAGTCTTATAAGACACTTTTAGCTAACTATACTTCTAAGGCAAGACTTGCAGGATCATGAAAACCAATTGCATTTCACCAATTTTGACATCCATGGAGTTGAGCTTTTCAGCAGCATCAATCATTCTCATTATGTGATCCTTGATTGATGTTGCCCTTTCAAACTTGTAGGTGGTGAGAAGTGTTATATGTTGTGCAATCTCAGATTTCTACGACACCTTAAATTTTCCTTCTATTGCTTTAAGATAATCAGATGCTAAGTCACACTTTTTGATGCCTCCACGCACAGTCTCAGTCATTCCACTCTCCAAGATTGAGAGTGCAACCTTGTTTGCTCTTGTCCATCTCCCAAATTCCACCTTTTCAGCTTTTGTGCTTTTATCATTAAGAGGTGCAAGTTGTGGAGTGTCTAGTGCCATATCGTACTCATTAAGTGTCAAAAGTAACTCTATTTCTCTTCTCCACTTCTTATAGTTACTTCCACCAGTGAGTATTGGCACATAAGCCAAATTAATGGATTTGAGTGAAACTGCAGAAATCAAATAATGAATTCAGCAAATTGAATCTTGGAAGATTCCTGATTTCCTTCAATTTCACTCCAAAAACTCACACCATGAATCAATTGAACCATATATATGACAATTAATCTCTTTAAGAGAAAGCACATATAGAATTAACAACTCACAATTTAGTTTTCCAAAATACATGTTCAAGAGGATGGCCAAATAATCTCATCACATGCAGCAAATTCATAATATTTTTCAACAGTAACAGAAGCAATTTTATTAGTTAATAATTGAAAACTTTCAAGTTAATTCAGCAGTATTTATATGGCTCCGAGTCTGCTGTCCCGAAAGTGGTGTCTCCTTCATGCCTCTTTCTTTATTTGTTTGACACGTGTACTACCACTTAACTATAACATAACTCTGTTAAATTTTAATAAGTTAAAAAAATAAATAATAATAATAATAAAAATAAAAATAGCAAAAACAACTCCCCAGTTTCCAGTCACTGCCGACGCCCACTTCCACCCCCTCCCTTAATATGTTGGGTTTTGGGATGAAGATTGACGGATCTGGGGCGGGATGTGGGTGCACCTGGGTTCGAAGAAAAAAAATTGAAGACGTCATCTGCTTACAGGCGGGTTCGCCATTGACGGACAAGAAGAATCCATATGCGATAGATTTTGTCACCGGCCATGGAAATGGTGGCTCGAAGCTCTGTGAAGAAAGACCCGGACTGGCGTTAAAATTAAGCAGAGACACCACCTCACCCACCGCCAACGAAGCGGTGATGCTTTTCTTTTCGGCTTATTTGACTTCCTGGAAAGAGAATTTTTAGTTTGTTTCTAGGGAAAATTGGGATGAAAATTTGGAATTTGATCTTTCATTATGATTTGGGGTCAATTGTTTTGTGTTTTTCAAGAACCGAGGGGACTCTACCCTTAGTTTTAATTTACTTTTTATTTTTTATTTGTTAACTTATTAAAAGTTAACTGAGTTGTGTTATAGTTAAGTGGTAGTACACGTGTCAAACAAATAAAGAAGGAGATATGAAGGAGACACCACTTTCGAGACAGCAAACCTAGAGCCTATTTATATGTAATTATGGATTTTATAACTTACATTATCTAAATCTCTATTTAATACAACATTTGAAAAAAATATGAATTTGATAAAGCATACCTCTCAAAATCGAGCACAAGGATTTGTAGTATTTGACAAGAATCAATGGAAAAATTAAATGAAGATTTGTTGTGTTTCGCAAAGAATGAGGGGCATGACAACTTCCCGACCTACACAACCGTAAAGCAAAGAAAGAAGAAAAAAGGAAAGCATAGGTTGTTAACGGTAAATTTTTTAAAGTTTTAAATGGGTAACGGCTCTTTTAGTGAAACGGTGTCGTTCGCATCTTTAACTAAATAATTAAAATTTTATATTTACGTTCTTTTCCTAGGTTTCGACAGTTCATGATGAACACCCATGTAATACTTCATCAATTCTTGAACAAATTTTTCGAATTCAATAGCGATAATCAACCTTGGCTTTGATACCACATGTAAGACGTATATTCAACACAGTCCATAGATCACAGATATGCTATTGAATCATAAAACACAAGAACAATATCACAGTACAAGAACAGAAAGGAAACATACCTGCAGAACTTGATGTAGAAGAAGAAGCCATTGCAGCCTTGGAGGTATTAGCCTTCTCCTCTCCCAAAAGATGTCAACACAAGCTAGGACGGTTAAGTCCAAATCCTGTGAAAATTCTCAATACCAGTAATCCCAAAAAGAATAGGATTACTTCAAGTTTATCAAAAAGACTTTTCCATATTGAATTCATACACTATAACCGGTTCAATATGTCAATCTCATACTCATACTCCAACATAGGCTACTCCCCATATTGTTTTATGGTGAAACCTCAACTTCTTTAAGTTCAATGTCTCCATGAGACGATTTTTCTTATATCTTCACTCTCATTTTGTTTTGTTGCTACCAATCTGCTTAAAATTCAAATTGCATAGTAGAAAATTCAAATTGATGCTTCAAAGGAAACTAGTTATTTTATCGTGATTGTGAGAACATTTGAACGACTACTTACACATGTATTATCTACTAATGAAGGTACGCCTTTGTCGCTTTTCTTTAAAGAATTTAACTAATGGGTCCGGAATAAAATAATTTTGTATCAAGCACTAAATTAGATATAGAAATTAAGATGTAGGCAAAGAAGGCGCAAGGGAAAAGGTTTAGGCTTTAGTGAATTTTACGTTTTGTACAAAAGCTTGAGGCAGTGAGGAACCTCATTTGGACCATTGTTTTAGTTCAAATAAAGTCCATCTTAGGCTAAATTTGAAATGGATGACCTGACCTGCGATCCAACATGGTACGAAATACCTGGCCCGACCTGATGAGATGAAATGGCATCTCGGCCTTTTCTGGACCTGTACGGGCTTCAAATGATCGTCTAACCACACTTCAGACCCATCATTTTCTCAGCCTTGGGTGTTTTACCCTAACGATGTATATCTGTTGATCCTAAAAACTACTAGTCTACGTAGCGTGCAGGCCGAATAGCTAATAAGCTACCTACGTCATTCGGATGAATGCGGGGCGTGCCAACTAGTTGGCCAAGATCGGGAGTGAATGAATGTTGATGTCACATTGGGCGCGCTAATGACTTCTGAATCTTGCGATAGCGGCTGAAGAAGGAACACATCTCAGCCTTCAGGTTCTAGAGCCTGAAGACAAGGGCTTTCAGTGTGGTTAAAAATCAAATTCAATTTCAATGTGCCTGGTAACACCTCACTTCTTCGAGAAGGCTAATGAGATGACCTCTCCTAACAAAGGCTCAAAGAATCCTTGCTGACCGAGACTTGGATAAGTAACCAGTCAGTCGCGAAGCAATACTGTTTATCCAAACTGAAAGAGCTACTCAGTCGCGAAGCAGTGTTGTTTATCCAAACTAAAAATGTTGCTAGTTAACAGTGCTGTTTATCTAAAGATATTGACAGTTATCAACACAGTGTTGTTAATACAATAAATACAAAACCCTGTACCGATCAAACAAATAAAAATGAAAAACAAAAAGGTGTATACCTCGGGATTAAATCGGTGGTGGTTTGGAGAGGATAGATAGTTAGATGGGAGGAACTCGTGACAGGAGGCAAGGCTGGCAGTGGCCGCGGCGGAGAGAGAGAGTAGACGATTACAACACTAGAATATTACTCTGAAATAAAAGAACTGATCATTTGAATTAGACTAATGTCCTCTTCAATGATTATCTATATTGTTTTTAATTTTTAATGTTGTAAATATGGTGGATGGCCCAAATGCAGAATTTGAAAACCGATAATTGCAAATATTATTGTGCACTGTTGGAATCTTATTTGGACTCTATAAATCATGATAAGGATTAATTGTGTTTAACTTCCTTCCTTTAAAGTAGGACTGTAAGGCAAACATGTTGAAGTGATGGAAAGCCCCAGGTTTATAAGGATTGAGTAGTGAGTAGTGCTATCAGTTATCAACTGCTGTCCATAATAGGTGGAAAGCAGTTTGGATCAACATCTATATTATGGAATGGTCCCTACTCAAGAGAAAAATGGTTCTATACAGAAGCTAGCCCTATTCTAATGAGAACATAAGGTCCCCATTGAGTAGAAGATTTTTCCTCATTCACCGTTCCATGGCTTTATCAGACATACAACAGCCAAAGGTGAGAAGTTATTTTTTCTTTCTAGCAAATGCATTTGGGTTGAATTGATAACCAAACTCTTGTTCATATATGTATGTGGATTGTGATTTAATTAGGGTTCTTGCTAATTGTAAAGTTCCAACATTTGGTATCAAAGCAAGTATTAGCTCACCCTAAATTCAATTCTTTTACTTATTATTGTCGTTGATTATATTTTGATCCTGGACACTATAATTCTTCGATTAATGTTTGTTGGTTTTCTTCTGGGTACTGTGATCACGTTTGATACTATGGTGAAAACACCGGAATCAACTTGGGCCTCTCCTTCAAAAACATGAACTCTCTGAGAACGAAAAAGAGACCGGGATCGTAAAAGAATCCCGTACAGAAACCGTGACCGCGTCCGTATCAAAATGTCGCGTACACCCGAAAGCTCCAGGCCAGGCAATCAACAGCGGCACAAGACAACTGTCGAAGAAGAGGGGCAGCATGTTGTGATTAATTGGCTCATATAATTGAGTTGGCAACAATTAAAGACCGAAGACCAAATTCATTGGAGTGGTAGGCGTGCAAAGTAAAAGGGTTCCAGAAGCAAGTCGAAAGCAGGAAAGAAGCATCAACGTTAATCACATAAACACATGGAATTATGCATGTGTGACTTTGTGGATTAATAAAAGGAAAAGTTAGATGGTTGTTTTGACTAAATGGAGAGATGGGAAGGTGTCACACCCGCCCCTCAACTATATTTAAATTTTAGAAATTGACCCCCAAAACTTTTTTCAATTATACAATTTAACTCCTAAAATTTTTACAACGTTCATTTTGGTCCCTAAACCCCTTTTTTTTAATTTTTAATTTGTTTTGTTTCTTATTTGGTGAGCCAAGGGGCCCACCCCTATTTTTTTTATGTTTTCCCTCTCCCGAGTCTCTCAACACTCTGTTCTCTGTCTCTCTCTCGACACTCTGCACTGTCTCTCTCTCAGCCCTCTCGACCTCATCTCTCTCACTCCCTCTCTCGTTAGCACCGAGACCATACGCACGCACGCCATCACCCTACCCTCGCCCTTCTTCATCCCTCATCCCCTCCCTCTCTCCTTTTAGTCGCTGCAACAAACGGAGGAGAAAAACCCAGAAACTCTCCGGCGACCTCCGGGCCTTTCGAGGAAGTTTCTGGTCAAACCACGACGAGCTAGACGTCATGTGAGGTACCATTCTCTTCGTCTCTTCGAGAACTACAACTTTCCTTTTTGTTTCACCCAATTTCGTTGAGTATTTAAGAAGTTATATTTGTTTGAATCTAACCAAGTTTCCGGCGATAAACCATGGTCATTTGACCATATTTCAGGTCATTTTCCAGTCAACTCCGGCTACCACTCGGTCCTCACTTAGTATGAACCTCTTCTTCACATTCCTAACTAAATTTGGTTAAGAAACGAAGTAGTTACAAAGCTTTGAAAATTGCCCAAACCACGGCCCAAAACCCAATTTTCCGACGAGCACCGCCCCTTTCGAGGCGTTTTCCGGCCAAACCACGGCGAGTTGGCCAGCTTGCAGGGTATCAATTTGTTCATCTTGTCAAGTACTACAACTTTCATGTTTGGATCACTTAATTTGGATGAGTAACAAAGAAGTTATGGACGATCGAAGTTATGTGGTATTCCGGCCGAATTTCCGGCCTTCCTCTTCCTTTGGGTCCGGTGACCCATATGTTGGACTCGGGCCAGGCTTTCAAGCCCAACCCCCTTTCACACCCAGGCCTTCGGGCCAATTCAGAAACCCACGGGCCTTAGGCGCGTTTCAAACCCCCAGCCCAGTTTTATATTTTATTTTCTGTTTTTAGTTTAATGTTAAAGGCCTTGGGCCTTTGTATATTTAGGGCCTTTGGCCCGTGACCCAAAAACCCAAAACCCTATTGGGCTGGCTCTATCCCAGAAGCCCTTTTGGGATAACCCTAAACCCAAACCCATTTTATTAAACCTAAAACCCTAACCAACCCAACCCATTAGCCCTAAACCTAAACCCAACCCAGTTGACCCGTGGACCCAACCCGTTGACCCTGACCGTTGACCGTTGAGACCAGTCAACGTTGACTTTTCGGTTGACTTTTTTGCGTTCCGTCCGGGACCCCTCCTAGGCTAATTTCGACGTCCTGGACCCGTTTTTGAAGTCCGTTTTTCCAAATAAATTCGTTTGAATAGAGTTTGACTATATTGAACCCTTTATGTGCTAGGTGCATATATTGTGGCTTTACTATATTCGCTAGCAGCGCAGCGTTGGATGGCTAAGTACTGTGAGTGGAACACTCACCAAAAGCCGAGCAACAATGGGGTTGGTCTGGAAGGTTGCTTGGTTGTCTATGATATCACGAATGGCACAAGCTTGGTGGACTAATGTACATGGCTTTAATGGTTTTTTGGTTAAAGCTCTCTTTGGTTTTGATTATAATTATTTTTTAATTATAATTGTTCACTTTAATGCTTTTCTTGGTAAGTCTTATTCAAGAATTGTTGGAGTTTCTGTGGAGCTTTCCTTTCGGTGGAATTTCAAGAAAAGCAGAGTCTAACCAGAATGATGCCAAGGCTGCAACATGTCTAACCAGACAAATAATCATGCTGTTAAACGATTAAACAAATGTTTGTAGAACTTTCATCAAAGTGGGGTTTTAAGGAAATTTTATTTATTAAGGAGGTTGCAGTTCATAATCCACAACGGATAATTATGTTGGCCGGTTGGTTTTATAAATCATCATAAGGGTTTTTTAATGAATTTTGAGCCAACTATATTTTTTTTCAAAGAGAATGTAATCAGCCAATGTGTGTGGGATAGAGAGGGAGAAGCTAGCTAAATGTGGGACTCCATGGCTAATTGTATCTGCAAGGTATCAAAAGGGGCACTAGGAGAGTCCAAGGGCTTTGTTCCACATCAAAAAGAATCTTGGTGGTGGAATGAGGAGGTACAATCAAAGGTTAAGGCTAAGAAGGAATATTGTAAAGCCTTATACAAGGATAGTACCGATGCAAACGGTGAAAGGTATAGAATAGCAAAGCAGGAGGTAAAAAAAGCTGTGAGAGAAGCTACGATAGCGGCTTTTGACGAGATGTATAAGCGACTAGATACCAAAGAAGGAGAGTTGGATATCTATAAACTAGCTAGAGCAAGGGAAAAGAAGACAAGGGACCTAAACCAAGTGAGGTGCATCAAGGATGAGGATGGAAAGGTTCTTGCTACGGAGAAGGTGGTCAAAGATAGATAGAGAGGTTATTTTCATAAACTTTTCAATAAAGGACATGAAAGGAGTACTTCTTTGGGGAAGTTGGGTAACTTAGAAGAGTGTAGAAACTACTTCTTTTATCGTCGAATTAGGAAGGAAGAAGTGGTTGTAGCCTTAAAGAAGATGAAGCATAGAAAAGTAGTGGGCCCAGATGATATACCGATCGAAGTGTGGAAAGTCTTGGGAGAGACTGGTATTGCATGGCTCACGGAACTTTTTAATAGGATTTTGAAAATGAAGAAGATGCCAAATGAGTGGCGAAAGAGCACTTTGGTGCCTATCTACAAGAATAAGGGCGACGTACAAAATTGCATGAACTATAGGGGTATTAACCTAACGAGTCATACAATGAAGCTCTAGGAGAGAGTCATTGAGTGTAGACTAAGGCAAGAAACACGGATCTCGGACAACCAATTCGGGTTCATGCCAAGGTGCTCAACCATGAAGGCAATCTATCTCTTACGAAGATTGATGGAAAAATATAGAGATATGCCAAAGGATTTACACATGGTCTTTATAAATTTGGAAAAAGCATATGATAGGGTTCCAAGAGACATTCTTTGGAGGATTTTAGAGAAGAAAGGAGTACGAGTAGCACATATCCAAGCTATAAAGGATATGTACGATGGAGCAGAGACGGTTGTAAGAACTCATGAAGGACAAACCGAAAGCTTCTCCATAACTGTAGGGTTACATCAAGGCTCATCTTTAAGTCCTTACCTTTTTGCATTGGTAATGGATGAACGGGACATATTCAAGATGATATTCCATGGTGTATGCTTTTCACAGACGATATAGTATTGATAGATGAAACTCAGGAAGGGGTAAATGTGAAGCTTAACCTTTGGAGAGAAGTGTTGGAATCTAAGGGTCTTCGCCTAAGTTGGTCAAAGACAGAATATATGGAGTGCAAGTTCAGTGCAACTGGAGGTCTAATTGAGTCAGGGGTGAGGATCGGAGACCAGGAAATACCAAATAGCGACCGCTTTCTCTACCTAGGATCTATCCTGCAAAAGAACGGAGATTTAGATGGAGACCTAACCATAGAATACAAGCTGGATGGATGAAGTGGAAGAGTGCATCTGGCATGTTGTGTGATCGTCGTATGCCACTAAAGCTCAAGGGAAAATTTTACAGGACGACAATAAGGCCGGCGTTGTTGAAGGATTATTTTGTGAAAACATGTTCATTTAAGCAACATCAATAGCATGCAATTAACAATTAAAGGCGGAATCATGCTTGTATGCACTTAAAAACAAAACATTTACCCATGAAATTCAAAGCCTAGTAAATTGGTGAACCAATACACAACTCAAAAACAAAGTGAGTTAATATTTAATACCTTTGTAGATTCCTCTTTGCATAAGCAAAGGCTAATCACCCAAAGAGAAGGCCTTCATTCCTTGCATCTTAGATCCATGGATTTGGATGGATGAAGAGGTTTCTCCAAGTTCTCAAAATTGAGAACCTCTAAGTTTCCACACCAAGGCATATTGAAGAAGAAAATGAGTGACCTAGAGGAAGTTAAATTGCTAGATTTTCCCTCTAGGTGGCTGGCCTCTTTAGAGAGAAATGAGAGCTTGTGTTCTCTCCAATTTCCTCAAAGAAAATCCTTAGGATGAAATGGCTATAAAGTTGTCTTTATACCACCTCACAATGGAGTGGCAAACTTGCAATTAAGCCAAGTTCACTACCCTCCCTCTATATGGCTGGCCACATTGGGTTTATTGGGCTTTGAGGCCCTTTGTCATTCAAGTTGTCATACAACTTGAGTTATTGGGCTTGACATTCAAATCCCATTGGGCCTTGAGGCCCAAAACTAACCCGAGGTCTATAACGAACTTATTCGTTTGATTAATTAACATATTAATTAATCCTTGCCATAAATAATTAAACCATTTAATTATTCTTACTCATCTTCATTGAATCTTCAATCTCTACCTTACACGGTGTACGATCCATTAGGTTCCTTTTAGCGAGGCAGTGGGCGATTCAAACTCTTTCAAATCGATTGTGAATTGAAACTTACTTTCAATTCTCCCTTTAGTGTTTATACACGTTTAGGGCTTCCACAAACCATGAGTGGCACCTAGCAGCATATCATGGTTACCCAAGCTAATCAGAAGAGGTGGAGAACCTATTCAGTTTAGGATTACAAATGCAATACGGTCTTTCTCTAATACAATACTCTTGACCACATTGTTTGGTTTGATAGTTTATTCATGTCTACTATCCAATGTGAATCTTGTACTTATATGATTACCTTGAATGTGATCTGGAACGCATTCCAACATCTCATTCATACTCTGGCCAGAGATTCTTAATCATATCATAGAGTATTCTCCCTCAAACGGTTTGAAGGTTAGAGATCCCTTGTTGCGCATTCACTTGCCTCCATAGCTAAGTGGCTTAACCCCGACGATGCCGTGGACACCCACCAGATGGAGTGACGTTTGACATAATCAAAGATCAAGGACCTAACCACAAGACAGCTGTGATGCCTCAGGTCAAAAGACTACTTTGCATTATCCCAACCATGAGTTCTCATGTGACATGAGTATGAGAACTCCTCGTTGATCGTGTTCAGTGAACTCATTCTCTATTGAGCACCTACATGCTTGTCTTGGTGTCACTTACACCAATGACTTGAGACCAGTCATTCTCCCTAAGAGAAGACATAGCACGTACTGATCTTAACGGACTATCAATACCCAATTGGCAATCCTATGACCAGGAACATTTAGGATATGTATACAAAAGAGAATGGTCTCATGAATCTAACTTCTTTATATTACACTCTCCCAATTACATATTCCTTGGACTTATCGTTTAAGCATATAACATTTATATGAGACCGCTCAAACAATAATGTTTGCCCTTGATATTAAACTAGATTAGTTTAACATGTGAAATGTCCGTAAAGTATCATCATATGATTGGTTTTAGGGCACATTTCCAACAGTTGTTGTATGGTACGGAATGTTGGGCGGTGAAGCATCAAAACGTACATAAAATGGGTGTAGTGGATATGGGAATGCTTCGTTGGATGTGTGGGCACATAAGAAAGTATAAGATTAGGAATGAGGATATCCGAGGTAAAGTAGCAGGAACCGAAATTGAAAGAAAGATGAGAGAAAATCGGTTACGGTGGTTTGGACATGTGCAACGAAGGCCTACTGACGCTCCGGTTAGAAGATGCGACTACGAGACAGAGGTTCAGGGTCGAAGGGGTAGAGGAAGACCTAGGAAGACTTTGGAAAAGACTCTAAGAAAAGACTTAGAGTATTTGGATTTAACGAACAATATGACACAGAACCGAGCGCAATGTTCATATAGCCGACCCCACTTAGTGGGAAAAGGTTTTGTTGTTGTTGTTGTTGTTGTTGTTGTATTAGAGTATTGGTTGAAACTTGAACTTTGATTAAAAAGGCTACATAATAAGGGTGCATATCAATATGAAATGCATAAATTGCAGTTGTGTATCATGGCCAAATGTGTTATATCGCTGTGTTAATTGATTATTTATCAACTCTCCGGCTTCATCAGGTTTGCTCTTTGCTCTTTGTTCCAAAAACTACAGTTATGTGGCCAATCCTAAGTACCATTAAATTGACTTATGAATGTATTAAGTCGTATATATCTTCTTACAGTGCTTGGGTTGGGGATAATCATTATGCAGTTGGCTAATGTACTGAGTCATATATATCTTCTTGCAGTGCTTGGGTTGGGGATAATCATTATGCAGTTGGCTTTTGTTGTTTTAGTGGAAGCTTGGTAAAAAGGTTTAATTAGAAAGCCACAAAGTTTATTTTACATACGGAACTTGCAAAATACTAGAAACTGGGCATTAATATTTATCTTTATGTTTATAGAATCAAATTGAGATTGTAAACGATTTTTTGATGTGCCTATGGTATTGTAGAAAGAACCAATGTTAGTTCTCAGGCTGAAAAAGAAAACTTGCATGGAGGGTTAATATTTTTTTTCTTAACAGATTAATACATCAATGTCAAGTTTTTTTACAATAATATTTTCTGCAATAACCTTTACTTCTTCAGGAAAAATCTCTAAGCGAGATTTCATAGTGCAGACTTGTGTACATATGTTTTTCAACAAAGTGAAAAGACTTTAGGAACTACATTATGTAAATTATGGTTTTTCAAACTCATAACATGTCAACATTCTTTTCCAAAGAGGGGAATGTATGAATGGGTTGAGATGGGTATAACATTTTTAATAGAATTAAGTTGACTATTTTCTTGTCCAAAGACTTGAAATATTGGTTGTTTTCTTAATCTATTACATGACTGTTATACAATAAGGTTGCATAATCTAGTATCAAATTATGGTTGTTTATGTTTCTTGCCCAAAGGTGTAACATAATCATGCATGAACACTAGAAATTAATCTAGCGGAGCAGATGGCGAAATTTATAAAGGATTGCTCAGGTACACATTGTTTGAGTTTTATGCTTGTAAGTTTTTTTTTTTTAATTTTGAACTATGATGTTTGTTTAGAGAATGAAATTGGACTTGTTGAGTTTCTTTTGGACATTGAAATCGAAATGATATGAAATTGAATCTGTTAGGATGCATAGATTCATGATCGATGCACATAATTTTTTTGGTAGATTGCGTGTCTTGTTTAAAGTTAGATGAATGACACGACTAATGGTCACCAAATGATCTGAATTTTTGATATGTTTAATATATGCATGTCTGCTATGTTTCTGCAAATTTTCGTTATTTTTTGCCATGTACCGTAATTATGGTGAATTTACTTGTAACTCATCCTTGTATATGCTGGCAGATTGGATTGGCTTTTTGAGACGTCACTTTAAACTATTATTTTGATCTAAAATGGCTCTATATTTTTTACTCTGTGAAGATTAATAGGTCTAGTTTGATTTGTGTAATTTTGGTAGTAATCAAGTTTATCATTTAATTATGATAAATTCAGAAATATATGTAACTCATTGTTGAAATTTTGTTTGACATATTAAGCAACTATTTTTTGGTACATTCTTTGAAGGAGAATTTATTTTAGTGTTTTCCCAAGTGGGAGTTGTTTTTGTTTTGTCCTAACACATTGAAAGTGAACAAAAGTTTTAAAGCATATGTATTAAGGTTTGATTCTATGTTGAATGTATGTCTAATATATTACCCACTGATTGTTGAAAGAATTACCGTTGAATCATGCTTTTAAAAATGACAAAATGATTAAGTTGCATAAGTATATGATGTATGTGAGCATTGCCAATCTTCTGTCTCTTGCATATGGTTGCTTTGGATGGTTGCATGTTGATCTTTAATACTGAGTATGATGTTAATAAGACCTAAAATTAATACCTATCTCTGTAAGTCTAATTATCTCTTACTGTTTGATTATATATTTTGGTATGATTTTGGGTATCCATCATACATGTTGAAACGAATGCCAAGAAATGGATGAGATATCTTGTGGAGGACAGATTGTGATATTCTTTCATTGAGATTGTGATTAATTTCCATCCTTAGGAAATTTTATTGTAATATGCTCATGTATAAACTGATTGACGTAGTAAAGTTGCTAGTGCATGTTTCAAAATTTTATCAAAAGTGTTGTTTTGCAATCAAGTTATGATATTGTAGATTAAGATAATTCTATATTGTTTTGCGTTATATCTTGCATATTAACCTAATGTACACTAATGCCGTAAGGATTTCTTTGGTTTGTTTAAAGGATGCGTGCAATAAATTATTCTTGTGGCTAACTAGTTAGAATAATTGGCTAATTCTATAGCTATAAGAAAGACTTTTAGACATTAAGTTGTTGATATGCTAAATCAGTGGGAGTGTTGTTCGCACTATATGTTATTTCTATTTAAGACTATTGTGTTTTCAATTAAATACATAGTTGCATGTCATGGTTATTCATTGAATAACTAGTTTAATTGTGTATGGAATAATTGATGCTTCACTGGAACCATATTGGCAAACTCATTGGAGTTTGATAAAGGACCAAAGTAGCAATGTTTAAAGAGCACGTTGCAAATAAGATGGGAGTATCGGAATCATTTGATTTAGTATATATGTGGGAGTGAACTTCCAATCTTGTTTGTTTACTTTATAGTTGTTTGCTGCCAATAAATGGAACTTGGTGTTTAATTCCATGAATTGTATTCACATGAATTATTGTTTATTGATAAGTTTTGGTTATGGGAATGTTTAGGCAATGTATCACTCCCTTGTGGTGTTGGTTGCTTGTTTAAAAATTTCAAGTGGTTTTAACTCTTTTTCAGCGTGCAAGATAGGTGAGGGTGGCTTGTTAAAACTGCAGCAACCTTAAGGTAGTGGTTGATGAAGCGGATGAAAGACAGCTTCATCAAGACAGACAGGGTTGTTTTTTGTGGAAGTATAATGGCAAAACTCTCGGTTTCACTGACATGTTTTATAGCATCATGTATGGTTAGTGAAGAAGATTGTGATTCCAGAGTGCCTGCACTAACTGTTGTGCAAAGTTTTTTGGAGTTCGACCTTCTAAATTAGCGATGACAGATGTGTGAGGAAGTGGTTAATTAACTCAAGTGATCACTAAGGAACTGATTCTCGTTGTAATGTTGATGGAAAAACATGATTAGTAAAGTCCAAAGTGGGAGAATGTTGGAATCTTATTTGGACTCTACAAATCATGATAAGGATTAATTGTCACATTATAATTATAATCAGTTGAGTTAATTATTAGGTTAACTTCCTTCCTTTAAAGTAGGACTGTAAGGCAAACATGTTGAAGTGATGGAAAGCCCCACGTCTATAAGGATTGAGTAGTGCTATCAGTTACCAACTGCTGTCCATAATAGGTGGAAAGCAGTTTGGATCAGTATCTATATTATGGAATGGTCCCTGCTCAAGAGGAAAATTGTTTTATATAGAAACTAGCCCTATTCTAGTGAGAACATAAGGTTCCCATTGAGTACAAGATTCATTCTCATTCACCGTTTCATGACTTTATCAGACATACAGCAGCCAAAGGTGAGAAGTTATTTCTTTCTTTCTAGCAAATGCATTTGGGTTGAATTGATAACCAAACTCTTGTTCATACATGTACGTGGATTGTGATTTTGTAAAGTTCCAACATGCACATAAAGACTTTAAGCCTGATAATTGAAGTCTTTAGTATTTACGTGAACGTAAATAAGGTTAGTTTGCTTTTTGTAATTGTCGGATGAAAAATCTTCATATAAAGATTGTAATACAAAGACTTTAACCTTGATAATTGAAGTTTTTACCGTTTACATAGAGAAAATTTTAGTAGTGACAAAAATACGAATAGTAGTGAAAAATTTTAATTTTTAAGTTATTAATCTTTTAACAAACATAATTTACTATTTATATAGAGACATGTAATGTACTACTTTGTGTGACTAACACACTAAAATATCTCTAGTTTACATGAAGACTTTCTTCCACATGGCTCCAGAAAAGTTTGTCCCATTTCTCTTTTTTTATTTATTTATTATATTTTACTATTATTTCTATGGTGGTGCTGGTGCCGATGCACCTCTTCCCTTTTATTATTTTTTCTTTCACCATTTCAAATGTATGCACCATCCTTTTTTCTTATTATTCTATTCCTACTTTTCAGATGGTCCCCATGCACCATTCAATAAACTTTGTCTTTTTCCCTGCAAAACCCACATACTGCAGAAGTAATAGAGACAAGTGAGAAAGAGGCAGGCTAGTGGTAGTCTCGTAAATAAACCGAAGACCTTCACATACAACCAACATCTTAGAATGGGAGGCAGATTGTCTGCACTTTTTTTATGTTCTTTTATTTGTGTGATCACAGTCAAGTCACGTCAATATTTTATATTTTTATTATTTTTTGTCTTATTATTTTTATTAAAAAATTAATATAAAATGTTGACGTGACTTAACCGTGACCGCACAAAATAAAAAAGCATAGAAGACTAGGAGGGCAGACATTCTGCCTCCCATCTAGAAACGCTTAAGACAAAGACAGGCATGGAGATAAGTCAAGCCGAAAATTTGGAACACAAACTTTGAATTTCAAGGAAGCAATGCTTCATTAAGAGTAGCAATTGGATGCTTTTGTACCGAAAATTTGCAATGGCAATGGCTTTTTCTGTGCGGATGCTTTTGTTCTCCTCATTGTTTTTGCTACCAATTTCTGTGTTTTCCCAAAATAATGGAAGAGTAGCAGTTGGAAGTTCTCTAACTGCAACTACAAGTAACTCCTCATCATGGCTTTCTCCATCCGGTGATTTCGCGTTTGGATTTTTGCCCCTTGGAGGCAATGATCTTTTCTTGCTTTCAATATGGTACGCCAAAATCCCAGACAAAACCGTAGTTTGGCATGCATATGAGGATAACAACCCCATAGTTGCACCGAAGGGATCAACTTTGAACTTGGATGCCAGCAGTGGCCTAGTTCTTAACAATCCTCACGGTGGGGAGATATGGAAATCCGAAACAACTTCCGGGGTTGTTGCAAACGGGGTCATGAATGACACCGGAAACTTTGTTCTTCAAGACAAAAACTCGGGGAGCTTATGGGAGACCTTCAACAATCCTACAGACACCATTTTGCCTGGTCAGACAATTGAGAGAAATGGGAAGCTTTCGTCTAGACAATCGGAGAGTAACTACGCGAAGGGCCGGTTCCAGCTGCGCTTGCAAGATGATGGAAACCTCGTTCTCAACACCATAAACTTGCCAACAGATTATGCCAACAAGCCTTACTTTGCCACGGACACGACAATGGGGACTGTGGAAGGTAGTGAAGGCAAACAATTGGTGTTCGACAACTCAGGGGACTTGTTTGTTCTGAGAGAAAATGGTGGAAGATTCATTCTCACAACGGCAGAGAGAGTCTCAGCGAGGGAGAACTACATAAGGGCAACTCTTGATTTTGATGGGATTTTCGCGCTATATGCTCACCCAAAAACTTTCACTGGAAATGCAAGCTGGAGTAGTCCTCTGTGGTATCAGCCGGTTGATATTTGCCAAACACTTTTGGAAGACGCGGGCGTTGGTGTTTGCGGATACAACAGTATCTGCAAGCTCAAACCAGACAATAGGCCGACCTGCGAATGCCCGAAAGGGTTTTCTTTTCTTGATCCCAAGGACTTATACCGAGGCTGCAAACCCGATTTTATACAAGGCTGTAAAGAAGATGAGCTAGCAAGTCCCAGACAAGATTTGTATGATGTCGAGGTGCTGATAAATACTGATTGGCCAACCTCAGATTATGTGCAGCTAAAGCCTTTTACCGCGGACAAGTGCAACGAGTCTTGCTTTCGTGATTGTTTGTGCGCTGTTGCTGTTTTCCGGTCAGAAACCTGCTGGAAAAAGAAGTTACCTCTTTCGAACGGGAGAGTGGATGTCAGTCTTAATTCGCAGACCTTCATCAAAGTCCGAAAGGATAATATGTTGGAAAATTAATGTTAGTATTATTGTTATTTCTATTGGGTTTTCTTGTGGGCCAAGAATTAGGATTCTTTGCCCATTAAGTTTATAACTTCTTGCTCATTAGGCCTTCCAAAGTAGGACAAAAAAAGTGAATGCGATACAAATATATCAAGCTCATAGTGAAATCACACTTTTATGGTGGGACAGAAAATTTGAGTGTGATACTAATACATTACACTCATGAGTTTAATATATTAAACTCCTATGGAAGGTCTTAGGGATTAGGGTTTGCTTTAATTCTCTCTATAAATAAGGTGCTTTGTAACTCATAGAATAATAAGTCACTCAAAAAGTAGTCTTGTGGCCGAGCAATCTCTTTCCAGTTAATAAAATTATATTTATAATTGGTTGCTCTTTCGGTTAGTTAGTCTGTTCATTTATGCGTACTTTGATTTTCAACTTAATATAACTCTACAGTTTCCTCCAATGCAAATTCCATATTATTAGTGTGGAACCAAGATTCAAATTATCTCACCGTAATATAAACCCACAATTGAACAGAAAAAAATACAAGAAATAAAAACACCGAGAGATTTATAAGGTTCAGCAAAAACCTACCTACATCCCAGGAGAGATATTGCTCTTCACTATCAGAATAACTGTACAAGGTACACATGAGTTAAATCGATATAACCAAATTCCAAATTTCTTGTACACCCACTTACAAAAATTTCCCAAGAGCCTCATTGTACCCCCAATAGTTCTTTCACCAGAGATTTTTCACTCTAGCAATCTTGATTTTCTCTCAACCCATGTTCAACCTTTCCCATGGGAGAGGCGAATGCTCTTCCTCTTAGATGCTTTTTTGATGCTTACCCTCTCACTCGGCAAGCATATCTAATGCAAGCATTTCGTTGCAGTCAACAAAGGCCAAGACATCACATTTCTAGCAAAATGCTCTCAAAGTCAAAAAGCAAGCCTACACTTGCTTTTCTTTTGTAGCACTTGTCTGCAGCTTTCAATGCAGCCCACAGAAATGTGATTCTTCCACCGAAACACACAAAGTCACAAATGGCTGCTGCCATTTCTTTGTAGCATTCACACGGTCTTCAATTGTTGTTAAAATATGACTCATAATTACTCACAAATGTATGAAACAAACACAACACATATGATAGAGAAGAGCCAGACATCTGTCATACGCGTGGAATCATTACCATTAGGTACCTCTATCTTTGTTAATGTTGTCTTAAGTGCTGCTCTCTGTCTCGGTTTTTTCTTCATTTTCTGGATGAAACCTGTAAGATCTAGTCCCGGTATTGTTTTGGACTCTTGTGGGAGCCAAAAATGACTCCTCCACTAAATAAGCTACTAGCACACCAAACATGAGGAGTGAAGCTACAAGCCTACAATCAAGTAACATAATACCCACTCCATGGAACATAGAGAAATAGAAGGAGAGTGTAACTTGGAGCCCAAGACTTGAATGCCCATAAAAAGGCAATAATCCCATCAACATGGAAAAAAAGGAGAGAGGTAGGAGATCATTCTATATTTTACAAGTATCCTAAACAAACATTGACTTGAGCGTTTGAGTGTTTTATTGCAAGTCCCCCTCCTCCCTCAAAAGATGGTGAGCGAAGATGGTATCTAAAAGCTTCTTAACGTGTTCATGATTACTTGTTGATGGAGAATTGAAGTACCCAAAATTTTCTGCTCCAACAACTCTAATTGGCGCTCATTTAGTGATGAAGAACTACAAGAAGCTACAAATGGATTTACGGAAGAATTAGTAAAGGGTGCATTTGGAGTGGTTTCAAAGGGGGAAGCAAATTGGTTCTGGTGTCGAAGTGGCGGTGAAGAGGCTAAACTATGTTATGCAAGATGTCGAGGAGTTCAAAAACAGAACTGAATGTAATTAGTCAGACGCATCACAAGAATCTGGTTCGGCTATTTGGATACTATGACAAGGGGCAACAAAGATCACTAGTTTATGTGTTCATTGTTGGAATTTATGGTTAGCCACATGCATAGATTACAACCTAATACAGGGGACGAAGAGCACACAAATCTGATGAAGCCATTACTAAATGATCGAGGAAGAGTCTTCTACTCAATGGGAACCTTATGTTCTCACTAGAATAGGGTCTTATGTTCTCACTAGAATAGGGCTAGTTACTGAAAGAACGTGTTCCTCTTGAGCAACCATTTTCACCTATCACATAAACTGCTTGGCAGAACTGCACGCCCATTTACATTCCAACCTGGAATATCCACTCACCAACATGTTTAAACTTTTGTCCTACTTTAAAGGAAAGAAGACTTATTCAAATATTAACTCCAACTGATTGCAGTTACAACTAAACTCAAAACCCTAATGAGATAAGTTTAGAGTCCAATAGAGTTCCAACATTCATGAGCAATGGAACGTTGGCAAGCTTTATTTTTGTTGACATCAAACCAAGTTGGAGACAGCGAATTGAAATCACTTATGGCGTTGCTAAAGGGCTTTTGTACTTGCATGAAGAGCGCAGCACGTAGATTATCCATTGTGACATAAAGCCGCAGAACATACTTCTCGATGATTATTACACCGCTCTAATTTCTGATTTTGGATTGGCAAAACTTTTGATGATGATTCATATTTAAACCCCTTATTTTCATTTGCACCCACCGATGTGGGATTCCAACAATTAAAACTCAGAGGTCATGTCACATCTCGAACTCAGTCCGCAAAGTAAGATATTGTTCGCTTTAAGCAACACCCTCATGGATTTGTTCTTGATCTTCCACCAAAAACGTGTCTTACTAAGAGAGGTGGACATGTACATATAAGACACATCATCTTCTTTCTCCTCAAGGCGATGTGGGATCTTACAATCCACCTCTTTTAGGGACCTGGCGTCCTCGTCGCCACACTTCAGGCTAGGGAGTGGCTCTCATACCAAATTGTCACATCTCAGACCTAATCCACGAAGTAAGATATTATCTACTTTGGCCATGCCCTCACGGATTTGTTCTTGAACTTCCAAGCAAAATGTGTCTTACTAAGAAAGGTGGGCATGTACATATAAAGCACATTACTTCCTCTAACCAGGGTGATGTGGGATCTTATAAGTCAGCTCAACACAATGGAACCCGGAGACCGGCTCTCTATTAAGAGTCCTGGCTTGTTTCCTTCTTAGTGACAAGCTCATTGGCTTGCACGAGCTCGAACCTTGGCTCTGATACTATGTTGGATTTTGGATCGGCGGCCAGTGGGGCTCCCACTCTAACATCACCGATTCCAACAAGGTTCAGGAACTTGCCAATCTCGATATTAGTTAGAGTGGGGCAATCATTTTTAAACTCCTTATTTTCATTTGCACCCACCGATGTGGGATTCCAACAAGGTTCAGGAACTTGCCAATCACTGCCAAGGTTGATGTGTACAGCTTTGGTGTTGTGCTGCTGGAGATCATTTGTTGCAGGAGAAGCAGTGACGTGGAAGGTAACTGTAAAGAGAAAGCAATTTTAACGGACTGGATTTATGTTGCTACGTTGAAGGAATACTAGATGCTGTTGTAGATCATAAATTTCAGGCATTGGATGATCAACTGACACTGGAAAAGTTTGTGATGGTTGGGATTTGGTGTTTTTCAGGATGATCTGCCTATTAAGCCTAATATGAGGAAGGATGTGCCGATGCTTAAAGGAGTTGTCGAAGTGCACGTTCCACCATGTCCATCCCCGTATACCAGAACAGGCTGAAGCTGGCGTAATTTCTATCGCAGCGTAAGGTGTTGTTTATTGTCGCATTTGTAGCTGGCTAGTTTCCTGTTTATCAATCTGTTTTTAGTCACTAATTTGTGGTTGGTTTTGTAATGTTATGATTTATATCAAAACCGTAGAAAGAATGCTTTATGTATGCAACTCTTGTTATGAATAATAAAGTTCGTTAACATTGCCCCGCGACCTTGCGTTTGCTTAAGCTCTTGGTGCTGATGAAGTTTAGGGCCTGTCATGTATGGATTGGAATTATCGCTGCCCTCTCTACTCCCTAGGTTCTTTGTATAGATGGCGGAGAATTATGATCCTTTTTTATTGGCTAGTACTTGTTCAGTATAGTTTTGAGCCACGATACAAACACTTGATTCACATTGATAAAGTATCAGACTTTGAATTCATCTCGTTACACAAAATTGCAGCTGATTTTTCTCCTAATTCCTTCCGTTCAGCGTCTCCATCAGATGATTTTTCCTATATCTATTGTGCGGCGTCAAATATAAAACCAATAAACTAATACACCAAAATATGACAAGACAAATCATCTAAATGACACAAGGATTTATACTGGTTCGGCGTAAGCCTACGTCCAATTCTGAGACAGTGAAGAAATTTTACTAATAGTCAAAGTAGAGATTACAAATATAGTTCAACTTTCAAATCCTAAAACCCACGTACACGCAATAGCTCACTCAAATAAAGAACAAATGAAAAAGAAGAAAATACATATCAAATTCTTTTCTCCCAAAAATTACAAAACATAGCACAATATCTTTGAATGAATGATTTCACAAATGGAGGACAGAAAAACAGCAGCCCTCATTTTTCTTCTCTGTCGGCTGCTTTTTTCTGCTGCCTGCTACCGCTGCTTTTCTGCTACCCCGAACAAATGGCATCTGCTAATGCCTTATATACAAAGGCTGCTGCCTGATGCCTTAAACCCCCAAACAAATGGGCTTGAGACAAAACAAAAGGCCCAAGTAGAATTGAGCCACAAAATCCAACAATATCTTCACTCTGATTTTGTTTTGTTGCTACCAATCTGCTTAAAATTAAAATTGCATAGTAGAAAATTCAAATTGATGCTTTGAAAGAAACTAGTTATTTTATCGTGATTGTGGGAACATTTGACTGACTACTTACACATGTATTAACTTCTGATGAAGGCATGCCTTTGTCGCTTTTTTTTCTTTAAAGAATCCAAATAACTGGTCCGGAAATTTAAAAATTTTGTATCAAACACTAAATTAGATATAGAAAGTAAGATTTAGGCAAACAAGGCGCAAAAGAAAAGGTTTAGGCTTTTAAGTGAATCTTATGGCCTTTTAGAAAAACTAATAAAAATAGCTTGAAAATTTTGAGTTTTAACGATAAGGACAAAATAAAAGATAAAGTAAATAGTACAAGGATTGACTTTTTAGTGTAAAAATGTGATTTTTCGTTAAAGCGAACAGTACCAGGAACTTCTCGTTAAAATTTCCTTTTATAAAAGCTTGAGGCAGTGAGGAACCTCATTTGGACCCATGTTTTAGTCCAAATGAAGTCCATCTTAGGCTAAAGATGAAATGGAGGACCTGACCTGCGACCCAACCTGGTACAAAATCCTCGAAGTGCCTGGCCCGATCTGATGAGATGAAATGGCATCTCGGCCTTGTCTGGACCTCTACGTGCTTCAAATGCTAGTCGAACCACGCCTCAAACCCGTTATTATCTCAGCTCCGCCTCGGGTGTTTTACCCCAACGACGTATATCAAATAAGGTTAAAAACTTTTAGCTGGCACCTGGTTTTGGTGAATACATAAATGGAAAGATAAGATATTTTTGCATTTTTCGTACGTCTCCATCACTCGAAGACTTGCTGTCTTTGTTTGATCATGGAGGGCTGGTTTCCATCTTTTCCCAGTTCTGTCTGTTTTCTATCTTTTCCCAATTCTGTCCTACCCCTGCCCCACTGAGAACATGAACTTCAGATTTGACAGCACCTGTATCCGTCCTCTAATTTGTATTCACTTTCCACATTTTCCAGCTACTATATATGGAGGTTAAAGTGAAGACGGCATTCCAACTCTGATCTCAGATGCAAAAGTAGATGCTAGAAGGCGTCATTTGTTGTAAATAGGCAAAATTTATAGAGATAACCTTTATTCGGGACAGGAGCGAAGCAGTTGCAAAATATTATACCAACACCAGCTGTTGCAAAGGAAGTAATGTATATTATTGCTATTAGTTGTTTTTCCTTACAAGTCTCATTTGAACAAATGTAATGCTCTATTTATAGAGCAACCTCATAGGAAACAAACAAATGACACTATTAAACTTGTGAAAGAGTTACTATAGACATGTGGGCAAACATACCCACTATTTTACAACACTCCCCCTTGGATGCCCACATATCAATATTAGTTGCCTCGTTAAAACCTTGCTTGGAAAAACCCAGTGGGAAAAAAAACCATAGCGAAGGAAAAAGAGTACAACTTTACCCGGATTGTTGATATGGCGTTAAGAAAGCTTATGTTGCCTCGTTAAAACCTTGATAGGAAAAACCCAATGGGAAAAATCCTAATCGAAGGAAAAAGAGTACAACATGTATGTATCATGGATGCTCCCCCTGAATTGTATCTCCCCCTGATTCCGCATTCTTCAAATTTGTAAGTCGATGTAATCCGATTCCCTGCACTAACTTCTGAAATGTACACTTTGGTAGAGATTTGGTGAACAAGTCTGCCAGATTTTCATTAGAACAGATTTGTCTGACTTCAATAACTTTAGCCTTCTGAAGCTCATGTGCACTGAAAAATCTTGGAGATATGTGTTTAGTCTTATCACCTTTGATGAATCCTTCCTTCATCTGAGCAACACAGGCTGCATTATCTTCATGGATGACAATTGGAGTGTTTGTCTTTGAAGGTAGACCACATGAATTCCGGATGTGATGGATCATTGATCTTAACCAAGAACATTCACGACTTGCTTCATGTAAAGCAATTATTTCCGAGTGATTGGAAGATGTAGCAACTAGTGTTTGCTTCGTTGATCGCCATGAAATTGCAGTATCTCCATTAGTGAACACATATCCATTTTGTGAGCGGGCTTTATGCGGATCGGAGAGAAAACCAGCATCTGCGTATCCAACAAGGGTCTGTTCATTTAAGGGCTTGTCTGAGTAGAAGAGACCCATATCCGTTGTTCCACGAAGGTATCGTAGGACATCTTTGACTCCCTTCCAATGACGAATTGTTGGAGCAGAGCTATACCTGGCTAACAAGTTAACTGAAAAAGCTATATCTGGTCTAGTACATTGTGCTAAATATAATAAAGCACCTATTGCGCTCAAATATGGTACTTCTGGACCAAGGACCAGTTCATCATCTTCTTTTGGACGAAATGGATCTTTCTTAATGTCCAAAGAACGAACGACCATTGGAGTGCTGAGTGGATAAGCCTTGTCCATGCCAAATCGCTTCAGGATTTTTTCAATGTAAGCTGATTGGTGGACCAAAATTCCATTAGCACACTGCTCGATCTGCAGGCCGAGACAATATTTCTTTTTTCCAAGGTCTTTCATTTCAAATTCGCTTTTCAGATATTCAGCAGTTTTATTGAGCTCTTCAGGAGTTCCAACTAGGTTCATATCATCGACATACACTGCCACTATAGCAAATCCAGTATTTGATTTCTTAATGAATACACAAGGACAAATGACATTGTTGATATATCCTTCTTTAATCAAATACTCACTGAGATGATTATACCACATTCGTCCAGATTGTTTCAGCCCATATAGTGATCGCCTTAATTTGATTGAGAACATACCTCGTGGTTTGTTAATTGCTTCAGGCAGCTTAAGTCCTTCTGGGACTTTCATATATATGTCAGTATCTAATTCTCCATATAGATACGCGGTGATGACATCCATAAGTCGCATGTCAAGTTTTTCTGAAATCACCAAACTTATTAAGTAACGGAATGTAATTGTGTCCATTACAGGAGAGTATGTCTCTTCATAATCAACTCCAGGTCTTTGTGAAAAACCTTGTGCAACGAGTCGTGCTTTATATCTTGCAATCTCGTTTTTCTCGTTGCGTTTCCTTATGAATACCCATTTGTAACCTACGGGGTTCACACCAGGCGGGGTTTGGACTATCGGTCCAAAGACACTTCGCCTTTCCAAGAAATTTAATTCTGCCTGGATTGCATCTCCCCACTTAGGCCAATCTTGTCTCTGTTTGCATTCTTCAACAAAGCAGGGCTCAATGTCATCGCTTAATGTAATTTCAGTGGCTATTGCAAATGCAAACATGTCGTCGATGATTATTTCATTTCGATTCCACAATTCATTAGTACATGCATAATTGATGGTTATTTCTTTGTTTTTATGTACCTCTGTCTCTTCAGGGACAAGTGTCTCATCAATGATATTTTCTTTTTCTGGAAGTACAGAATCATGAATTGTGGATTTATCATTCATTTTCTTTTCCTGAATGATTTCATTTGGGTTCAACTGTGCCCTCATCTTTCTTTTTCGAGGGGCTGAATCTTTTGAACCTGGGGGTCTACCACGCTTCAGGCGTGCACTAGATGAATCATTCGCTGCCACTTTATTTTGTCCAACAGGGACATCAATTCTTGCAGGCGCATTTGCAGCTGGTATATGTGACTTTGTCACTTTCGAAGCATCATTAAATGCATCCGGCATTTGATTAGCAATACTTTGAAGATGAACGATCCTTTTCACTTCATTTTCACATTGAGTGCTTCGTGGATCAAAATGAGATAAGGTGGGTACAACCCATGTCAGCTCTTTCCGTTCTTCTGGAACTGTCTTTTCTCCCCCTAACGACGGGAAGACTGTCTCATCAAAGTGACAATCAGCAAAACGAGCTGTAAACATATCACCTGTCAAGGGTTCCAAATATCTGATGATAGATGGTGAATCAAAACCCACATAAATTCCCAGTCTACGCTGAGGTCCTATTTTAGTGCATTGTGGCGGTGCAATAGGCACATAAACAGCACAACCAAAAACTCGTAAATGTGAAATATTTGGCTGACGTCCAAACACGAGTTGTATTGATGAGTATTGGTGGTTGGCTATGGGTCTTAGTCGAACCAATGATGCTGCATGTAAGATGCCATGTCCCCATGCAGAGACTGGCAATTTCGTTTTCATGAGCAGAGTGCGGGCTATTAATTGAAGCCGCTTGATAAATGCATCTGCTAAACCATTTTGGGTATGGACATGAGGAACAGGATGTTCAACATCAATGCCCAGTGCCATGCAGTAATCATCAAATGTTTGAGACGTAAATTCACCAGTGTTATCAAGTCGAATGGACTTAATGGGATGATCTGGGAACTGTGCTCGCAACTTAATTATCTGAGTAAGAAGTCTCGCAAAAGCTACATTCCGAGTAGACAAGAGACAAACATGTGACCATCTAGTAGATGCATCAACCAAAACCATAAAATATCGAAATGGTCCACAAGGTGGTTGAATGGGTCCACAAATATCCCCTTGAATCCTTTGCAAAAATGATGGGGATTCATCATCAACCTTTAGTTGTGATGGTCTAATTACCAACTTCCCTTGAGAACAAGCCTTGCAAGGGTTATCATTTGAGATAGCAACGTCTCTACTCAATAATGG
Organism: Crataegus laevigata; assembly: GCA_963580275.1. Classification (NCBI taxonomy): domain Eukaryota; kingdom Viridiplantae; phylum Streptophyta; class Magnoliopsida; order Rosales; family Rosaceae; genus Crataegus; species Crataegus laevigata. The sequence goes on along the minus strand of OY756946.1, from coordinate 37,030,677 downwards.
ATGTCCATTAGAGTTAGTAATGATCCTACGCATCATGGTGGATCCTGGATGACCTAGACGGTCATGCCACATCATGTAAACCTTTGAATCAATGAACTTCTGGTTCATGACAGTATATGTTTCAACTCTCTTTATGTATGTATAATACAATCCACTTGATAAACCATGCAACTTCTCCAATATACGCTTCTGGGTATTATTGGAGGTAATGCATAAATATTCCACATTTTCTACACTTTTCGTTTCAATGTGGTATCCATTTAGACGTATGTCTTTAAAACTCAACAAATTTCGAATGGATCGAGTAGCATATAATGCATTCTTTATGGACAATATTGTTCCATTTGGTAACATAATCTGGGCTTTTCCTGAACCTTCAATTACATCTGATGGCCCTGATATTGTTGTCACATTTACTTTTGCAAGTACCAAATTCGAGAAATATTTTCAATCTCGAAGTATTGAATGCGTGGTTGCGCTGTTTGCAAGACAAAATTCTCCGCCATTGTTCTTGTTTTGAGAATAACCATAATTTTTATCCATGTTCTCTGAGTAAAGAAAAAGCAGTTTATTCATACTGGAATACTACTTTTATTGAATTGAAAATGCGAGCATTAAACCATAAGTACAAATAACAAGAGTACATTAAACTAAAATAACTTAATCGGACCCATAAACTTCATTCCCTCTTTCATTAATAAAGTCTGCAGCATCCAGGTGGGTTGTGTTTAACTGTCCTGATAAATTGGTCACTGGATCAGGGGTTTCCATTGGTTGAGCCTGGTCGAAGAAATTGATCTCGACACCCTTCTCCTTTAAGGAGGCTTGATACAGCTCCACCATATGCTTTGGGGTGCGACAAGTACGCGCCCAATGTCCGTTGCCACCACACCTATGGCAAACTCCTTCAGGATTTCTAGGAGTGTTCATATGAGCTTTTCCTTTCTGGTGATTTGTATTTTTAAAGCTCGGGCCTGGATTGTGCCTTGGAACCTGGTTGTGAAACTGGACACCATGGTTCTTGCCTTTTCTGTTCCACCGGCCTCGCTTGTGGCCACATCCTCGTTTGTAATTGCCACGGGAGGATATGGTATTCCTTTTCAAGGAAGCAGCATTCACTTCTGGGAACGGTGCTGATCCAGTAGGTCGGGAATTATGGTTCTTCATTAAGAGCTCATTGTTCTGTTCAGCTACCAGGAGCACAGATATCAGCTGGTTGTATTCAGTGAAGCCTCCGGCTCTATACTGCTGCTGCAGGAGCATGTTAGAGGCATGAAATGTGCTGAAAGCCTTTTCTAATAACATCTCCTCAGTAATAGTATCCCCGCAGAGCTTCATCTGAGAGGTAATTCTGAACAACGCCGAATTGTACTCAGCCACTGACTTGAAATCCTGGATCCTTAGGTGAGTCCAGTCATATCGAGCTCTTGGAAGAATCACCGTTGTCTGGTGATTGTATCTGTTTCTCAATGCCTTCCAGAGGGCTAACGGATCTTCAACCGTCAAGTACTCGCTCTTTAGTGCCTCATCAAGATGGCGACGAATAAAAATCATGGCTTTTGCCCGATCTTGAGAGGATGAGCTGCTCTCTTCCCTGATGGTATCTCCAAGATTCGCTGCTTCCAGATGGATCTTGGTATCCAGTACCCAGGTAAGGTAATTTTTTCCAGTAATGTCCAGGGCAGCAAAATCAAGCTTTGCCAAGTTTGCCATTTTCTTTTCTGAAAGAAAAATAAGGTGTGTAAGAACTCGCAATAATACGTGTTCTGAAGGAATATATTGTTAGAACTCCTGGTTCTTACAAATTTTTGATCTTCAGGCCAAAATGTTAAGTACTCGAAACTTCAGGCTCGAGTTTTACATGATTCTCATCGAAACAAGCATAGGATGGGCGATTATTCCGCACCACCTAAAATTGTAATAAAATTAAGTTACATAAAAATTTAAATATGCAGAACAGGGTGGACGATTATACCGCTCCACCTAAAATTGCAGTAAAATTAAATTGCAGAAAATTTAAATATGTAAAGCAGGGTGGACGATTATACCGCTCCACCTAAAATTGCAATAAAATTAAATTACAGAAAATTTAAATATATAGTTCAAGATGGGCGATTGTACCGCACCATCTTTATTTGCAACAAAATTAACATAAATAAATACTGGGTTAGTAATCAATATCTAAACCAAACAAGAAATCAAAGATATATGTAACTGTTAGTTGGAGAATTAGGAGCAGGCATGGTGCAAATAATTCTTCGCGGGGGTATACCCAGCAGTTGAGGCAGAGGAAGAAGAAGAACAGGAAAAACCTTAAAGGAAACATTTTTTTTTTCATTCGGTGAAGGGAGATGGGAACTTATATAAGGTTAGAGACTCGTGCTGATAACGTGTTGTAAATAGGCAAAATTTATAGAGATAACCTTTATTCGGGACAGGAGCGAAGCAGTTGCAAAATATTATACCAACACCAGCTGTTGCAAAGGAAGTAATGTATATTATTGCTATTAGTTGTTTTTCCTTACAAGTCTCATTTGAACAAATGTAATGCTCTATTTATAGAGCAACCTCATAGGAAACAAACAAATGACACTATTAAACTTGTGAAAGAGTTACTATAGACATGTGGGCAAACATACCCACTATTTTACAACATCATTACCATTCTTTGTGTTTTGCTTCTCCTTTGTTAATGTAGCTTTCTGTATGTTTCTTTGTGGGCCCTATTGTTGAATTTTTACTCGTAGACGTGAATGGTCAGCAAACGTGTGAGTCATGCTCATATTTACGTAGTCTTTTTGGTTTGGAAGATTCAAATATATTAACTACTTAAATTACAAGTTCTTTGCTGGTTTGGGACATTTATAGGTGCTTAAGTAAGTAAAATTGTGAAATGGGTGAGGGACAAAAACAAGGTGAAAAGAGATTAAGAGAGACAAGTGTAGCCCATTGTTAATAACATCAATATTGCCCCAACTTGCCTCATCTTACCACCTATTAACAAAGCACGTATGGAGTTTTATTACCAAAGATCTCGGTATATGTTGTAAACTGAAATATAAAGGAACGAAGTTACCCGAAAAATGTAGAAGCCTTGAGTGGTGTATGATTCTTGGGATAAGTCGCGGACTAAGTCACTCTCTTTAAGACGCATCGCGGCTCTGCCCAAAGTGTGCAAGCAGTTCACAAACATCACGTCATCCCTAGAATAAAACAGCCCAAAACCTTCTTCTTTTGATAAAGTTCTTCATTGCACAGTGGAAGAACTTTCTAACTCACACCCTTTCTAAATGTTGCTTTCAGAACTCAATTTTTAAATAGGGTAAATTACAAAAAACTACCTCAACTATGGGTGTCACGACACTTTCATACCTCATCTTTAAAACGGGACAATGTCATACCGCGTCTTACGAATTTGTGACAATGTCATACCTCCGTCAATTTTTCTGTTAGTTTTTTTGTTAAGTGCTAACGTGGCAAGATATGGGGACCACTCACTAATACAGCTGGATTAAAAAATAATTAAATATATTTTTAATAATTAAAAATTAAAAAAATTAAATTTTTTTTATTTTTATATTAAATCTCTCGCCTCTCTCTCCCTCTCTCGCCTCTCTCTCTTCTCTCTCCTTCTTCTTCTTCTTCTTCTTCTTCTTCTTCTTCTGGGCCGACTTATTTCACTTTTTTTTTTTCTGTTCTTCTTCTTCTTCTCTCTCTCTCTCTCTCGCCTCTCTCTCTTCTCTCTCCTTCTTCTTCTTCTTCTTCTTCTTCTTCTGGGCCGACTGATTTCACTTTTTTTTTCTTTTTTTTTTCGTTCTTCTCTCTTCTTCTTCTCTCTCTCTCTCGCCTCTCTCTCTTCTCTCTCCTTCTTCTTCTTCTTCTTCTGGGCCGACTGATTTCACTTCTTTTTTTTTCGTTCTTCTTCTCTCTTCTTCTCTCTTCTTCTCTCTCTCTCTCTTCTCTCTCCTTCTTCTTCTTTTTCTTCTGGGCCGACTGATTTCACTTTTTTTTTCGTTCTTCTTCTCTCTCTCTCTCTCTCTTCTCTCTCCTTCTTCTTCTTCTTCTTCTTCTTCTTTTTCTTCTGGGCCGACTGATTTCACTTTTTTTTCCGTTCTTCTTCTTCTTCTCTCTCTCTCTCTCTCGCCTCTCTCTTCTCTCTCCTTCTTCTTCTTCTTCTTCTTCTGGGCCGACTGATTTCATTTTTTTTTTATTTCTAGGTTGCAGGTAGAGAGAAAGGGGGAAGAAGATGAAGATGGGGGGGGGAGAGATGAGTGCGTGTTGGGTTGGGGGGGACGAACTGGGTTGAGGTGGGGCGTGGGGGGTTGCACGGAAGGGGAATGGGAAGGGGTCGGGGTGGTTGGGGGGAGATGGGAATGGATTCTGGGCAGAGAAGAGAGAGAGGCGAGAGAGAGAGAGAGAGATTTAATATAAAAATAAAAAAATTAAATTTTTTAATTTTTAATTATTAAAAATATATTTAATTATTTTTTAATTTAGCTGTATTACTGAGCGGTCCCCATATCTTGCCACGTCAGCACTTAACAGAAAAATTAACGGAGGTATGACATTGTCACAAATTCGTAAGATGCGGTATGACATTGTCACGTTTTAAAGATGGGGTATGAAAGTGTCGTGACACCAATAGTTGAGGTAGTTTTTTGTCATTTACTCTTTTAAATATATTTATATGTATATTTAAGCTGCAGTTTTTTTTAACACTTTTTCTTCTAAACAGGGAACCTATATATATGCAAGAATATAAAATATACGTTGCAAGTTTGAGATATTCAAGGGCTTGAAATCAAAATTGAAAGATTCAAAACTGAAGAAAACCAAAACGGTCAAATCAAAAAACGTAAATATTCAAACAGAAAAAAAATGTATAAGGACATGATTTGACCTAATCTTCTACTCTTTTCAAAGAAGGGATCCCATCAATTAATGTGAAAAAGCTTTCACGCGTTTCAAAAGGAGTGGAGGAGATTATTCCTCATCAAAATATAAGATTAAAGACAATTTAGGTTATATCTATTTAATGATTGTAATAAACCCATATATAAAAGCCACAACATACAAAAACATTAAAATATTTGAATAAAAACATATTTACTCTAACAATCCCCCACTTATTTTTATTTAAAACTGTAAATCTAGCAACATTTTATAAAGCTATGCATAAGTAAAGGTGTTTCTCAACTTGAACTTGTACATAGTGTTAGTGATCCAAACTATACTAGAGTAACATATAGTTTTGAACTCTATCTCTGACAACACCACACACACAAATTTATTAAGGTAAAGTTCAAAAAGCCAGCAAATTACGGCCATGTGCTTGTATCCCAATATAGTGAACGCTCTAGCAACTTATACAAGATTTCATAGGAAGCGGCCTCACTTCCACATTCACATAGGTAAGACTATCAAGGATATTACTGAAGCTAGATATTCCACTCAACATAGAATATAGACTTTACTAAGAGGGAAAAAAAATCTCAACCTAAAAACGCTTCAGGGTGTCATGCTTCTTAAGGATGGACATGGAATAATACTCCAAATTAAAATTAGCAAGACTTCACTCGTATCACTTGTGACTTGTTATTACCTTTTAAACCAATTTCTTGGGATCTCCAGTCTAAAGGTTGGGTTGCTATCACAAATGACTCAATTTTCTAAGGGTTTAGTCACATCCCTTTCGAGGTTTTCCAAACCTTTTCTCGTGTTAGTCCTTTCATCAAATGATCAGCCAAGTTTTCTTCAGACCGTATATGATCCACTCTTACAACTCCATGAGAGAGATGATCTCTTACAGTGTTATGCTTACAACGTATTTGTCGCCTTTTTCCGTTATAAAAACGATTTTGCACTTTAGCTATTGTTGATGTGCTATCACATTGGATCAAAACTGTTGGAATCGGTTTCTCCCTTAAAAGGGTATCTGACAGTAGGTTTCTCAACCATCCTGCTTCTTCGCTTGCCATAGCTAGCGCTATTAGTTCCGACTCCATAGTAGACTGAGCGAAGATAGTCTATTTCTTAGATTTCCATGACATAGCCTCACCACCAATATTAAAAATATATCCACTAGTGGCTTTAGAGTCATCTGAAAGAGTATTCCAATCAGCGTCGCTGCAACCTTCTAGTACAGTGGGAAACTTCTCATAGTGTAATCTAAAATTCATCGTCCTTTTAAGGTATCTCATAAGCCTCTCTATAGCATGCCAATGCTCTAAACTGGGTTTACTAGTAAACCTACATAAAACTCCTACAACATAAGATACATTAGGCCCAGTGCAATCAATAGCATAACGAAGGCTACTAATAATACTTGCATGCTCATATTGTTTAACACTGTCACCAGTGTTCTTGAACAATTTTACACTAGGGTCATAAGGAGTACATGCTGGTTTACAATCAAAATAATTATACTTTCTTAAAAAAATTTCTATGTAGTGAGATTGATCTAAACAAAACCCATGTTCGGACCTAGTTATTTTCAAACCAAGTATTACACAAGCTTCGCCCAAGTCTTTCATATCAAAATTAGCACATAACAAAGATTTGACATTATTCACAACATGAATATTTGAACCAAAAATAAGCAAATCATCCACATATAGGCATATTATAGTGCATGTATTACTTTCAGACTTATAATAGATGCATTTGTCACTTTCATTTATTTTAAAACCATTTGAAATAACCAAACTGTCAAATTTTGCATGCCATTGTTTAAGAGCCTGTTTCAATCCATAAAGTGACTTATCTAATTTGCAAACTTTATTTTCTTGTCATGGAATAATAAAACCCTCTGGTTGATCCATATATATTTCTTCCTCTAATTCACCATTTAAGAAAGTTGTTTTAACATCCATTTGGTGCACAACATGAATAGAAGCTAAAGCAAACAGTACACGAATATATGTTATTCTAGTCACAGGTGAATAAGTATCAAAGAAATCAATATTTTCTCTTTGTCTATAACCTTTGGCAATAAGTCAGACTTTAAACTTTTCAACTAAACCGTCAGGTTTTAGTTTTCTTTTAAGAATCCATTTAAAACCTATTGTTTTGCAACCGGGTGGAAGATCCACCAAATGCCAAGTTTGATTTGACTCCAAGAAGTCCATTTCATCATGTATAGCTTCTTGCCACAAATCTGCATCTAAATAAGTTAAATCTTCTTGAATTGTATTAGGATCTTCTTGTAAGTTATATACATGAAAATCAGGCTTAAAATATTTAGCTATTCGAGCTCTTTTACTTTTCCTAGGTTCTAATACAGATTCACTATGTTCTACAACAATAGGTTCATAAATTTTAGAAGAATTAGAACCCCCACTATTTCGAAGATTAAAAGGAAATTTATTCTCATAAAAATCAACATCAAGTGACTCAATTATGACATGATTTTTCAAATCATAAAATCTATATGTTTTGCTATTACATGCATAACCAATAAAACACACATTCATATGCTCTACTAGCCATTTCGATCTTTTTGGATCAGGTGTTCGAACATAAGCTAAACAACCTCAAGTTCTGAAATACAATACATTTGGTTTCTTATTTTTCCAAATTTCATAAGGAGAAATATTTGTTTTTGAATTAGGAATTCTATTTAACACATAACATAAAATCAACACAATTTCACCCCACCAATAAGAAGCTGCTCCAGAACTAAGTAAAGTAGCAACAGTCAATTCACAAAGAGTTTGAATTTTTCTTTCAGCTTTACCATTCATTTCAGGAGAATAAGGAGTAGTAGTTTCATGAATAATTCCATTAGACTGTGGATTCATATTCTTGTCCTCTATCACTACGAAATCTTTTAATCTTACGATTAAATTGATTTTCAACTTCAGTCAAGAAAGTTTTAAACATGTCAATAGCTTCACTTTTATTTTTCATAAGATAGACAAAACAGTAATTCGAAGTCATCAATAAAAGTAATAAAATAATGTTTTTCATTTCTAGTTAACACTATCAAATTCGCATATATTATAATGAATTAAGTCAAGTGGTTCAGATTCTTTATTCACAGATTTATGTGAAGTTCTAGTGATTTTAGCTTGACTACAATATTCACATTTTTCAAAATCATTCAATGATAAGTTGGGTAAAAAGCCTAAGTTACTCATGTTCTTAACCAAGCGTTTATTAACATGACAAAGTCTAGCATGCCAAGTATTAAACGAAGACAACATGTAAGTAGAAGTAGACATTTTATGAGCATCAACATTCAATTTAAACATTCCATCAGTAACATATCTCTTTCCCACAAAAACCCCATTTTTAGTAAGAGTATATGTATACGCTCCAATGGTTTTGAATGAATCCAACCTTGTTGAGAAGAAAGCCCGAGACCATATTCTTCCTTATCGCTGGAACATGCATCACCTTTTTCAATATCATGGTTTTTCCAGAGGTGAACTTCAACTCCACCTCTCCAGTACCAGCAACATCAGTTGAGTGCGAATCACTCAACAACACCTTTCTTCCCTTAGCCACAGAATAGGTCTTGAAAAGGGAACCATCATAACAAACATGGCAAGAAGCGCCAGTGTCCACCCACCACCCTTCAGATCCGTCAACTAGGTTGATTTCTGATATCATTGCAATCAATTGCTCTTCAACAAGATTTGCCTGAGTAGCAGAGTTTTTCTTATAATGCATGGAAGATTGCAACGTCTTAAAATTGTTGTAAACTGAAATAAAAAGGAATGAAATTACCCAAAAAATGTAGAAGCCTTGAGTGGTGAATGATTCTTGGGATGACTCTCGAACTAAGTCGCTCTCACAAACACCACATCGTCTCCAAGATAAAACAGTCTAAAACCTTCTTCTTCTGATAAAGTTCTTCCTTGTACAGTGGAAGAACCTTCGAACTCACGCATTTTTTAAATGTTGCTTTCAAAACTCAATTTTTAAAAATATATATAAGCTGTAGTTTTTTTTTTACACTTTTTCTTCTAAATAGGGAACCTATATATATATATATGCAAGAATATAAATATACGTTGCAAGTTTGAGAGATTCAAGGGCTTGAAATCAAAACTGAAAGAATCAAAACTGAAGAAAACCAAAACGGTCAAATCAAAAACGTAAATATTCAAACAGAATAAAAAAATGTATAAAGGACATAATTTGACCTAATCTTCTTCTCTTTTCAGAGAAGGGATTCCATCAATTAATGTGAAAAAGCTTTCACACGTTTCAAAAGGAGTGGAGGAGATTACTCCTCACCAAAATATAAGATTAAAGACAATTTAAGTTATATCTAATTAATGATTGTAATAAACCCAAATATAAAAGCCACAACAGACAAAAACATTAAAATATTTAAATAAAAACATATTTACTCTAACAGTATCATTACGTAAAGAACTTATTCATATTATAATATTTTCTCAATTTTCCAAAAGAGAATTCGTACATTTTGAACAACGACTAAATCTGTAATTCGGCCACGACATCTGTAGGTTCGGATAGCAAGGTCTGAGGTCATGTCGGGGCTGGTGAGGGTTAACATTGACTTGGATAAGAAATGTGATACACGTAACACATTTAATTTCAGGAAGAAACTTGAGACAAAGACAGGCATGGAGATTAGTCAAGCCTAAACCATGGTACACATCCATTTCCATCAAGAAATTTCAAGGAAACAATGGTTCATTGATATATATTGCTAATTAAGCTAGGTCGAAATATTGGTGCTTTTACAATGGCAATGGCTTTTTCTGTGCGGATGCTTTTGTTCTCCTCATTGTTTTTGCTCCCAATTTCTGTGTTTTCCCAAAATAATGGAAGAGTAGCAGTTGGAGATTCTCGAACTGCAACTACAGGTAGCTCCTCATCATGGCTTTCTCCATCCGGTGATTTCGCGTTTGGATTTAAGCCCCTCGGAAACAATTTCTTGCTTTCGATATGGTATGCGAAAATCCCAGAAAAAACCGTAGTTTGGTACGCTATTAAGGATTACAACCCCGTAGTTGCACCTCGGGGATCAATTTTGAACTTGACTGCCGACAGTGGACTAGTTCTTAAAAATCCTCAGGGTGAAGAGATGTGGAAATCCGCTATAACTTTCGGGGTTGTTGCGAACGGGGTCATGAATGACACAGGAAACTTTGTCCTTCAAGACGAAAACTCGGGAAGCTTATGGGAGACCTTCAACAATCCTAGAGACACCATTTTGCCTGGGCAGACAATTGAGAGAAAAGGGACGCTTTCGTCTAGACAATCAGAGATTAATTAAACAAGAGGGCGGTTCCAGCTGCGCTTGCAAGATGATGGAAATCTCGTGCTCAACACCATAAACTTGCCAACAGATTATGCCAACGAGCCTTACTATACCACAGGCACAACAGCGGGGAATGTGGAAGGTAGTGAAGGTAAACAATTGGTGTTCAACAACTCAGGGGACATGTTTGTTCTGAGAGAAAATGGTGAAAGATACACTCTCACAACGGCAGGAGTCTCCTGGGTGAGGGACAACTACATCAGGGCAACTCTTGATTTTGATGGGATTTTCGCGCTTTACTATCACCCGAAAAATTTCACTGGAAATGCAAACTGGAGTAGTCCCCTGTGGTATCAGCCGAATGATATTTGCCAAGCACTTCGGGAAGACATGGGCGTTGGTGTTTGTGGATACAACAGTGTCTGTAAGATCAAAGATGATAGGCCAACCTGCGAATGCCCGAAAGGATTTTCTTTTCTTGATTCCAACGACAGATACCGAGGCTGTAAACCCGATTTTATACAAGGCTGTGAAGAAGATGAGATACAAAGTCCCAGAAAAGATTTGTATGATGTCGAAGTGCAGACAAATACCGATTGGCCAACCTCAGATTATGTGCGGCTAAAACCTCTTACCGCCGACCAGTGCAACAAGTCTTGCCTTCAAGATTGTTTGTGCGCTGTTGCTGTTTTTAGGGATGAAAGCTGCTGGAAAAAGAAGTTACCTCTCTCAAACGGGAGAGTGCAGGTCAATTCTAATTCACAGACCTTCATCAAAGTCCGAAAGGATAATGTAACTCCGCAGTTTCCTCCAACGCCAATTCCAGATGATAAAGAGAAGAGCAAGACCACTGTGATACGTGTGGGATCAGCACTATTAGGTACCTCCATCTTTGTTAATGTTGCTGCTCTCTGTCTCGGTTTTTTCTTCATATTCCGGAAGAAACAGGTAAGATCTAGTACCAATATTGTTTTGGACTCGAATTTGCGCTCTTTTAGCTATGAAGAGCTACAAGAAGCTACAAATGGATTCAAGGAAGAATTAGGAAGGGGTGCTTTTGGAGTGGTTTTCAAAGGGTGGATGCAAATTGGTTCTGATGTCCAAGTGGCGGTGAAGAAGCTACGCTATGTTATGCAAGATGTCGAGAAGGAGTTTAAAACAGAACTGAATGCAATTGGTAAGACGCATCATAAGAATCTCGTTCGTCTTTTCGGATATTGTGACGAGGGGCAACAGAGATTGTTAGTTTATGAGCTCTTGAACAATGGCACACTGGCAAGCTTTCTTTTTTCTGATATCAAACCAAGTTGGAAACAGCGAATTGAAATCGCTTATGGCATTGCGAAAGGGCTTTTGTACTTGCATGAAGAGTGCAGCACGCAGATTATCCATTGTGACATAAAGCCGCAGAACATACTTCTCGATGATTATTACACTCCTCGGATTTCTGATTTTGGATTGGCAAAACTTTTGATGATGAATCAGAGCCAGACTCATACTGCTATCCGAGGAACAAAAGGTTATGTTGCACCTGAGTGGTTCAGGAACTTGCCAATCACTACCAAAGTGGATGTGTACAGCTTTGGTGTTGTGCTGCTGGAGATTATTTGTTGTAGGAGAAATGTTGACGTGGAAGGTAACTGTGAAGAGAGGGCAATTTTAACAGATTGGGTTTATGATTGCTACGTTCAAGGAGTGTTAGATGCTGTTGTAGATCATGAAGTTGAGGCCTTGGGTGATCGAGCGACACTGGAAAAGTTTGTGATGGTTGGGATTTGGTGCATCCAGGAAGATCCTTCTCTTAGGCCTACCATGAGGAGGGTTGTGCAGATGCTTGAAGGAGTTGTCGAAGTGCATGTTCCACCATGTCCATCTCCATATACCAGAGCAGGCTGAAGCCGCCATTAGTTGTATTGCAGCGAAGGTATAATTTATTGTCACAGTAATTGCTACCTTGTTTCCTATTTGTCAAACTATCTTTAGTTTACCGGCTTGTAGTTTTGTAGTGAGATGATTTAGATCAAAACCGTTGAAAGAATGCTTTATGTATGCAACTCTTGTTTATGATCTTTTTATGAATGATAAAGTACACAAATTTGATCTTACCGAAACATAACGGTCTTCCCTCTTTTGGCAATGGCTTCTTTCATTGTTTCAATCTTTATTCTCCGCGGAAAAAACTCGAGAAGCTAAAATTGTAACGGCCTCCCGAAAAAAGGCATAAATTTGTCTAATCAAAACATAATGACCTTTTAATTTTCAGTTACCCTTTCTCCTTATAAACTCATGGATTACAAATTTAATCTTATCGAAACATCTTCCCTCTTTTGGCATCGTTTGTGGTCCACTATGTATTGGCATTTTCGTTGGAGCAGTAGGTATTATCTATGAAAAATCTTGTGAAATTATGTTTGTACCCTCTTGAAAAAAGTGCATAGATTTGATCTTATCGAAACAAAATTACCTCAGATTTTAATTTTTATGTTACTCTTTTTCCTTATGAACTCAACGGATTTTGTCTTATCGAAATATTATGACATTTCCTCTTTTGGCATCTTTCGTTGGTTCAATCTTTATTTTCCTTAGAAAAATTCACAGAATTACCATTGTACTGGCTTTCCGGAAGAAAAAAGAAAAAAGAAAAAACGCTTCGATTTGGTCTTGTTGAAACATAATGGCCTCATATTTTAATTTTTCGGTTACTCCTATTTATGAACTCATAACGCACGTATTTAATCTTATCAAAACGTCTTTCCTCTTTTGTCATCTTTTGTGGTCCACTGTGTATTTTGGCATCTTTCATTTGAGCAGTAGGTATTGTCTGTGGAAAAACTCGTGAAATTATAGTTCTGGCCTCTTGAAAAAAATACATAGATTTGGTCATATCGAAACTAAATAGCCTCATATTTTAATATATCGATTATTCTATTTCCTTCTGAACTCAACCACAAATTCAATCTTATCGAAACATAATGGCATTCCCTCTTTTGGCATATTTCATTGGTTCAATCTTTATTCTCCGTTGCAAAACTCGTGAAATTACCACTGTACCAGCCTCCCAAAAAAAAAATTGTATTATCGAAACATAAAGGTCTTATATTTTAATTTTCAATTACTCTTTTTCCTTATGAATAAGCACACATATTTAAATGTCTTCCCTCTTTGGCATCTTTTGTGGTCCACTATGTATTTTGGCATCTTTAATTAGTCATACTTACCCTGGAAAAACTCGTGAAAAGACCATTGTACCCTAAGAAGTTATCTAAACCTCCTTATATAACCCAATTGTGTAAAAGCTAAGATGAACAAAGAAAATAATCGATCCTCCAAGTAATTTACCTTGTCTACTCGCTCAACTCTTACCGTTTATACAATTGAGTTTCGATCTCAATTTTCTTTCGCCCTCCAACTTCTCAAGTTTTTACTTCAATCAATCACATCATGGATTCATTCTCACTCACCATCACCCTCACCTATGAGGAAGTCATGCCTAATGATGCCAGTCCACAGTATGTTGCCCCTTCAATTGTTGATATCCCAGAGTCCAGTTATGCCGAGGAAGTGGACCGTCGGTCAGACAATGACGAAAACGTTTCCCTTGATGATGAGAACAATAGTTCTCATCTGGAAGATGATGGACAGATACAAAGCCTGCCTCAAGGAGAAACGGATTGTGACGATTCCGTTTTGCCGTTGGATCACCGGAACAGGACCACTATGGTTGTGGGTCATCATGATTACCATGTAAGTACTTCCAATCCAAGCCGTGAGTCAATCAGAGCTAAAAAAAAGCGAGCTCGGGCAATGGGTGCTGCTGCTGCTGCAGCTGTGCCTGATTCCGGCGGAGGATGTAACGACCGTGTGGTGTCATCTGATCACCGGAATGAAACCACTGTGGCGGTGGCTCCGCCTCAGCATCCTGATCCTGATGCTAGTACTTCCAGACGCCCAGGCCATATGTCGCCGCGAGAAATGAAGAGAAGAGCTCATGCGATGAAATAGTGTCACTGCTGCAGCTGCACCTGATTCCGGTTGAGGGCGTGGTGACGAAGGGGCTGTTGAGAATGAAGAGGAGGAGGAAGGAGCCGGTGAAGCGGACTTGGAGGTGATTGACGTAGAGTGACTGTGAGATAGAGTACGGAAATAAAAATGTTGAATAAGAGTTGGAATGTCTAGTTCAGTTGGCGATAGATCTCGGGAATTTACTGGAGAAAAGAAGCTAGGGCAATGAGTATTCCTGCTGCTACAGCTGCGCTTGATTCCGGTGGAGTACGTGGCGACCCGAAACCCTAAACCCGAAAATTTCAACAGGGTGCAATTCGCGCTACTTCATCTACGACGAGCTCACAGATCGGGAAACCGGAAACCCTAACAAATTTCCACCATTGGTTCATCTAATATTGAATTTCTCCTTGCTGAGTGCGCTATCCCGCAATGGTCTCCTCCAACAAACTGGAAGTCCAAATCAATTTAAATTTTCAAAGAACATGTCTTTTTATTACCTTTTATATTCAAGTGCCATTGCAAATTATTCTCAAGAATTCTCTTCTTTTTTTTCTGCTCAAAGAAAGGCACAATTAATTGAAATTTGGATGAACACAATATAATTTCAAATTTCATTTCAAATCACAAAAAGATATACAAATTCAAGACCGGCACCAAACCAGTCTTCTGTTAATAGAGTAAGTTGTGGTTTTTCTCTCTTGCTTAGTTTATGATCGTGTTGCTAAGAACGATGAAGTTCTTACGGGATTATGTGTTTACTAAGAGGTTGGTACAAACCCTATTCACATTGGTAAGAGTACGAGTCTATGAATGCAAAGTGACAAAAACAAAAAAATCAGGCTACATTGTTTGGAAGTACTTTTAAAATGACTAAAAGTGTTTTGGAAAATAATCTTTTAACACAAATGCAAATGAATCTAGAAAGAAAAAAAAAATGTTTTATGCAAGAAGCACATAACCGGTGGATCTTCTAAAATGCACTTCAAGTATTTTGGACCCACAAAACACTTTTACCAAAAGCATTTTCAGTCATTTTAAAAACACTTCTCACTTCCATTTGTTGTCTCTTTGAGCCGATCTTGAGCACCTATATACTTGGCTCATTTACATATACCGCTAAAAATGCACGAATTTGGTCTTTATAGAAACATAATAGCCTCAAATTTTAATTTTTCAATAACTTTTTTTTCTTATAAATACAAAATGCACAGATTGAGTCTTATCATAACATAATGGTCTGGGATTTTAATTCTTCAGTTTTTCAATTTCCATATGATCTTAAAGGGTTTAACACACAGAATTTGCCTTGTGAAAACATAATGGCCACGAATTTTAATTTTCAGTTCCTACTTTTCCTTATCAACTCAAATTCAATCTTATCGAAATATAATGACACTCGGTCTTTAATTTTGTCACTTACTCTTTTTCCTTATGAATTCATAACACACATCGGTCTTATCCAAACATAGCGGTCTCGTGCTAATTTACCAGTTACACTTTTTCGTTATAAATTATAAATGCACAGATTTCTTCTTATCGAACCATAATTGTCGCAGTTTTAATTTTTCAGTTAGTCATTTCTCTAATGAATTTAAAACGCAAAAATTGACAAGACCGAAATATAATGGTCTCGAACTTGGTTTTTCTTATGAACTCAAAACGTACACAACCAGTCTTATAACAAAAAGAATGGCCTGGGATTTTAAATTTCTCACTCACTGTTTTTTCTTATGAATTCAAAACTCACATATTTGGAATTATAGAACAAAAGGATTTCGTGTTTGAATTTTTTTCAGTTACTCTTTTTTCTTCAACGCCAAACGCATGCATTTGTTCTTATCAAAATGGCCGCATATTTTATGTTTTTTCAGTTACTCTTTTTCTTTATGAACTCAAAACGCACATATTTAGCCTTATCAAAACATAACTGTCTTGTTTGTACCATACTTGACCAACCCCGAAACTACTAACCATTGGTCAACATTATACCGTCAAGGACCCACAAGAGTTTTCCTCCAACCAGAAGGCCAATCACAACGCGACACATGTCAACGTCAGAGGCCAATCACAACACGACACGTGTCAACATCATAGGCCAATCACAGCATGACACGTGTCAATGTCAGAATAAAGCTAGAAACTCTTCTATAAATATGGATCATTCTCCCACAATAATCCATAATGCCATTTTGTACTAAAACTATTCATTAGAACTCACAAAAGAAAAGCTTGAACCTATATGTACTTGTGTAAACCCTTCACAATTAATGAGAACTCCTCTACTCCGTGGACGTAGCCAATCTGCGTGAACTACATACATTTGGTGTTTGCTTCCCTCTCTCTATCTCTTTACATACTTATCTACACTGGTGACTGGCGCAATCTAGCGAATGTTACAAACCTGACACTTTCTATTGTACCAAAGTCCTCACTTATTTTGTGCATCAACAAGTCTCGTGTTACTTTTTTTTTTTCCTTATCACAAGGTGCACATACTCCATCTTATCAAAGGATAATGGCCACTGGATTTTAATTTTCAATTATTCTGTTCTCTTATGAATTCAAAACGCACATATTCGGCCTTATCAAAACATAACAGTCTCGTGTTTTGATATTTCAGTTACTTTTTTTTTCCTTATGAACGCGAAGTGCACATACTCAGTTTTATCAAACGATAATGGCCACAGGATTTTAATTTTTAATTACTCTTTTTTATAATGGCCACGGATTGTATTTGTTATGTTCGTATTATTTTTATGTCATAGTTATTATCTTAACAAACTCTGTTATATCAAATCCGTTATCTTAAACTATCCAAAAACAACCTAATTCATTAAAAATTATGCCCGGTTAATAAATTCTTAAAATATGGAATTTTAATAAAAAAATTCTTGATACTATTCATATTAACAAAAAACTATATTTTTACATTAAAAAATCAATCATAATACTATTCATTTTACTCTTTATTTTGTCTTTATCATTAAAACTCAAAACTTGTTAAAGTTCTTAGTACTATTCTCTTTAACAAAAAAAACCATATTTTTACACTAAAAATTCAATCATAATACTATTTACTTTACTTTTTATTTTGTCATCATCAATAAAACTCAAATTTTTCAAATTTTTTTCATTAATTTTTCTTAAATAATAAAACAATAAAAACTCAACTTGTTAAAAAATTGACCAAAATATATTATTTTCTTATCATTACATATCAAGTTAATGAATCGTTAAATTTGTCAGCCATGTAGTAGGTGATGGGGTTTACTGCGAACAGTTTAGACAAACACAATAGAATTTCACAATTTAATTCAAAAACTGCAAAAATATTTCAATTCAAATCACAAAAAGATATACAAATTCAAGCCCAGCAGATAATCCATGGTTGTAAGTAACAACCAAATTTCATTAAAACCCTAAATCGACTACATATTATCGAAGCCAGAAGCCCTGGAAATTGGGGATTTTTATTCCTTAGGCCCTCTCGCCTCTGATCCTACGAGCGAGCTGGATGTCCTTGGGCATGATTGTGACCCTCTTGGCATGAATCGCGCAGAGGTTGGTGTCCTCGAACAGACCAACCAAGTACGCCTCCGCCGCCTCCTGAAGCGCCGCCACAGCGCTGCTCTGGAACCTCAGATCGGTCTTGAAGTCCTGGGCGATCTCCCTCACCAGCCTCTGGAACGGAAGCTTGCGGATCAGGAGCTCAGTGCTCTTCTGGTACTTCCTGATCTCCCTCAGTGCCACAGTTCCGGGCCTGAAGCGGTGGGGCTTCTTCACTCCTCCGGTCGCCGGAGCCGACTTCCGGGCAGCCTTGGTGGCCAGCTGCTTCCGTGGGGCTTTGCCTCCGGTGGACTTGCGAGCAGTCTGCTTGGTGCGAGCCATTTGGGATTGAAGTTGGAAGATTGAAGGACCTTAGGAGATTCGGGCTGTTTGTTTCTCGGGAAAATCAGTGAGAAAATGCGATGAATTTGTGAATTTAGTAATATATGATTGAAATTATTTATAGAGTGGAAGAGAAAAAGAAGCGCGAGTTGAAATATTTGGGAAATTTTGAAACTTTGGATGAGCGAATACGAAGCGTCGATTGGTTCTTGTTATCAACGGTGAAGATTCTTTTGGTGGAGCAGAGCGGATAGCGATCCGTGTGCTCTCCCGCTGTCCAATGGGATTGGTTTATTACAGCGGCAACTGGATTTTCAGTGTTTGTCGACTTTTTAAGTTGGCGGGTCAAACTTTCAATATCGCTTTGTATCCGAAAAGATGGCGGGTCAAGTTTTGGGTGTTTCGGATATGGGCTGGACCGGAAAATTATGCACATGTGAAAAGGGCTCAGGAGATCAGATTTCATGGAACATGTGAGATCAAACGTTAGGCCCAAAGAAGGGAAATGGCTTGAACTCGAAAGGGGGAAGGATTTGAATCGAGATGCAGTGAGTTGAAGAGAATCGAGAGATGCATTAATTATCAGGGCAATTCACCATTTGCAAGGAAAAGAAAATACTTGGAGTAATAGATCTTCACATTAATAACGACTACATTTTTGTAAGATCATTATTGTATCTGTATTTATCAAATGCGACTAAATGTACAAATTACTTGCACACTCTATCACGATGTCGAACAAAATTATCCATTAAATTGCTTGTCGTGTGAATCGTTGATAACTTAATATACTATCGTTGTTCTTAATCGAGACACAATTTGAGTTTCATCTCGGAACCTTGTAACTGTAGGGTTAGGAGTACTTGAGCAAGTTAGTTTGCGTGCGTAATAGATTTTTTTTAGAGTAATTACTTGTTCATGGTTACATCATCAGAGTTATAACATTTTGCCAAATTAAACAAGATCGACTGCACAAGTTATTGCCCTCTATCTTAATTACTATATCACTATCGTTTTTGCACACTTGTAAGTTTGTAACAACATTTCAAGTTGTGTTATGACACATACAAACAATAATGCTCCTTTTTTACACTGAGGAATTCCTTTCATCTTAGTTTCTAGGGTTAAGCTTGGATAACTATTAACTTTTGAAAAGTGGACATATGTTAGCTTTAGCAGCGTTCAATGATGATGTGAGCAACTATTAAAGTGAGTTTTTACTCTTAAGTCATCTATGAAGCTTTGAATCTCCAAATCAATACAGTTTAGCTAAGAAAATATACGGCTTAACTTGGCTCAAATGAATTGATTTAGGGAATCAGAGCTCCAAAGACAACAATTAGTAGGGACCAACTTTAATTTGTCCACCTCATCAATTAATGCAAGAAACATCACCACTTTTTCTTCGAGTACATTGATATATTTACACTACGGGGAGGGGGACTTCAGCAAAGCCATACAATGGCGCGGCCTAATTTGATATCGAATTCACTATCCACGAAATTCGAACCTAAGACCTATCACTTCCAAGTGAAGAGGAATACCACCAGATTGTAGTACTAAGTGGCAGAAACATCATCATTTAATGTTGGTAAAGTCATCACTTAAAGCCGGTGGTCTAACAAATGTCTAATTTTTAAACAATTAGGTAGTTAATTAAAATGTTTTAAAAAGTTGAGACTAATTTGAAATCACCTCTAAAGATTGGATAGTTATCCATCCTTACTCTAGTTTGTGCTCTATACTTATAATGTGTAAGAAAACATATTACAGACAACTACATATGCTAAGGAGACCAAATTTTTTAATCCAAATTTCAAACCAAATGATGTTCACTAATAAGAAACAAACATGTTAATCGACACTTAATTAATAATCCAAACTCCAATCATCTACAACCACATCATTTAATTTACAAATTTAATTTAAAAAATTTGATCTTCCTAGCATTACTCTAAATAATTTGAGCTTCCAACACTTTTCAAGTTAGCCTCTTGTATTACATTGGTGTGGTGTTCCTTCTTTGAATTGAAAAAACAACTTTAGGTTATTTCGTACTAATATAAAAAAGCACTACATCCAACTTAAATTTTTTTTATAAACAATAGCGTTAATAAATTAAATTATTAATTGCTAAAGAGAGAAGAACGATAAGAATTGAACCTGCACTAAAGTACACATACATCATTACTTCTCGCAACTGTGGTAAAGCTCTATCAGCACCTCCAACGTAATTGTTGGGTAAAAAGGATTCAACATAAGGAGTGGCTACTGCTTATACAGTGCAGTAGGACATCGACATTTCATTTTAGAAGCAAAAAGTGCCCAAAAAGCTACCAAACCAACTTTATAGAAAAGGATGAAAGTTGTTATATATAGCTCTGAAGATTGCTGACAAGAGTGTCTAATTCATGGGTCAAGATTTAAGATTGGTACGACTAATTAGTCACCCGATTGATTACTTATCCTGTAGGAGATATTTAATCTGCTTAATTTGATTACTTATCCCTTGCTCAAGAATTCTAGGAGCATATGTTTGCCCTCATTAAGTGGGATTGAACTAGACTAAACTAGCTGTTAGTCCAATACCGTGTTTGTTCCATGCTGGGACTAACATTAATGAGACTAAAGGGGACTAGCATTGACAAAACCCTTCACTAAAAGGTCTTAGCGAGACCCCCCCAATAACCATGAGACTAGCTAAGACTATCATCTCTCTTGTCCTCGTCATGCTCAACGACCACTTCTGACAGACTCCTCGTCATCTCCAGTCACCTAGATCAATCATTAACTTTCCGATTCGACTCTCTTTCAGATCCATTTCACAACCAACTTTCATATAAAATATACCAAATTGAAGGTGTGGGACAGAAATGGTGGGAAAAGATGGAGAAAAAGATAAGATCATAATAAAATATTAATAATCTATAGATTAAAAAAATATAATATTAGAATTTGTTATTATCCAGCTTCTTAGTCCAACACTGCACCAAACGCTTCACTAAGTTAGTCCAACTTATTCTAGTCTAAACCAATCCAGCTTAGTCTTTGAAGCTAGTCCAGTCTAAGATAGTCCAGCGCAACAAACGCACCCCTAACCTCCAAAGATACTTCCCTGGAACTAATTCATCATTTAAAAATAAAAATAAAAAATAATGAAAATGATTTGAAAACTTTGAGTTTTAAAGATAAGGACAAAATAAAGGATAAAGTGAATAGTATCAGGATTGATTTTTTAGTGTAACAAATTGATTTTTCATTAAAGTGAACAATACCATAAACTTTTCATTAAAGTTTCTTTTTTTTATTATTAGTTAGAATGGAAGGGAATCAAAATTTTGAACTTATTTCTCTCTTACGGATCCTCACTACTTAATCTCGAGGGCTCTTCATATTCTTACAACAATGTTGAGAAACGCAACATCAATGCTCAAATGACACAGCATAAACAATCGTCATTGTCGTTTGAGAAGCAACTTCTCCTACTTAACCATCGGAAAATTTTCTTTGGCTAATACAACACCATTGTCCTCCATCTCTAGTGCCCATTTTCTTGTCCATTTTGTAGGAGTTTTTTTTTTAATTTTTTAATAAGCAATATTCTAAATAAATTTATTTAAACTACGAGAAGGAGATTTGAACTTTGTGCATATGGAACGGAGCTCCTACACTTCTCTTTTCATTATTGAATGGTGTTAAAGCTTGAATTACAGAAACACAACTTTAGGCCTTGAATTTGAAAAGAAATACTATCATGTCGTCCAACAAAGATGGTAAAGGAGACTTAAAATAAAAGAGAAAAGGGCAACAAAATTGGACATTTCATTTTAGAAGGAAAAAAAGAAGACCTAATCTACCAAATTAACCAAACTTTGTAGAAAATAGCTGAAAGTTGGTATAACTCTGAATCTGAAGAAGTTGTGTGGAAGAGTGTAGACAGGAGTATCAATTTCGTGCGTCAAGATCGATTAAGATTGGTATGACTAATGACAAGCCAGCTTAACTTATCCATCACTAGTACGTGAGTCTTCCTTGTGGCCATAAATATGTAGTATAAGAGCATTTTCAAGAGAGTTTACAAAACTAAATTTGAAGTGCAACATAAGATGTTTATGCTCCAATAAAATTGTTAAATGAGTCTTCAAATTTAGAAAATGTCATGTACTCTCTAGATTTAGAAACTCTATCCCACTCTTCAAATATTCTTTTTATTATATAATGTGTCTTTGTCAAAATTTTCCCAAAAAAATGAAATATTAAAATAAGTTCATGTGATGGGAAGTAATAAAAAAAAATACTAAGATTGGTGGAGTCTGTTGGAGCAAAATTGTGAATCAACAAATTTTAGTTGTGAAACTGCAGTGTGGGTCAACAAATTTGTATTTAAAGAGTCTAAATTGCGTCCAACAAGATTTGAACCTATACCAAAGGTTTAGAAGACATATGTCCTATCCATTAGACAATGGACGCTTTTCATTCCAATTTTCCTATTTCTTGTTCGGAAAAATAGTTGAACCAATTCCGCGTTTATAAAAACTGTTGAATATGCTCTAAGTTGTAAAACTCCAATTTTTCTTCAATAATCTGGATCGCTCAATAATATACGGAAATTCATAATAAAATCACACATTATTTGCAACATCTACAACTCTAATTAATAGGCCTAAAGTAAGGTTATTTCAATGTGGAAGCTAATTGGTAGTAACTGGTAGTAGCAGTAGTGCCTCAACTTGCATGAAAGCAATGAACGATATTGACAAGGCAGTATGATCCCACATTCTCAGATCAAAATCAATCCTAAGGCATGAAGACATATATACAAACAAAGAAGAAACTAAGGATATGTATTATTTACCAATTCAGACGGTAAAAAGAAACAAAATAAGTACGTAACCCTAATTTGTTTTAGAACTACAAAATAAGATGGAGACAAACGTGGATCCCCACAAAAAAATAAAGACACGGGTAACAACAACGACATGAATACTATAAAAACCCTAGTATTGGTAATGAGCAGTAGGTGATGAAAAAGAAAACAAAAACCCTAACGAATCCGCTTTTAACAATCAAAACATGACAAAATCCAAGCATCATACAAGCAAGTCCAGCAAGAATATTAGCACCTCCCCTCTTTCTGCTTCTCGCTTTAAGAAACTCAGCTTCGTAAAAAGAAATAAAAATGCTTAAAATGGCAGAGTATATTGGTACCATAAAAATATGTGTATATATATATGTGTGTGTATATGTATTTGATATATATATGTATATATGCAGATTGCTCAAAGTGATAGGGGAGAAGGAGTTGTTTTGGTATCTGTGGCGGACATTTTTAGTGGAAGATAAAGTACCATGCATCAAGCTAGGGTTTAGGGTTATCTGCCTGCTGTATATTATTTGCTGTATTCTTTTGGAGTAACTCGGTTGCATCTCTGCTCGTATCTAATATATTCCTTTTGGTACAGAGTGAAAGTGACCAAAGGCAAACTCTCTTTGTTTCTCTCAAGAGAAAATGAAAACTAATAGCCACCGTACATTCACAATCTGCGATCAGAATGTAACATAAATTATCCCACTAGGCCGTATTGAAATTTTCATAAAAACATTTACAATATTGAAATAAGATTTAGGGATGTCATATGTGAGAGGCACTGCCATTTGTATTATCTATGTCCTTGTTTTCGAAAAAGAAAAAGTATGTCCCCATTTTTAAGAAAAAGTTCATACGTTCTTTTTAAAATTACCGTATAATGCATTTTAGCAATTTAAACCATCTATATTTAAAGTCATGCTTCAATATTTATTTCTACCAAAAATCACTATCATTCGAAACTATTCGGTTACATAAACTGTGTAACAAAACATTATGTTAGATGAAAATGTAGCTCATCAAATAACTAGAAAAGCCGGTTTTTTGCAGGAATAATCCTCAGAAGAAGAAAAAAAAACAAAAAATTTGAACGTCTTCGATAATTGGATTGCACCCGAAAAAAAAATCTTTATGTTGAACTAACATGACTGGCAGACAGTGTAGTTAGTAGCAAGCAATGGGAAACCCCTAACATTGTATTAGTTATCTCGTTAAAGAAGGATGATTAAATATATAATTATTGGATCATTTGCTTCTACAACGATTTAAGAGCCATCGAATGGGAATGAGTCAGGATTTTGTGTTTTCTATTAAAGGGTATCAACGTGAAATGGGACACAATAACAAATAGCCAAAACCAATAAGAAAACAGCCGTGTGTCAACTTTATATAGTGGTGTCCACAGTCGCACTGAAAAAATACTAATTATAAGGCATAAGTGAACATTAAGACTTAGCGGAATTTGACATAAGCTAACCCAACTTTAACTCATTCTAAACGAGAAACTAATAATTTCCAATCTATTTTGTTGGGGACAAAATATGAGAGATTTCAAACCTATTTCAATTTTTTTAAGGACTACTTTGTGATTAATTTAAGTATAATCCGTAAAATGCAGTTGATTTACAAAGAAAATTAATAAACACCTTTTTTGCATGTGGAGGTTGACAAACTCTAGCATTTGGGTGGGGGGTTGGTGATCAGAAAGTTAATCTCATTTAAATAGTCACTTCTTCTAAACACAAATATTGAAAACAACGAACATAAACGTCAAATATTTCCTTAATCCTACATGGAATTCCTTTACCAAAATAATGACTCGTTTGGAAGTGTATTTTTAAAATTACTGAAAGCGCTTTTGATGGAATTGATTTTGGATTTCAAAAATACTTCAAGGACTTTTTGAAAAAAACATTAGGTATGTGTTTCTGACATAATTCGCTTCAAGTACTTTTCTACGATCCACTTTGATTTTTACTAAAACTTAGTTTAAGAAATATTTTTACCAAAAACACTTTTAGTTATTTTAAAAATACTTTCAAATGGGCCCTAATACATTAAACCTTCCAATAAACTAAGTCTTGCGTTTTTCAAACTACCCATCCTTATTATATGCCCATGAGGCCAACATAAAATTAAGCATGGGCAGTTTAGTAAATCTACTAGTACAAGATGATGACCCATTAATTTGGAGAATAGAACCTCTCCGGAACTCTTCCACCAAGGTCATCAGATCAAGTGATCCGGACCTTTGAAATTTTATCCAACGGCCCACCTGTTTGGACCATTTAAAAGTTATAATAATTTTTGACCGTTTAATGAAATTTCAAAAGCCCAGATCACTTGATTCGGTGATCTTAGTGAAAAAAATTCGAAAAGGAACTCTTCTCATTATGGTCCCCTTTGTATCACTGGACTTTATAAGATTCGCTAATTACAGAAAGGCAAGACAATGAGTGTTTGGAAGGTTTTGGATATTTCTGTCCTCAAACACCCACTCCCTTTCGGCCCTTGGATTGGACAGCTCAGAAAAAAAAAAGTTCATGGACCAAACTACCCTCTTCTCATAGTAAATGAGTGTGCGTATCAAATTATGATCGTAAGTGCAAAAATAAGTACTTTAACGTTAATTTTTATTTTAACTGTAATTGCAAAGATAAATACTCTATCATTGATTCTTATTTTGACGGTAAGACATAGATAAATGCTCTATCATTAAAATTAAAATCTCTGGAATAGAATTCGAATTTCCTCAAATGTGAACATAGTCGAGGACAATATAATGCCAAATGATTTCCAAACTTATTGGGGATTAGAAGGTATCACCATGTCAAAATTTTATGTTATATTCTCACATGTAAATTTTGTACAAAACTATAGTTTTATGAGCAATTCACCCATGCGTTATTGTTTATGACTTTCAATTTTGACAAGCTGAAACTAAATTGTCATCGTGAGTTTGTTTTGTATTTTCTTTGTCCATCAGTTAATCACATTTATTTTCATTCTTTCTTTGACCCTTTTGAAAGAAAAAATTGCCTGTGCAATCAATATGCACATGAAATTAAAAGGACCAACTCACTTGGATCATCAATTGCTATCATTACATAAAGTATTTCACAATTAAAGTGGGCATCATCATTCATCACTTCTTCAAAGTTCAAACAATTGTTAGGGTAGTGGAACTTAGAGTGGAGAACTTCTTCTCATGGAAACAAGCAATCATATTCACAGTAGTACCACCACCTTATGTTGGTTGCATGGTTATTTTAGGAAACCATGGCCCCAAGGGCATTTTGGTCAATTTAGTTTATACCAAAACCATACCTCCTACATTAAGAGTTACCCCTCTCTCCCTCTCTCTCTGCTTCACATGCTCTCGTTCTATCAAAATCCATAAGAAATTAAGAACCAAGACAAAGAAGCTCATTGGCTTAGGGCACCCCCTACACACACACTCTCTCTCTCTCTCTCTCTCTCTCTCTCTCTCTCTCTCTCTCTCTCTCTCTAAAATTCTCTGGTTTTCCAAGATTCCACTGCAGATATGATCATCTCTGCATACCACGCCCAACCATTGGATTCCCACTCCATCATTCTCTCTGTTCTTATCTCTCCCTGAACAATCTCACTCTCACCCCACTCCTCTGCCCTCCTCTGTTTTTCTCTCTTGTTTTTCATGGCTTCCTTTACTACAGATAGTAACAATTCTCAACCCCAAGAGAATAATTCCAATGTCAAAAACGATGTCAGGAGGCAGGAAATCCAAGCTGCCGTTGCCAAAGCAGTGGAGCTGAGAGCTCTCCATGCTGCTCTGGTTCAAGGAAGCAGCCCTGCAAATCTCAGGTTCCGTTCTTCTTCCCCTGCCTCCCGCCCTGCCTCCCAGTTCTCTGCTCAGGACTACCCCGTTTTCACTCCAGTGAGTCGAAATTTTCTACATTCTTCATTTTTCGTTCTCTAGTTTCCGGAATTTGCTCTGTTTTCTCTACTACTGTCATACAATTTGTTCTTTGCTTTTAATAAATATTTTTAGTTTATAAAGAGGGTGGTTTTTTTTTTTTGGGTATTGCGAGCGTGCCACTACTTCGTTTTCATTGTTTTTAGCATGGAATTTGCTTTGTTTTCTTTGTTATTGTGAGAAATTTTTGTTCTTTCGATATATCAAAAGCGAATCCCGAAGATATAAAAGGGAAGACAGAAGGAGAAAATTGGAGCGTGAAAATCACAAACCCTTCACAACCCAAGTCTAATACTAAAATGTTGTATTTTATGCATACTTGAGTTAGGCCAGTTGGTTACGGCCTTAAAAAGTTTGAATCGCTCTCCTCATATATTAGAGTAGTTTAGATCTTCATATTTAAAATATAATAATAAGGATTGTATTTTTGTGGTTAATAAGTGCTGGATGAGTTCACAAAATTTGGAGACATTTTACAGAGTTATGAAGATGAACCATTGCCCGGATTTCAGCAAATTCCGACAACGAATCGAAGGTTATCGGAGAATTGGGACGAGTATGGCGGGCTAGAAGGAAATGTGGATGAAACAGTTGCATCAAATTACAAGGAAAACTCATCTTCAAGAAAAGGGTTTCCTTCCGATTTCGCCAACTTAGAGTCTCATGCTTGTCCAGCTGAGGATCACAAATCTGTGACAAGCTCTTCATGTGCAAACAACATCACGGTGCTTCAAACATCGCCTGCCAAGGAATTCTTCAGGTCGAGAAGGCGAAATAGTTTGGGGGATTTCAACTCGGTTTCATCTTGTAATCGATGCAAGCCTGCGATCATAACAAGCGAATCGGAGGTTGGGGCGAGGAACTGCAGGAATTCTAACAGTGTTGTGCCGTTGACAGATTCACATTCTTCTGTTCGGTCGCAACCAAAGAGCCGAGGGGTGATTTCGTGGTTGTTTCCCAAGTTAAGGAAGAAGCACAAGAACGAAAGCTCTCCAAACCGAACAGAAGCAGAGGAAGTTTCTCAGGTTTATAGGGACTTAGGGATAATGTCAATTGAGACGTTGAGGAAACAGCTCATAGAAGCGAACGAGCAGAGAGATGCCGCATTAGTGGAGGTTTCGGGGATGAGATCTTCGCTCGGGGAGCTGAAACAGAAGATGGACTACTTGGAAAATTACTGTGAAGAGCTGAAGAGAGCTTTGAGACAAGCAACACATACCAAGAATTCCCAAATCCCTGAAAAGCTTGGGAACTTCCCAAAGAGTGGCAAATCCAACGATGGGAATGCAGAAAACCTAATGCCGGTTAGCGAGGAAGTAATGGTGGAAGGCTTCTTACAGATAGTATCGGAAGCAAGACTGTCTGTAAAACAGTTCTGCAAGATCCTTGTAGCACAGATCGAAGTAACAGATAACACCCTGGTGGATAATTTGAACATGCTTCTCGAGCCATTCAAATTGTCATTGAGTTCTAAGCACTCCAAGGAAGTGTTGTACCATTTGGAAGCAATCATCAACCAGTCACTCTACCAAGACTTCGAGAACTGTATGTTTCAGAAAAATGGCTCGCCGAAGATTTTAGACCCTCACCAAGCACGCCAAGCGCAGTTTTCTTCGTTCGTTGCCCTCAGAAACTTGAGCTGGAACGAAGTATTAAGAAAGGGAACGAAGTATTACTGCGAAGAATTCAGTAAGTTTTGCGATCAGAAGATGAGTTGCATCATTACAACACTAAACTGGACAAGGCCGTGGCCGGAGCAGGTTCTTCAAGAATTCTTTGTTGCTACCAAGTGCATTTGGTTGCTTCATTTGCTTGCATTTTCGTTCAATCCGCCTCTCGGGATTTTGAGGGTGGAGGAGAATAGGAGCTTTGATCCACATTACATGGAAGACATGTTCATGGACAGGCAGAGATCGCTCGGTCCGAGCCGGGTTAAGATTATGGTAGTGCCAGGGTTTTATGTTCAGGATGGGGTTTTAAGGTGTAAGGTTCTTTGCAGATATAAGTCTGCAGGTTCAGTAAATTGATCCCTTCTTTTCTATATATATATATATTTTTAGTTTTTTATCAATCAATTATTGCCTTCTTTATGTTTTTTTTTTTATAATTATTTTGTATGGATTAACTATTCAACTACCATCGATGCTTAATTGGATTTGTCGTCTCTGTGGTGATAAGGTAGTTGAAAGATAATGCTTGTGGTAAAAATATTATGAATTAAGTTCTCGTGGTGAAATTTGTTAAGATTTAAGCTCAATTAAAAATTCTGTCAACTCTTTGTTAGTTGTTAGCACCTAAGCCTCACATGTGAGGCTAGAAAGATAAAGTTAGCCTCCCGTGCTAACAATTAACAGAGAGTTCCGTTTCAGCCACACAAGTGGCTCACATTCTAACAATTAACAAAAAGTTGACAAAACTTTTAATTTTGAACGTCAGGACTTCCCCACATGCATTTCTCCTGATTTTGTTACCAGAGGGTCTATCTTCCTCACCACTAGGACTAACAATCCAATTAGGCCATTATATAAAGGTTGATACTGTGTTCGTAGGGTTATCAGTGAAAGTCTACGGGGCAAATTACCAGCGATGTGCCATCAGTTCATTAGGCTGTTGGACTAGTCAATTGGTCAGGCGGTATGACCCAAGTTTTTCCTCCTCAACCAGAACCTGCTTATAAGTGAGACAATCTCAACAATCTATGAATTCTTGAGCACAAAAAATATAATGACTGAAATTGCATTGCAAGCACGCAGAATAAGAGTCCTACTGAACCAATTACAGCATACAAAACAAGGACAACAGAATCAAATAGAGCAAAACTTCAGGGGTGGCAAGTGCTCGTCTCAAAACTTCGGTCGCTAACAACGTTATGACTAGTAAAAGAGAGGAAGAACTCATATAACTATTTTTCTTCAACTGCAAATGCTAATCCCAAATATACGAGAAGAGGCCGGATTTATGTATGACCATTTGAACCCTCGCCACTCAGGGCATGCCGTCCATCAACTGAAGCTCAGTGCAGATACTTTCATGCATTTACTTTTACTTTCTTCATCAGCTCTATGAATTCGCTAAAAACTGCAGTAAAAAAACAATCCCTCAACTTTTTTGTAATTTAACATTACACGGTATATATAATTGTAAAGAAATGGTACCATAAGTGTGATAGAAAGTAGCTAGAGAGAAGCAACAGGAAAAAGAAATGCCCTCGCAACTATGAGCTCTAGCTTCACCCTTCAGTAGGTGATGAAATTCCTAGATTTCTTGTTAAAAGTGCATATCTCTAATTGGTGCGAGCATCTACGGCAGATAATACTAGTAAATTTAATGTTTACTTATCAGTATGTAGAAACACAGTTCGCATTACCATAGTCCGAATCATGAGGTCCTGGGGATGCTTCAGGGTGGTACTGAATAGACATGATGTTTCGTGCAGGATAGGCAAGGCCAGCACAACTTCCATCATTGAGATTGACATGAGTTACTTCTACACCCTCTGGAAGTGATCCAGCCTCAACTGCAAAGTTGTGGTTCTGCAACAAAATTAGAGGATGAAAAGGTTCATATATGTCCATTACTTCGACATGTTTACTTTAGACAGTTCAAAAATTTCGAACATAATAAATTTATAAGATTGACATACCTGAGCACTTATCTCAACATGTCCAGTACGAAGATTACGGACTGGATGATTTCCTCCATGGTGGCCAAACTTCATTTTGAAAGTTTTACCGCCTAATGCCAGGCCAAGCAACTGATGGCCCATGCAAATTCCAAACACTGGAACCTTCCCAAGAATCTCCTTGACTGTTTCAACAGCATAAGGAACAGCAGATGGGTCTCCGGGGCCATTGCTGAAAAGGACCCCATCTGGTTTCATTTTAAGAGTCTCTGATGCTGGCCATGTAGAAGGCACAACAGTAATTTTACAACCATACGAAGCCAAGCGCCTGAGTATATTATGCTTGATTCCAAAATCATATGCAACCACCTACAATTCAGACAGACAGGAATAAGATAAAAGGTCAATTAAGACCAAAGTACCAACATCAGAGCAATACTGGGCCTTTAGCAAATGTGTTTGCCTTTCGCCTTATAGTTAAAGAGATAAAGGAAGGGATGGGGAAGGAGAGAAACAAGAGATGTGACACGAAACAAAAAGAGTATGCATAATAGGATACAATTAGAACTAAAAAGCAATTTATTTCGAAAACCATCCTATATATTTTTTCCTTCATCTCTGTTCTCCTCTCCTTTTCCCCTCTCGTTAATTTAAAAACAAAAAACCAAAATGATACCAAACATTCTGTTTAGTAATTCAAATTTAACTCAATACTGACTTACATGAAATGCATCTCCAACTCTTTTACCGGAGTTAAAGGCCCACTCTGAATCTGTTTTATCAACCCATTCATGAGGGGCCTTACATGACACACCACTTATTAGATCGACCCCTGCAAAATTAAAACAAGAAACCTTGGAATTTTAATCCTTAAACTTGATTTCTTTTCTGTTACATCCTTTGACTTATTTAACTAACAAATACTTACCAACAATGTCCCACGAACGAGACATTTCCAATAGTTCTTCATCTGATTTTATCTTTTCTGTGCTTAAAACACCAATAAGGCTTCCATCTTGCCTTAATCTTCGGGTGATAGCACGTGTGTCAACATCATCTGTTTCATAATCAATCAGCACCAAAAGAAAAATGTCAGAAGTCATACACAAACAGCATAGCACACCAATTAACATGATTCTGCAAAATATTAGTTCCTTAAAGATTAATGCCCAGGTCTAACTTACAAATTCCCATTACGTTCCTTTCTGCTAAATAATCACCAATTGTTTCTGCACATCTCCAATTTGAAGTACTGCAAATTAACAATCACGCAGTTTGGTTTATTGTCAAAACTGAGCATCACAGCTCAATCACGGAAACGGCTGATATTAATGTTCGTACAGCAGTATTTGAAGAAGGAACAATTGGTCACCTGATGCTTAAACTTCTGATCACTAGACCGGCAAGGAAGCATTTCTTTGATTCTTCATCATCTGATAAGGATGACGTCAATATCAGAATTCAGCATATCCAAGACGGTATAAATTTCAAAACTTGAGAAAGAAAACTTCACCTACCAAAATTTACACCAGTGTTTCCAATATGTGGGTTTGTCATCAGGACAAATTGGCCAGCATAACTAGGATCTGTAATAATTTCTTGGTACCTGCATAAACATGTAAAATGCCTGTATATCAGACTCCATATATTACATGCTAAAATGATCAATTCCTCGACATTGATGCCCAACCAAAGAGGACGTAACTAGTTCCACGTATATAAGCACAAAATTTACGTTAACCAAAGTGCGATTATCTCATCACTATCGAATGGGAGAAAGAAACACAGGAATCTATGAATTTCATAAATCGCTCATGTCGAAATACACAATACAAGAACGCTAACAAAATACTTGCCAAGTACTCTGGTTAATGTACTACCAAGCCCAAAAAGTTTTTTCTTACAAAAGAACAATTTCAAACGTTACAATGTTAAGATATGCAGCTAAGTCCCATGAACAGAAAGAACCCGACATCAAAGTTAAAATGTTAAGATAAATTGTTGGGAGATACAAAATCATAGGTCATCTCACCCGGTCAAGGATGTATTGAATACAACTTCACCAACTTGGGTCCCTGAAGCACCAAACGACTTCGCTCTCCAGATTGAACCATCTTCAAGCACAAGCCTAGCATCTGAGGTCTTCCAAGGTCTTTCGGCCAAATCTAAACCCCAACAAACAATACAAAACACATAGAACCATAAACTTTTAGTAATTAGTAATAAAACTACAAATTTAATCTGTACTATCAAGAAATTAACAACAATCAACATTATAAACCTATGAGAGTGAAGGCTGAGCTTAAGAACAAGAATTTCCATAAAACTGAATAAACCCATCATTTGGTTTTCCCTTTTATTGAATTTTCTTTTTAAAATTCCTGGACATAAAACTGGATTTCCATGGCACCCAATTAACTTGTTCTTCCATGTAATTACTGTAAAGACACGATCTTTTTCCTAATAAAAAAATATTTTAAATATTCATCCGCTTTAATGTATTGGGAAAGTTGGAAATAGTGAAAGAAAAGCAATTGTAAAAAGAGGTAGCGGCAGAGCAGTACCTGGGACGGCGGTTGAGGTGGCGGAGGAGCATCGGAGAGTGAAAGCTCTGAGCTTTGAAGGATTTGGAGACTTGGGATGGAATAAAGTCGACGGATTTATAAGAGCTAATTCCATAGCTGCTGTGGCCATTCTCCTCTATCTGTTGCGGCTGTGGATTATTTGGCTTTGCTATACCTCGAGTTAGAGAGAGAGAGAGAGAGAGAGAGAGAGAGAGAGAGAGCTAGAGTAGAATCTAGAAAAAGGAATATACAAATGAAACATTATATATTTTTCGTGGTCGGAAATAAAAAAACAAAATGTTATTTTTATTATACTTTTATACCACTTTTGTATAATTTCTCGGAGGACCAACAATGTATGTGCATCTTATTTTTATTAGCGAAGGGATGAAAATATAGTAGGAATAGTATTTTTGAAAAAATAAACAATAAGAGGTCATATGATCCAAATTCTAACATCCTAATGGAGAGGATATTGAATTTTGATGTGTCATAAGTTCGAAACTCTCGTCTCCAAATCTAATAAATTAACGTTGACTACATGATGCCAAGCCAAACGCCAATATAGAATTGGCATTTAAATCTTAAAGATTATTGGCACTTCAAAAATTTAATTTAGTAGTTTAAATTTTTTCATATTTAAAAGAAAAGGGGCAAGTGACCATTTAACAGTGATAGAAATGTATTGAATCCTTGAATGTAGCGAGGTTCAATTTTTGTCGGTGACTAATCTAACATTATAACAAAATCAACTGCTTGTAACATGCTCAGAAAATATCCATTAACACATAACACCCTAAACCTAATTGAACGAATCTGACTCGAGTAATAAAACGAGAGCAAAATAGCTTCCAATGATGTGTGTGTGTGTGTGTGTAGAGAGAGAGAGAGAGAGAGAGAGAGAGAGAGAGCGAGAGAGATGTTGAAATGTTATCCTAAAAAATGTTGCAACAATTGCTTCTAATTGAGACCCCGGTGAGTCTGATGATATGCTGTAAAACTCAGCAGAACTGGTTATAAATGAGAATGTAATCTTGTTGCAAACTGCCCTGTTTATACCAATAATACACAACAATAAGCAACACACAGCTGAGCTTTCATACTTCGTCCACCAAAAGCTACGAACTTCATACTCGCTCCACCGAAAAAGCTATGAACTTTCATACTCACTCCACCAGAAGCTAACAGAGAGACTTGGAGTTAGAGATCGCACATAGTGCCACCACTTTGGTGGGATATAAAGCATATCACCTTCCTCTAATACGCAGTCAAGAAATTCCAAGTCACGCATCTTTGGGAACTCGTTCTCGTCTATGTTGTCCAGATCAACCTTCAAACCAAAGTATTTTCAATCAGTATATATATTTGAGCTTTAGCCTTTAGGACAGGGAATCCGATTCCCATCTATATGATCTACACTGACCTCAACAGAGATAAAGGAATGGCATGCATGGCAAGGCACTCATTGTTTAGAACAGAAAAACAACGTAGCAACAGTAAACACAACAAAGTACTAAGGTCGAGAATGTAATTACCTGGCTTGAGTTGCATAGCATGGTCTCAGTGTGTGGGTAGAGTTCCTCGGACAAAGATGCAAGGTAGAGCCTTATATACTTTTTGCCAACAACCTGAAAATGAGCCATGGATTTGAGTCATACAAATGTTTGGATCATTTTTTTCTAGTAACAAGAAAACAACATGCATATACAAACAGACAACGGATACATGTGCTCGGGCACGCAATCAAGTACAGCATTATGTGCCTGGAATGAAGCATCAAAGCATTCTTGCCATTCATGATGATTCAGCACATTGAAATCGTTCAGCAATGTGCACTGAAGACGGTTTGGTAGCAACATGTTGAAGACACAATTTGAAGCCAGCGCACCCAAGCATGTTCTATGAAATTATCAGCTTGTTTAAATACGCACATGGTTTTACTTTTTAAAGATAGCAATGTGAGTCTGTGACAATGCATTTAGTTTACAAACGTTTGCTTTCTTTCCGTGACACTCGTATCTCCACCATCACACAAGTATCCCATTACAAATTATTTGTTCCCCTGGACAAACTATGAACGAACTCTGGAACTCATAACTGAAACAATTTGATGGCAAATCCAGCTTACTGGGTGGTTAGTATACTTAGTAAGTAAATTATAACACTCCAGAAGGCAACATCATGATGCAAATACTCAATTTAGGAAACTAAATCTAATAAGAAAATGCTACTCTTACCAAATTTGTACCACCTCTCAAAAAGAGATGAGACCCACATGTGTTGGTGGGCCTCACCTCTATTAGAGAGGGAGTACAAATGTGGTAAGTGTAGCATTACTTAAATCTAATATACCTGTGCAAAAACATTATGGTGTGGATCGTGGTGCAATGGAGTTACTGTCCCAGCTGGACCAAACCAAGCATTTAGAGACCTTAGTTCGCCACCACCAGCAAAACAATAGTCAGGAATACATATGTCCTCGCGTAGCTCATTTATCTGCATATCAATAATGGGATATCAGAAATACGAAGGTGGAAAATTGGCAAAGTCCAGCCGAACAAGTAGGCATGTCGCCATTAAAAAAACATGGTAACGGTGTAAAACAACACACCTGATCAAACAGTGGATGCTGAGCAAGATATGTTGGGGCAGCAGAAGTAGAGACACTAGCCTGAATCCTCTCAAGAAACTGGGAAAATGTAATAAGCTCTTGCTTCCACTCCGGGTACAAATAATTTTTCCCGACCTACAGTGCATTCAAAACTTTACCAATTTTCAGTTATATAACAAAAATCAACGAAAGAACAAAGAAAGTAATTCAATCAAGCGCCAATTTCCAACAAACCAGTACTACTACATTATGCAGAATATCACCTCAACTGGCACGGTGCGATCACCGGCAACCTTTGTTAGATAATCCAAGTCATTCCACTTACTCCTGGCCGGCCAATGATCCATACCATCGGTTATTATAACCGGGCAACCTGGCAACAAGTATTCACTCAAAAACCCCTCCAAAGATAGGCCTGATCTCTTCACAACCATTTTACAGGAAAGTGACTTTCTGGGCAAAACTCCAAGCAACTGCCAATCAAAAAGTAAACACAGTAAAAATAAATGGTAATTTGCAAAACCCAGGAATCAGAAACCAATTTCAAAGCTACCCTTTTTAGCACAGAGGAGTTTAGGAATTGGGATATCTTTAAATTTGGAAATTAACATAAATTCTATGAATTTAGAAGCAAGATGTTGCCTTTGAGCTATTAGCAATAATAGGCTATGAATTTTGATGTGAAATGACGAACCTCACCTCCTTAGAGACGACGTCGTCACGGACCAATCGGCGGTCAGCATTGGGACATTCCTGCTGCTGTTGAGAAACCCTAGCGGCCCTGGCTTTGGCGGAGACGACGGTGACGAGGGAGTGCAAGTCCGGTTTCAAGAGCGGGCCGCCCATGATGAGGCCCATGTCGAGTGCTCGGAGAGCGTCGCTGAACTCACCGGCGGCGACATGGAGCTTGGACACGTGGAGGCAGGCCATGGAGTAGGCGTCGCGCCAAACAGGGAGAACGGAGTGCCAGGGACCCGAGTGAAGCTGCTCCCAAGCCATCTCGCGAGCCGCCTCCGCCGCTCGGAGGTCGCCAGCGGCGGCTCGAGACGCCATTCTGACGTAGGCGTAGCCGCCTTGCTCGGAGATGGATTGGATAAGGTGGGTCGACTCGGAATCGAGGATTGGGGTGTCAAGGTGGTGGTCGGAGTTGGCAGCGGACATGGCGGTTGGAGGAGGATGAGTGAGAGATGAGAGATATTTCTCGCTGATAACGAAAAGATATTTTGTTGATTAACTGAAAAGTGTACATGTGACGTGTCGGCGAAGTTTTGGTTTCGATTTTTTCTCTTTAGTTTTTTTTTGGTTATATTTTTGGTCGACGTCGATAAAAAAAAAAAGTTGAGAGATTTATGTGGCTGATGAGAAAATCAAATTATTAAATGTATTGAGGATGCATTTTTGTTTTTGTCTACACATATCTCGAAATTTAGACGCAACAATCCTTAAACCATTGCCGATTAAGAATATAGCTGGGTTTGTGTTTGAGGCCGTCGCCACAACACAGGCCGTCGTAAAAAGCATGAGAAATGGAAAAGACTCTTTCAAAGAATAATTTTCCATGAATGTTTTGCCATTTTACAATTTAACGCTATAAAACAGTGGCAAAAACATATAGTATCAGAACATTTTCGAAGAATCTCACCTTTTAAGTGTTGTCTTAACATTTCTCTAAAAGTATTGTCAACGGCCTTTGTCCAATGATTTCAGCTGGGGCCCACGCGATGTCTGTTTTTTTCAACTTTTAAATACAGTTATGCCCTTGGAATAATGAAATTATTGATGAGAAGGACCGGGAAGATAAAATTTTGGTAGATCAAAAACTTAAAGGAAAACTAACAAAATGTTTTTAAAAAATTTAATATTAATAAAAAATGACAAATAAAAGTGTAATAAATAATATCAAAAAAAGTAAAAATCTAGTTTTTTTTTTGTTGAAAATAAACAACATCAAAAGTGTTTCGTTAAAACTATCAAAACTTAATCGAAGTTGCATTCAAATTCACAAGCACCCGTTGTGTTTGTGTGTGTGTGTATATATATTATTATTTTTTTGTGAGAGTGGTCGTACCGGCGATGTAACATGCAGTCAGGTTGGTCTACTTAAGTCCTTGTAGTACACGAATAGGGGCATGAATAGAAGAAATCAAAATCACAACTATAGAAAAGAAGTTCGTTTGAAAAATCTTTATTTTTCCTATTCCGTTACAAGAATTTGCCTTGTAACTGAGTGTATACGCCCTTCTTGCTATTTCACCGACCACGAAAACCACCTGATAACGTGATGAGTGAAACAGGTTCAACGCACAAGAGAGTCCCGCACAGGGCCTTGTGTTTGGGCATAACACATATTCAAGATTTCTAGATTTTCATCTAACCTAATTGAGTACACAATGAAGCTGCCGAGGCTCGATCATCAAGCAAGGGTACAACTATCAGAGACATATTCATTTGATTCAAGGCTGCTTTGGATGGATCGGTCTTAGCCGGCATAGTTTTCTCATAAGTTGGAGAAAATCTTCGGCAAGATGCATGACCACGTCATCTGTAGGGCACTCTCATAGTAAAGCTGGGTCCTTGCATTGGGGGTGGGACTAGGTTCGGGTGGGACGACTGCGCAGGGCCCCTACAGACCATGTCTTTCTTTCTAAAGGGATGAGTCTTTGAGCAAGCTATCATTTGGTCTGCATACCTTCTTATGATCCTAACTCAAAGGATGTCATTCGTTTCTAACTTCGATCTATTCTATAGGGGAGGAGAGGAGGGGGGCAATGCCTCGGTTATACGCTAAAGAAACTAGGCTCAACTCCTTTCGACAAAGAGTACTACAACATAATAGCACATACCATTTCTACCTTACTGTGAGCAAGGACTAATACGAAATCAGATGAATTTTTTGAATTTGTGAATAAAGCAAATTACCAAAAACGGAAGTGAAACGAAAATTGCAGGAAAAACAAATAAAATGGATGCAGTACAGTCACAGCTACAAAAATGAGCATCAAGATATGTGGACGGAAACTATGAGCATGGCTGTATCAAAAGTAATCTCGTGCAAAGAAATGAAGAAATCATCATAACTTAGTCATTTACCCAGCCTAAGAGACCAACTCATTATTACATGAAACCGATATTTTCATTCTTTTTGAAGATTATTGGAGAAAATTCAGATGTCATTCACTTTGGTTGGAGAATTATGAGTTCTAAAAAAAAGAAGAAAATCATAACTTAAAGTTTCTGAATACATGAATGATAAAACCCAGATAAGAATTTGTACCACAAACAGCAACAGAATTATTCCCAGGTGGGGGATGAATGCAATTTTTCCAGTCCCTAAAACGAAAATAATAATCTAGATCAAATTCTGAACACAAGTTATAGACAGGTAGCATGAGAAACGCTGAGAGGTAAGAATCTTGATCAAATTATTAAGACTAGTTATTAACAAGATGCCATGAGAAACATTGGGAAATAAGAATCACTCGATCAAATTCTGAACACAAGTTATAAAAAAGGGTAGAATATATAAGACTGAAACATGACTTACAATCTAAGCCATGCGGATATAGGATCTAATAGACTATGCCGCAAAGTACTCCATCATTTCTTCGAGTTCAAGATCATCTAATGAACCAGTGCCATCAATTCCAAAGTTGAATGGGCTATTGAATAATCCATAATCTAATGACAGGCTATCAATTGGAGACCCAAAGTTGGCATTGACAGTTCTGTCTTGCTGACTCTGAAATGTGTCTTGAACAAAATTTGGCAAATCTCCACCAGCAATCTCACTTCCATTTCTATGTACTGGTACATGGACTCCATCTGTTGGTATAATCTGCGGTTTATTCATTACAATCTGAAGCAGCTGCTGGTCTTGACTTGGGGGATATTGTACTGATGGATTATAGAGGTTAAATGTATCTCCATGATGCTGGTTAAATGTATCTTCGTGATGCATGTCAGCATCTTGCACCCCATGATAAAGCAAGGGTGTTCCACCAACATGCATGCCCTGTGTCGTAATTACATTCTCAGAAGGTACGCCAGGGTAGTAATTAAACTCAAGCGCTGGTATTTGTGCTTGAACATCAATGTCGCTCTCCAGCGGCCGTAAAGTTGTAATGCCACCATTTTCCTGTTGATTCTCATGAACCTGAACTCCAATCATCTGTACATCAATGTGGTTTATATCAGGCAATGCATTTCTTGGT
Organism: Crataegus laevigata; assembly: GCA_963580275.1. NCBI lineage: Eukaryota > Viridiplantae > Streptophyta > Magnoliopsida > Rosales > Rosaceae > Crataegus > Crataegus laevigata. Next base: position 36,990,714 of record OY756946.1, on the reverse strand, counting down.
GGAACATGTAGATGCTCATTGTGAGATGGTGCAGGAAGTTGTTCGACAGGGCTTGCTCCGACACGTGCCCTTTTTCTCCTCGGTTTCTTTTCACCTCGCTCCTTATCTTGGACATTATTACGAGAATTATTGCGTAGATTGCTCAATGGCTCTACATCCATCACCTGATTCTTCCCATCATCTTTGGATGAAGAAACAGACCCTACCCCATCATCAGTACCATCAACATCATAGTCACTGTTACTGCTAGCAGCAGCTTGCTTTTCGGCACGGCCACTTTGTGGCATCTCAGTAATGCTAGATGTCCCATTATCACTACTAGGCTGCCTAATGAGGGACTCTTCTCGGCTTAAAACCCCTAACCAAATTGCACTCTCCTTTGCTGTCATCTTATCCTGTAAGCACTTTGACTGGCGGACATGCCTCCTTATCTTTGCAATATCAGGTGACATATGCTTTATCACAGCAGTTAACACTCCAACTTTCCACATCTTCTTTAGGTCGTGCGGCTTCTTATAAGGAGGACTCTGACCGTGGGCTAGCCCTAATTTCACCCACCAATCTTCATTTCCTGTCGGCCACCAAGGAGGCGGAACTCCCTTTTCTAACGGATACTTCCTTTGAGGGGGGTCGCAGTGTTGCATCAAAGAAGACAATAGAGAACCAAGAGTTGCATCTTGTAGATCTTGGAGGATGCTCTGAGAATTCCCATTTCTATTATTATCTACATCACTCATGGCAAGACACTCCGCTTCATACTTGGCTATGGCTGCAGGCCCATTCTTATCGAACTTCACCTTTTCTTTCCACCAAGCCCTGACATTATCTGAAGCACCGCTCACTGGCTTGCCCTTCTCAGGAATGATACCGTACACAAAACCACGAACTTTGCACACTTCCATCAGCTTCAGCATATACTTAAGAATCCCATCTTGTGCTCTTGACATTTTCTTCCTACGAGCCTGATCCGAGGTCTGCTTGGGCTTCTGCTTTTCAGCAGCTTGTTGAGCTTCAAGTTTCTGTCTTTCTCTAAGCCTTTTGAGTTTGATTCGATCCTTCCACATTCGCATCTCCAAATCTTCCGATTCAATCTCTTCGTCACTGACATCTTTCTCCGCAATATTATCGCACCTCAAGTCCTCTTCTATATCCGAACTGTCATTAGCAGTAAAAAAAAATGCTCCAATCAGTAAAACTACAATAACTCAGTGTTTGGTTGCTAAGGTACTTGACGGCAAGAAATTAAAATGAAGAATTTTATTCTTAGTAATCAAAGGCAATCAGCTGTATTAGTCTTGGTAAAGTGGACACTTTCTCTTCGTTTTCTTCCCCACACAGTCTTGGTAAATTGGACACTTTCTCTTCTTTTTTCCCCTTTTCCCCACACTTTCTCAGCAGCCAAACAGAGCTTGGGAAATGATAACAATACAAATCCAATATTTCTCAAAAAAAAAAAAACCATCTTTTTCTATGATTTGCCTCTAACAATTCCTACACAATTAGATTACAACAAATGAAACAAGTAGTATAAAATCCAAAATCTCACACACATACATATACAAGAAAACCCACATCCCAATTCCTCATATCGTTAAATACAGCAGATTTTGATCAACATGCATAAAATTCAGAGACAGCCATGGACAAGAAATATGATCAAAAAATTATGAAACATAAAAAAAGTAAAATTTACAGAAACCTCATTAAAACTGAAGTACTGGGCACACCCAAAAATCAATAAAAATGAAACCCATAAGAAAATTATTTGAAAGTCTTACCTGATATCAGGTCCAATCTCTCCGACGTCACCCATCTAATCTTAATTTGCCTCCAAAGATTGCTGCAAACCTTAAAAATCTGAGCTTTTGTTTCTTCTTCTTCTTTTCTGTCACTGAATGCTCTCTCTTCTCAGAAGAAGCCGAGAATATAAGGGACTGAAGGACGAATCCAAATGGGGGAATTCGGAATTGAATCCCTAAAAGGAATCGATTGGATACAAAATGGCTGGACAAATTCTGTACCGGAAATTAAAAGGGCAAAAAATTCAATGCGAAATTAAAAGAGGAGAGAGGAAGTATGTGCATTTTTTAGAGAGAGAAAGCGATGGAGATGCTAAAATGCGAGTTGCGAAATGGGAATTGTGCTCGGCGGCCGAAAGATCGACAAAAAGGGCGTCACAAATGGATGAGAACTCCTCTGAGTTGCCAATACAGAGGCCTTGATCCCCTGCATCGCGTCCAGAAATTATTAAATTGTGGACGACCGTCGTCTTTGTTTGATTTTTCAAGAGGGTTTTGTTTTTCTGAAATATCACTTAATACGCTAATTAAGTTTTAACATGATAATCTATACATTTTGACTTTATTTTAATAGAAAATTTATTAGTTAAGTTCTGACCGCACATTTAAGGCGTTACATTTTGGCTCACGTCAAAATACTTTATAGCTCTAAATCTCTCTCTGTAAGGTAAGCGCATTCTTGATTTTTTACGTTTGGAATTTTAGTGAATTATTTTTAATATTTACAATTCTACAATGTATTTTTTATTCTTCAATTTTCTTTTTGTGGCGTGTAAATTTCGTAATGTGTAAAGAAATATTAACCATACAATGAAGTTAACTAATTTGACCAAAAAAATTAACTAATCAATGTATCATTTTATAAGGCTACCGTTTTTTCTTTCTTTTTTTATTTGTAAAAGAGAAAAAGAAAAAAAAATACTAACCATTCGCTAATTAAGCAATTAGCAACTTACTACTTTTTTTTTATTAAATTTCTTTTTTTTTAATTTTCATATTTACTAGCTGGTGTATGAAGAAAATAGCTCGATGTATTTATCCGTTATTCGGTCTACATACATGGTCAATACTACTAGATATCTTAATTGGGATCCAAGAAAGGGAAAAAAAATACATATATATATATATAATATATTTAAATATATACATATAATCATAACACCCGAGGGGTTAAAAAATGAACCTATTTTCAACTAAATCAAAACAATTACCGCTATACAAAAACTCGGCATAGTGACCTAATAATTTGGCACCGGTGTAATAGTGTTTAATGTTTTTTGACAATTAATACTTCAATCTAATAGTATTTTTCTAGCTATCTGTAAAAGAGAGATCTTATATTTGTCGGAGAGGGCACTTGCTTGATGAGGCACAAACTTTATTGAAATGCTTTCACGATGTCCATTGTTACCCTAGGGAGTGCAATGCGGCTACTCATTGGTCTCCTTGGTTAAAAGGGTGACCCTAAGCTAACAAATCTTACCGCTTTCTGAGTGTGCAAGGGAGGGGATGGGGACGTCTATCTTACGTTGTCTTACTCTTACTTTGCAAAGATGTTTCTACGAATCCAACCTGTGACCATTCGGTCACAAATAAGCAACATTTCTATTACGTCAATAGTTAATTAAACCGATCGTTAATTCTTGTTATATAGGTGATTTCTATTTATAATTTTAATAACTAAAACCTAAACCTTAAAGTTTCCTTCTTAATTAATCAATACCTTTTCAAAAGTAAACATCGAAATGATATGGATTTGGTTCAACATGACACCACAAGCTAGCTAGCTCTTTCGGGACGATCCTAAGTAATTATTATGCGTTTTCGATAATGGTTGTAGACTTGATTTGTTTATTTTGATGTTGGTGAGGGTAATAAATTTCATGAAATTCCAACTTATGTCATCTTTTTATTTTTTGGTTAAACAAAGGGACTAATAGCCTGACAAAAATGAAATTATAAAATAATGTCGTGAGGTTGAGAAATTTTAGAAATATTAGACAATAATAACTGTTTACAAATATTCATCTCACGATAGTTTTGTCGAATACTACATTCTCAGTCACACAATAACATCGCATGACAAGCTTGAATCAATTTTAGATATCACTTGACCATGTGTATAATGTATTAATTGATGTTAACTGAATCCAGTTAGTTAATCACCATTAGTTGGAGTTGATGGAGATCACTAGTAAAAATAATCACTTGACCGTATCAATAATGTATTAAGTGAAGTTAACTGAATGTACTTAGTTTAACAAAAACCATTGGTTGAAGTTGATAGAGATCACTAATACTGAGAACTTAATTAGTGGGGTTTTAAAATCATTTATCCAATTAATTATAATAATATTATACAATACATACAAGATTTACACGCCACCAAGGCACAAACCACCATGTCTCTCTGTTTTTTTTTTCTTTCTGGATTCATAGGATCTATTGGAGGAATAAAATAATCAATTGTCACCCACTAAAACATGGCTTATCCAATAATCGTTTCCTAGCATGCATGCCGATATTCAGATTCGATTCTACACGATCGTTAGATGGTTGCCAACATAACTCTGTTGCCTTTATCGTTTATTGGTTTTTTTTTTTTTTTTTTTTTTTTTTGGAGAGAGAGGTAATTTCATACCGATACAAGATAATTACAAGCAAGGAGGCCCAACAACAATATGCACACATTCAAAATATGGGCCACCAAAGGAAACAAAAAGAAAGCCCAAAAACATACTTTTGAGCCCAACAAAGAAAACACAAAACCTAGCAGCTTCCCACTAGCGCCACCAACGGACCGCTGCATTCTAGCCTCCAAAAACCAGAATCTCCTACAAACTGCAGAAATCAAACCGTGAACGAGCACCACATCGTTTGCCACCGCACATTGAAAGAAACTAGTGGGAAGAAACCCACGAACAACATGGAAGGAGGTGGTGTAAACACCCGAGCCGAAGCTCTACACACCTTCCCGAAGAACCACAAAAAATCACGTTTTAACTGCAAGAAATCACAATGAAGAAAAGTGGGTAACAAACTGGATTGCGAGATTGATGTAGGATAGAGCCGATTGGTAAGTAAAGGGAATGAATTAGAGGTGGAAGGAAGTGGATAATGGAAGTAAGGGCTAAGCATAGTAAAAGATGATGCATAAGAGGTTGGAGGACATGGACGTTTGAACCAAAAGACAAGGGAAAAAGAAAGATGCAGTAGAAGAAAAGAAAAAGGAAATAGAAAAAGAAGGAGAAGAAGACTGCCACCAACCCTAGCCATAGCTAGGGCCAGCGACAAGGAGGAGAAAGACAAGAAAGGAGGGCACTCACACAGTGGTGGAAATACTCTCACACACAGAGAAACACTCTCACCAAACGGAGAGAATATAAACCCAATATGCTATCGTTTATTGTTATCGATCAGTATTGGTGGTGATTTTGTGTTTGTGCTTGTGATATCCTTTTAGACGTTTTGTTTGGGCCCAAAATAATGGTTTGGGCCAAGCATGAAGTGTTTCTCGATCCAGAGGCCTAGTTGGAAAGATGTCGTGGGATATTCGGTTTGTGGGCCGACTAACTGGAGTCAGCCGAGTTCTATTAGGAAAAGGAGTCGTCCTGATAGAGATAAAGAGGGTGAAATCCTATTGTTAAATGGATAAGGAAATAAGGTCATAGTGCAACAAGGAGTCTCGACGAGATGGAAATGTTGAGATATGGATGTGGCCTGATAAAGGGGTCAGGTTCAAAGTCCTAACGGAAGAAGGAATGGCCGAGATAAAGTTAGATCGGAGCAAAGAGTCCTAGTCCGAGTAAGGTTGTGATTCAATCGGAGGAGGTTCAGCTGCTATAAATACAGATGCAATGGCAACGGAAAAGGACCTCCAACTTAACACACAAATCTGCCCTGCGCAAACTCTCGCTTTATACAAAACCTCTCAACAACCTTGAGATTTTTATGTTCTTTTTTCGCCTTCACATCTTCAATTTGGATAAATAGCACTGTGAAGGCAACCGGTGACATCTTCAGTTTGGATAAATAACACTGTTACCGTAGAATCAGCTAACCTCGAATCACCTTTAGTTTGGATAAACAGCACTGCGTCGAGGCCGACTGGTTATCTATCCAAGTCTCGGTCAAAAAGGATTTTTAAGTCTTTTTTTGCAGATGTCATCTCATTAGCCTTCTCGGCGAAGTGAGGTGTTACGAGATTACTACATTAGGCACATTGAAAGCCGAATTTGATATTGAACTTCACAGAGATAGCAGCCTTGTCTTCAGGCTTGAGAATCCAGAGGCCGAGACGTGTTCTTTCCTCGGCCGTTGTCGCAGGACATAGAAGTAAGCCGCGCGCATCAACACAGCACATCAGCATATTTTTACTCCTCAGCCGAGCTCGGCCGACGAGTTGGCACGCCCCACACACATCTGAATGACGTAGTTAGCTTGTTAATTATTTGGCCAGCGAGCCGTGTAGGCTGAGTAGTTTTTAGAGTCAACAGGTTTACTCTTGTTTGTTTAATTGTGTAAAATTTGAAATTCACTCCAAATCAATTTATTTGTCACTGAGACAATGTACCTAATGACACTCTTATATTTATTTGCGATGATTAATGGATGGAAGGAAAATATATATATATATATATATATATATATATATATATGATGAATTCGTGACATCACTTTTTCTACACAATATTTGACACATGTATGTATATATATAAAGAGAGAACTGTATGTCTAGACATACAAATCTGCAATTCTACTTTCTTAATCCCTGTGAAAGCTCTTATGACTCAATTGGGAGGTTGCACGTTACGAAATTCACTTTTGTAATTTAAAAATATTCTTAGAGTTTGTTTAAAAGTAATTTTAAAATAGTTAAAAGAGCTTTTAGTAAAGATGTTATTGAAAGCAATCCTTAATAAAAGTACAAGTGAATTTTAGAAAAGCACTTGAAGTGCTTCTTTCTGCTTCGAGTGCTTTTAGAATCCAAAAACATTTCTCTATAAGCGCTTTTAAAGAACGAGCCCTCATGTTTTTGTCGAACGTTATCAGAAAGTGCTATCAACTCTTTCATACGCAATTTCAAACACACAATAAACTTTCTATTTTGTGTGCGATGGAATGAGAACGCAGTTGATTCGATTGGTGTAAATAGGTATTAATTATATCATCAGTTGTATAGATCATTGTCTTGAGTTGGGAATGGGAAGCATCAAGCATCCTCTGTGCAAGCTGAGTCATTTTATCCATATTATTCATAGATAATATTCTTATAACAATTTGATCCATCGATTGCTTTCGGACATCCCAATTTGCTAGATGGGGACACATGCAAATCGAGTTCTGCTCTCGGTCTTCGTTTTGAAGAACATATGCATATTAGCTATACAAAATTAGATTTAAAATATTTGACAACTTAATAAAAATATAAGAAAATGAATTTTTTAATGATTCAAAATAAGGATCTTAAGAGAGCAAAACTATATACACTATAAACAAAGGTGTGCATGAGAAATACTATCACATAATTCTTCGAGTTTTTCTCTCAATTTCCCTCTCCACTTTTCTCTCTAAATTTTAGGTCACTACATAATGACAATTAATGGCGGAGGAAAGATAATACAAATCTTAATTAAGGATTTTTAATGTATAATTATTTAGATAAAATAAATTTAAATTGACATGGTCAATTAAAATGAATTAATCCAATGATTTAAAACTTGTGTCTAAAATGTGGTGTCATGGATCCCGCCCATATATATATATATATATATATATATATATATATATATATATTTATGTTTATTGGTTTACATATATACATTGATAGAAAAGATGACTTGGATCGAAGTCATGTTGGAATCCCACATTCATGAGAGATTTTTGGTTTGGAAACACAGTCCGGTACATTAAGTGTCATAATATAATTAGTTGAAAACTTGAAAAAAATTGAAATTAATTGTTTTATGATACTTGGTGTAACAGATTGTGTTCCTAGCACACTCAAAATTTATTCACATCCACGACTTCTTAAGGTGTCATCAATTAGTATATAGTACAATGAGACTACACCAATGTTGAGGTCTCATATATTTAGCAAAATTAAGTACGACACGACATCCCGATATGCATGAAAAGTTAAGGATTCGAGTCGAGCTTTATTTGCTTGAGTTCATAATGGGTTAACACGATAAAATGTCAGAAATATGGTACAGTTTTCTAAAATCTTGTCTTATAACTCAAATTCATAGTCAATTTTATTTTTGATTTTGATAAGAACAGTTGACGATTGATTGTATATGTAATAGTAGAAAAAAAAATCCCAACTTCAAGTTGTTCAAAAATAGCGGCATTGAGTTTTTTGATCCTTTGCCTGCCTTAAGATTAATTAGTCCTATTTTTTAATGGGAAGCAACATAAGAGAAGGGATATAACTCAGCAATAGAGTGTCACATTGACGTACATATTTTTATGGGTCATGTTTACTCACGAAACATAATTTCACAAGATTGTAACACTAAAGCTTTATGATACATTATCTATATTTTCTAGATATATCTCTTTTGGAGAATTATCTTGAGAGACTTTATTGTGTAAAGAATTTTTTTTTTATATCATTATTATGTAACGAGTTAGACATAAAAATTTATTGTGTAATAAGATTCTTTTATTTATGTTTTGTTGATTAGTTGAATAGAAAGATGAGAAAGGGAAGTGAAAAACGACATGACATGCAAAATTTGTCAACGAGTTTGAGTATTTTGACACAATAAGTTAATGGATGTATTTTAAGAAAGCTTTCGCACATGAGCATGATAAAACACGACATGTTGCCAGGTCTATTAATGGGGTTGCAACTGTTTTATTTATCATAGTATAAAATATATGCAATTGCATCAAAACCCCTTTCACCTTGACTGGATAATTTCTTCTTTCATGGCAAGTGAGAGAGCACTAAGACTTCCCCCAACTTCCACTCTCACTCCTGGCATTGCTATTGCTCTACTCCCTACAAACCCACCTTCTCCTACACTGATCTTTCCAAACTTCACTTTCCCCTCATCACCTTCGTATATGTGTCCAAACAGAAGAGCTTCTCGTCCCACGCACCCGCCTCTCTCGATCTCCACCATTTCCGGGTTTAACAAGGCTCCCATGCTGTCTACATAAGCGCCTTGGTCCAGCTCAATCTCCGAACCCATAAGCTTCATCCACAGCACGAAGAAAATTGAGCCGCTTGTCATTTCCGCGAAATAGCTCCCAACGAGGGTTCTAAAAGCTTGCCATGTAGTGTCCAGAAAGACCCCTATGCTCCAAATGTGCACGGTTTCCCCTTCTTTCTTCTTTCCGACTACTAGCCATTTAGCCACAACACAGGCTAATCCGGCCAAAAGACCCGAAGAGACCCAAAACAACGGAAACAACCAATGCGGAGCGACTTTTTGAGCATTCTTTAAGTGCAGCATCCAGTTCAAAGGAGCGTAGATTACTAACGCCAGCAGGAAATGAGGCAGCACTGTTTGTAGTAGAGGTTGAGCAAAAGTGGCCCATATAGTCTGAAACAAAGTTCTTTCCAGCGTCACGTTTTGCGCGTCTTTTTTCATCAATGCTGCTGCCATCGGACAACCGGAGAGGTCTACTTTGACATCGGATTGCTCGATGAAGATCTTCCATGCCTCTGGAAGGGGTGCACCGTTCCTCAGGTGTTGGCATATCTCATAGATCAATGAACGCCCATGATCAATGGAAGCACTCTGGGAGCATGATGAAGCTCGAATGACATCCACTTCATGGCATCGAAGAAAGGGATTGAAGTCCAACTGTTCTGATTGTTCTGCAGACAGATTATGGTTGATGTTAACCTCTCCAACATCAATATATGGGAACTCAGACTCACTCCATGGTTTCGTGCAGTCAAGTGCAATGTCACGCGCAGCTTCATCATGTGGGACTGGCCGGACCTGTAACTGGAAAATATAACGAACTCCTTCAGCGTTCACACGGCTTTGGAAATCTTCAGCAAGGAAAAGTAGAGGACGAGTATCATTGTCATTCCTAGGAATTGCACCTGTATCAGGTGGAAGAATTCCAATTGGCTCCACCTTACCAGCTTCCTCACTAATATTCTCATCAGAAGGCCTCAACTTGAACTTGACATACATTTCTTGTCCATCTTCGAACCGGAACAGCCTGCAGATATTTGAGTAATAATGCAGTTCAGCATATGAGTTTGCATGGCGCAAGGAAGTCCATACTGCGTCACGCACATGTGGGGCTCCCTTAACATACTCCTCCCGTGCAGGAAGCCCACAGACAAGCCATGTTGCAAAATCGGCAATTGTGCGGGCGTAGAATGCATTTCCTGTCTTCAGTGTCAGGTCAAAGAGTGAAGAGTCACCAGTTTCATCCGAAAGTATTCTTATAGATGCACCACGCGCATCAATCCTCGCATCATCATCAGCGCTCAAGCTGTTGCTATGCCGAACTATGACAGGGTAGCTCTTTCCTGGGCAGAAGATTTTATGGTCTGGCAAGCCTTTGATGTTGTCATAGATCTTCAAGGTTCCCTTCCCACTAACACCGATTCGATGGAAATATCTTGACTTAACCTTCAGAGTTGTGGCAGCCAAATTTGCAGCAAGGTTACCGACAATTTTCTTATATTTCATATCCATCTCTTCTATTCTATCGTCCAACGAATGCATGGTGTTCTTGATCATCATTGGAGTTTGAGAACCAATGTAAACACCACCCGCTTGCAGCACTGAATTCACCGGTGCAACTGAGAGTGCACCAAGAATAACATCTTTCTGAAGTACTGAACCAGGAAGGACTACACTTTCACTCCCAACTACCGAATTATCATGCACCTCAACTTTCCCACTAACAAACCCATGAGAGGAATAATACCCAGCAATGATCCGACTGAAATCACCAAGATGGACACCAGAGCCGAGTGCAATCAATTTCGGGTCTGAAATTGGGTTGATGGCCCTGACAGAACAATGTTTCCCAACCTTTGCACCGAGAAGGCGCATGTACATGCAAAAAGCTTCGGTTCCAGACAGGAGCTTAGCAAATCTGAGGTGGCAGGCAATGGTGATTCGATGGCAAAGCCATGTTCTAAAATGGGTCGTCTTTTTCTCTTGGTTACTAGAAATAAGACGGGTCAAAGCGCCTGTGAGGAAGCTGAGTACTATGCCATAAGCCAAATACGCAACCGCCAATGAGATGGATGAGTAAATTATGCCCAATGGGAGACTCGAAAACATGGTGGCATAAGCTACGACGGTGTAAGGCATCCAGTGAAAGGCCCCAAATAAGCAAGCAAATGCAAATTCTTGAAGGGAAAGAGGCTTCTGAGACATCCAAATGTAGACCAAGTACACAATAGAAGCAGAAAGAGTACTGAGCAACCCAACTATGTAGATGCCTATGAACTGGTAAACAGCCGCATCTTGAGTTTCCTTCGTAACATTTGGTAGTGTTTTACCCTGAAATCATGTAAAGAAACCAATTGAGTTGACATCAGTTTCTAAGTTTGATTGCATGAAAAAGCATTCATGAACTAATATAAATAAACTATACAGCAGTGTTGTACATCGAATATCGATATATAATCAGTGTAAATCAGCTCCATAGGTAAGAAAATTAAAAAAATTAATTTCATAATAGTTACGAGATAAGAAAAAACAAATCATGATTAGAAAAAAGACTAGAATTCATGATGTTTGGATAATCATGCAGAAGAAACGACTTACATTCTGAAGATTTGTAGCCTTGACAGCAGATTTGCCTCCAGATTTTTGCAAGGCCATTACCTCAAGCTCTTCTCCCAGAATAGTTCCCTTTTGGACAACTGCATAGGGGGCAACCGATGAGTTTTGGCCAATTCTTATCGGGAGGAAGCTTAACACTCCATTCTTAACTTCGTGGCTTTGAATCAAAGCCCCTTCTGCGATCACCACTCCATCTCCGATTGAAACCAGAGATGGGTCTGTTATATCAACTGTATCAAGCAAAACTGAGGATCCAATTCTAGCTCCAAGCATCTCAAACCAATACTTGAGGAACACGGTTCCTCGCAGATGCTCTGCCAAAACTTTTGAAGCAACTTCTTGGGCCTTGTAAAGAGCCCACCATTTAACAAAATCTACAGACCAGATGGAAACCTCGGGGTTCAGGGCATAGTTTGGTTTTAAGAAAGAGTTCCCCAAGAAACCAATTGAAACACAGGTAGAAAGTATGCAGAACATCCAAGCAAGGGGAGCAAAAGTCAGAAGGGTCATATAGTCTAAATAGGGAATTCCTTCTACCAATGCATGGGCGGCTGAGACGCAATTCATAAAGGCCGATATGGATAAGTATGCAGGAATGGAGAGCATAAAAGCAACGTAAATAAGAGCCAGAAGTTGGAATGACCAGATCACCAAGTGGTGAGATTCGGGAAGTTCCATCACAAGCTCAGCAGAATCAGTCTCAGTCTCAAGCTGTGGAACACTGGATGGAGTTGTTGACAGTTGAGGTTGGGAATTCATTACCAGATTCTCCGAGAAGCTTGCCAAGTCTGCAATGCAAGTTGCAGTGAAAATATCCACAGCTCCTACCGGCACTCCAAGAAAGTCAGAAAGTTTCTGAGCTGCTCTGACCACACCAATTGAATCGATTCCATAAGACACTAGACTTTCAGTGTTTGAGATTTTGTTGATTGAAATACCAGTCTGCTCGGAAATCAGGCTTTTCAAGAAGTCTACAATATCTTTATTACTTATCTTGGGGCTTGGTGGTGGAGAACCTCTCACAAACTGAGGACGAGGGGTCATTCCCTCCTTGCATGTTCCTGTAGTGAAGGACCGCATCAGTTTTTTCTTTATTAGAATTGGTTCTGGAACAACATTCAATGTTCCATCAGTAAACTGTTGGAGGCATTCGAATCTTTTGATTTTGCCCGACGTTGTCTTACTAATGGTTTTTGGCCTGATCATCTTGACAGAAGCAACGGTAACCCCATGTTCTTCTGCAACACGAGCTTGAATTTGTTCAACAACATCCTTGCCAACAGGTTTATCGTCCCTAACCTCCGCAATTACAACCAAACCAACCTGGTCAGCATTATCTGGAACAGAAATACCTTTCATTGATAGGATTTCCATCGGGACAGCAATGACAGCACAACAACCTGGACGTACAACTTCTGATGCACTCTCCACTGTCTTCTCTACATCTGCCGAGTAAATGTTCCTTCCAGCTACAATGATGAGATCCTTGATTCTTCCAGTGATGAACAAATTTCTGTCAATTATTCGTCCCAAGTCCCCCGTTCTAGTGTAGATACGTCCGGGATAGTGAGGAAGCTTGTTTCTGTAAGTCTTCTGGCTTAGTTCTTCCCTACTCCAGTACCCAATTCCAGCACTGGGACTGCTGATCCATATCTCTCCTTCCTTTCCTGCTCCTTTGAGCTCCTCACCACTCTCTGGATCAACTATTCTGATGTCAACATCTTCATCGTCGGGATTCACATACCCACAACAAACTCTTCCTTGCCAATCTACCATGATAGGCTTCCCTTCACCATATGCACAACTGACAAACACACAATTTTCTGCCAAGCCATAGCCAGGTGCCATCACCTCTTGAGAAAAGCCAAAAGGACGCGTGAGCTCAACAAATCTTTTCAGAGTTTTCTGCCTAACTGGTTCAGCAGCAACCATCAGGAATTTCATGGAAGAAAGGTCGTATTTCCTGTTTTTCTCCGACTCCAGCCTTCGAACGACTAGCTCAATGGCAAAATTGGGGCCAGCACTGTGAGTAGCCTGATATTTGCTCATGATTTGGAGCCACAATAATGGGTTCCTGATGAACGTCAATGGGGAAAATAAAACTGCAGTTCCACCACTAACAAGAGCTGTGAAAAGTCCTCCGATCAGCCCCATGTCATGGTACTGAGGGAGCCAGCTAACTAGAACTGTCTTTGAGGTGCTCTTGTACCTCCTTCGCATCAACTTCACATTGTGAATGAGCCCACCGTGAGTTATCATGACTCCTTTAGCATCGCCAGTCGAACCAGATGTGAACTGCAGAAAGGATACTTCGTCGGGCTGTGGTTCAAACTCATCTTTGAAATCCTCCACAGCCACATTCTTGGAGTTCTTAATCCAAGAATCTGTATGTAACCAAGGAAGATTGGGCCACCGAGCTGTGGATTTCGGCTTTTTAGCTGTCAGTGAGATTATATTTTTAACGGAACCTGCTTGGACAGCCCAATGATAACTAATGGTAGAAAGAATTGCTACTGCACCACATGATTTAGCAATGTTTTCAATCTTCAAAAGTGCTTGACCGCCTCTTTGTAAAGGATCTGGAGGTAGAACTGGGACTGGTAAGACGTTTGCTCTTAAGCACCCAAAGAAAGCATCTACGAAGTCCAGACCTGGGACATGGACCAGGAGAACCCTGTCACGAGGCCTGATTCTTGGTTTCTTGCATGTCAAGAGCTTTTGAGCAATGCAAGAAGCATTGGCATGAAGTTCTGCATAAGTTCGCTGGCTCACTACCGCCCCTTCTTCATTGATCCAAGTATAGAGTGTCGTGTTTTGAGTGACTCCGTGAGCTCCCCAGTGCTTCAGATAGCCATCAAGGGAAGATAGATTCGGGAACTCCACTCCTGGTAATTCAGTCATGCTTTTAGGGCTTCCTCCCCACTGTTGTTGCAACGCAAACAAACTCTGCCAAGAGACGTGTTTATACTATGTAAGGAATTTTTTTCATCAAATCTGAATTTCCATTCGTTCAATTTGAATTTTGTATGCATTACACTGAATATTTAGATGTGGGGTTACCTTAGCATAAGGAAACTTTGGCACAGGGTTGTCATTTGCAAAGTGCTTGCAGACTAAACCCATAGCATATGAAGAATTTCTCTCCGTCAGTTCAAAAGCCATAAGACCGCCGACATAGTAAGTGTTCCTGAAGCCTTGAAGTTCAGATTCCAATTTCTCATAAAAGCCATCCTTCATCTCTGTATAGAAAAAACTGAAATTAGCATTCCTATTCGGCAGGGATAGATGGTGCAAAAGCAAATCATTGACGTACCTTGGCTGCCGACATGAGGAAAATACTTAAATCGTCGTTGTAGAACCACCTCTGTAACTTCTGCTCCTATAAGCTTAGCAGCTTCAATTGCAAGCTCTGTCACAGTTGGTCCCGTAACATCGACAGAATTTCCATAAGACCAGAATAACAAAACATCAGTGTCAGCATAGAACTTTTGCATTGCAACTGGATTTCCAATTGTTGCAGGATTGCTCATATATTCTTCAAAATAGTAGAAGCCTATCGGCATATCTTCGATCCCTTTAACCTTCAAAACTGTAGTGTAGTAGTCAATTGTCTGTACTTTACTGAACAACTCCTTTTCAACTTCACCCATCTCCATTACTTCACTTCCACGTTCTGTTACGAGAATTCTTTGTTAGGCATATAAAGAAGATAAAAAGGAATAGCAATGATAATAAATGAAGAAAAAAGGGAGCGGGAGTAAAAAAAAAACCTGTTGGATGTGAAGGTGGTGATCTGTAAATTTTTCCGTTATTTAAAGGGAAGGAACCAGAAATGATGATCTTATCAAATTCCAGAGCTTTAACTTCTCCATCACAACTTTTTACATCAACACTGACACTATCGGAATAGCGTCTGATTGCCAACACTTCGGTGTTGCAGTGAACCATTGGGAGTGATTTGCTGATCTTCTCCCAAAGACTTGTATATCCACCTTTGAAACGGCGAATTTTTCCAGCCATGGAAGTTCGTGTGAACTCATGAATGTAGGCATAAGGCATGTCTTGAACAAACCCATAACCAGAAGCCGTGTATCCATAAGCCACGGATTTGGGAATAGAACTAAATCCTTGACGTTCAAGATATATAGGAGTTAAGTCTGAAGCATATTCACTCACAGCATGGACCCCAATTCGACCCGACTTTGCTGCCTTATCCTATCAAAGGTAAAATGGAGATATCAGTATTGCAGAGCAGAGAAATCAAGAAATGAAACAGGGTGTAAGATACAAGGTACCAACCTGGAGCTCTAACGTCAGTGAGATCACCGATACATAATCATCTGCAACTTTAATATCTTGATACTGCCCTGATTTGTCAATAAGCGCAAGCTTGTGGGAGTCCATTTCTTCTAGTTCAGACCCAGTCTCCTTTGCCAAGTGAAAGATGACAGGGGCGCTGTTTGCAGCAAGAACTTGACCGCCGAGATCATAAATTTTCCCTGTTAAGATAGTATACATGTTGTCAAACTCAATTACATAACAAAGCAGGCACAAAAGACAGTCTTATGTTTCTCACCTTCAATATCGACTGATTCACACATGCCACCAACGGTATGGTGCTTCTCTAACACAGTCACATTGCTGTAACCAAGCTTCACCAGTGCGTAAGCAGATGATAAACCACTTGGACCACCGCCTACTATCGCAATTCTTGTATTCAGTGGAAGGCATGGATGCAGCCCGGAGAACTGGTCTTCTACTGATTTTCCAGGGTCCATCTCCCTTGTCGTTCAAGCCTTCTGGCCGTGCCTATTGAGATCAAATAACAAACCGAGTTCAACTTTGTTCTAGTTCTAACTCCCAGTTAAGGTTTATAACCACAATTGGTGATAAACCAAATCTACAGTTCTAGAAACCGAACTCTTGTTTGTATCATTGTTTGTTATTACATGAAAACAAGGGCATTTGTGCAACACTAAGGACAGTGAGAAGAACAAATACAAGAAACCGATGATGGGAAAACCTGATATTTCAAATGCAGCTCCAAATCTAGAAGGCTGAAATTGGAGCAAGGTACGTATTCATACTTTTTATAACTCTTACAAGATTTCACGTGCAGACAGTCCACCAATATGTATAGCAATGAATGATTAGAACATCTTGGCTTACACCATTTATTATATCACAAAGAATAAAAAGCCTTATTAGCTATTTGTCTTTCCTTATGGCAAAAATAACTGTACAGTAGCCAGGAAAGGGAAAACATCAAGATGGGGAATATGGAAGGTTGGATCATCAAAACAAAAGAGGGCGAAAACCTTGCAGATCTTTCTGGATTTGGACAACGTCCAAGTGATCCATTGCTGACTAAAGTAGAAATACGTGCTGTAAGTTTCACATTTCATACATAAACACAGTACCATGTGCTTCGAAAATTCTGTCAGACTCGATATAGTATGAACTGATATAACAATCTGACTTTTGGCTATAAGAACAGAAGGTCATTTTAGTGCGCAGATTGGAATGGCAAGTAGAAGATGAACGCATGCTATTCATACATTTGAGTCGAATAAGAGAGTGCAATAGCTATTGCATCTCACACGAGCGAATTACTTATCTTCTACATATAGCAAAAATGCAGACACAAAGGCAAAGACTAGAGAGGCGAACAAAAACATACCTTGCACTCGCGAGAGTGCAATAGCTATTGCATCTCACACGAGCGAATTACTTATCTTCTACATATAGCAAAAATGCAAACACAAAGGCAAAGACTAGAGAGGCGAACAAAAACATACCTTGCACTCGCGAGAAATGCAAAGATTGTAGAATATATAGTTTACGCCTTCCAAAGGGGGCAGCTTAATCAACTCGCTATACTCTACGAAATTGTCCCTGCAACACCATTACCACCTCAAGTTCAGAAAACAAACACGGAAACAATATCGAAAGAAAGCACAGATGTTTACACACCCTTTTAGCATCACAAACTAGTTGTACACTCCAATTCGGAATATATCGCCAACACATTATACACAAACATGAAGGGAATATCGAAAGAAAGCACCGATCTTTACCCACCCATTTAACATCAGAAACGAGTTTTACACTCCAATTCACAATATACAGCCAACACAATACACACACTTCACTACTTCTATCACTAATCTACTCTCTTTCGGACCAAAGATCAAACATTTCATAAGCATCAATTTTCCTCTGCTCCCCACCCACCCACACATTCATATGTACGACCAAGTTACCAACCCCCTCTCTCTTTCTCTCTCACTCCCTCTCTCTCCTGTAATTTCCACACCCAGACAATCGTTAAATCACCACAACCATGAAAAGGACTCACCTGGGCAATTTGGGTTGATCCAGTTGAATGCCAAATGGCATATAACTATGGTAAAAAGCCGTTCTTCCACGCACAAAAAAGTAAGCTACTGATCTCATATTTTTTCCTTACAATTTTCTCAGTATTTAAATCAACCCAGATGCCTCTTCCCGCCAACAACAAACAGACAAAAACCTCCAAGACTGTTCCTTTTGCTTCCGAAAAATCCCGCCGTCCTCGGTGACTTCGAGAACTTACAAACCAAAGATACAGATATTCCTGAGTTTCCTGTTTTTATATTTCACAAACGTTATCATTTGTATTGAAAACGTCGGAAACGTGTCCAATATTCAGTATATTCTCTTGGGAGAAGTTTTTATCCATATCGGGAATACAAAAATTTAAATCTCACACCTTCCGTTATGTACTATTTTCGTGTTATAATAAGTGTGAATGACATAATTGATATGTCACACTTATAGAAATATTGGTTAAGAACAAATTAACATGTTATAATTTGAATGAAATAATATGTGACGTGCATTTGTTTACTTATCAGTATATTTGTTTACACTTGTACAATTACTATTATTTTTTTGCTAGATTAACTACCGACGGAGTTTGAACCTACGCCGTCATGCAAGGACACAAAACATTTCCACCACTGTGGTAAAGAATGAGAATGAGTTCCCTTCATGACTTCCCCTTGTTTATTACCAAAAATCTATAATGAAATAACCTAGTTTGAAGAATTTAATTAACCAGAATAGTTGTTAGGGGTGTGTGAGCCCTTTGTTAATTTTTGTCCGTTGATATTTTTCAATTCATTCGATCCGACGGCTGAAAATTAAAAAGATGTGAGAGAAGTAAAAAAAAGTCTGTGTGGATATCACACCCCTAGTTTTTAATATGATTCCCATTTTCTCTCTCTCTCTTGTTGTCTTCTTAAAATACCGTCATTATTTATAATAGTTGAAAGAAAAAAACCTTAGCTAAACCTTGGAAAATACCCTCTTGAAGTATAGAGTTGTTTCATATTACCTAGAACTACTGTTCTAAAAATCGTCCTAAACCGACACTTAAGAATTGTCTAGGTGCTACGTGGTGGTCATTCGCCGAAATTAAGCCGTCAGATTCCTTCTCTATTAATAACACGTAACGAAAAGATAAAAACAAAGGGAATAAGATGTACCGGAGAATAGAGGGATCTGTGAGAACTATGTAAATATGGAAAGTTGGATTTTGGAGAAGCAAACTGTCGAGTGGTGACGGATGTTACAAACCAATTTTAGTGTTTTTATATGATTTTCTTTATCCTGTTTTGCTACTTTGTGCGGGAGGGGAATATTGGAGGGTTGGGTTGTAGGTTTAAGAGCATCTACGAGAGTCTTTGTTTAGGAACTCTCACCACTAATTTTAAAAATTCATTTAGAAATTTTAAAGGAATATTGTCTGCAATGAAAAATTCTTACAGCATATTTTCTAAATGTAAGGAGTTTAGGGACTAAAATATTAAAAAATTATTGTTTATTTCGTTGGGAGTATTGTGGTCATTGGTAAAACAAAAATGTTATTCTTATCACATATTTGTACCATCTCTCTAATACAAATAGGACCTACATGTGTTAGTGGGCACTACCTTTAGTAGAGAAATAGCACAAATATGTGGTAAGTGTATCTTACTCTTTTTTTATTTTATTTTTTTATTTTTTATTTTATATTTGGAAGTATTGTGCAATGTTTGTACAAATAATCTTTATATTTACATTCTAACATAATAGAATGATTTCTTCTAATTCGTTATAGTGAAACTCAAATTTGGGGAAAATGACAAGTATATTGTCATGATTAATTGGTCTAAACAACATTTGAAACATAATTGACCAAATTAATTAAATTAAAAACACAATGACCAACATAAATTTTAATTATAATAACACGGTGATTGATAATATTTTAAATGCTGTATTTTTTTTAAGGGAGGGATATATAACTTTTAAGTAAGACCTTTTTAGTGAAAATGACTTTACAAAATAAATGGTGGAACATTAAGATGGTGTCAATAATTTTTTTTTCTTTCTGTAAAATAGAATAATGTTATTTTTATATAAAAATAAGATGATGTCAATATATATATGTTTCCTTATAATTTGTTTTGAGAATCTTTATATTTTAGTATTCTTTGTCCAACTTAGTGTTGTATTATTTATTTTTGTAATACAGGTTGTTCATTTAAATTGACATTTTTTATTTGGTTTCATCATCAATTTTTCACACATATTATAAAAAAGATAAAATAAATGTGTGGATAGCACTACCCTAAAAATACTATTCCAAATTGACATATACAATAAATTATATTTTGCTCGATTAAATGATTGACCTTAAAAAGTCTCGTTAAAAAAAAAAACTGAATTTTTAAAGTGTCATAACATAAGTGGTTGAATTTTTTTTTTCAAATATCTCAATACTTGTATTACAACACTTGGTATACCGAGTTGTGTTCCCAGCACACTAAAAAGTATCTCGATTAACATGTATCATGTAATCAAAAAGGGGTAAGCATACATAATAGAGAGGAAGAAGCTATTTCTGGTAATTGGGTCCACTATATTTTGATTAACTTTTATCGAAACTTACAACTTACAAGTTGTCATTTTACAAAATTCTGTAAGTTTGAAGGTGTCTAATTCTCCAATTTGGGTGACACATGTCAAGTTATTAACAAAGAAACCTTTTTGAGAAAATGACATCCTAAAGTTATATGAAATTTGAATTAATCAAAATATTTTACTTTGATCATTGCAATTGTCAAATCGTGTGAACGGGAAACAAAAAGGGCATAATTATGCTATATATCCAATTTGGGTCTGGCAATTTGATGCAACTGCAGCCGAATCGAAAATGGTAATGACGGATGGTGTCTAGTTTTTTGATTATGTAAAGCACTTTATCATACTCTCGTTTTTTATTTTTTTTAGCAATCGATATTATCTACACTAAGTAGCGGGGGTGAGCTTAGCCTCACAATAGGTTAGTAATATTCAAATTCGTTTTTGGCAATAATCAAATCTAAGATTTTTCACTTACCAGTGAAGAAGAATATCACTTGGTTCATTTTTTGTTTTTATTAAAAAAAACTGTAAATTCGATTGGTTACTACTGTTTGGTTGTTTTAAATGAAAACTAAACAAAGACTACTCTTTTGAGTTTTAAAATTTTATTTTTTAAAATTAAAAACTGAAAGTAGTTACTAAATAAGTTTTCAATTTTTAAATTAAAAAAAAAATATTTATCAAACAACCCTTAAATATTATCTCACAAGAAACTTTTTTTTTTTTGTAAGACAGATTGCTCAATTAGCCTTATTTTTTAATAACCATGAAAAACGTTTTTTTTTTCTTTCAATTACAAATAAAATTATAAATTTAAGTTAAATTCAAAGAAAGAAGAATGTTTAAATCCGGAAAACAGAAAAACCCTATCAACTAAGCACAATTCACCTTGTGAAAAGCTTTTTTCTTTTTTGGTTGTAACCTTTGAATTTTGAACTTAGCCCTTGAAAAATGAAAAGGAAATCGTTGCTCTAAAACTATTAGTCCTTAATCTTTAATTTATAAGGGTTACTAGTAGCTAGGACGGCAGAGTGATAATTTCTTTCTTAATCTTGACATGATATGATGGCATCATCCCTCCATGTCTTTATCAACAAATGGGATTCGGTCGTGAATGACCGAATGCAACATGCATTATCACACGATACCACCCGCAGACCATGAAACCCTAGCTAAGCTTTGTTAACCATGACACTAAATTTATATGGAAGATTATATCATATCCATGTTTGACCTTCCAACATTTTTACTTAATTTCTTTTATTATTTAGTCCATATTTTATAATTTCAGTGAATCACTTATATCATTCTTATGAACATTATAACCCAAACCCCCTAAAACTTTTGCTTTATTTTTTAGTTTACTATGAAGCGGATGGATGTGTTGTGTGATCTTCGTATGCCTTTAGAACTCAAGGAAATTTTTTATAGGACGGCAATAAAGGCTTGGAAGACTTAGAAAGAAAATTTAACAAAATATATGAAGTACGTATTTTGAGCTAACGAAAAACTTGATGCAAAACCAAACGCAGTGGCGTTCTAGGATTCATATGATCGACGCCACTAAGTGAGATAAGGCTCATTTGTTATTGTTGTTATTTTTAGTTTTTCGCAGCTCACTGACTATTGTACATGCGCTTATGGACACATTATCAACACGCCAAATAGTTTGAATAGTGAGCTGTGGATTATTTTGGTGGTTACGTTTTTCTTTTCCATATGTTGCATCTCGAGTTCAAACTCTCCCTCCATTTATTCTAAAATGTAACTTGCAATAAAATAAAATAAAAAGTGTAAAGCCCGAGTCATACGGCAGTTTTACTTCACAAGATCTTCGAGAGGCCATCCAATTAATTATTCAATTGACTATATCTTTGCTCTCTCTTTTTTTTAAACAACTGAGCACCAAATATATTTGAGCAGTTGGCCATATATTTATAAAGTGTGTACTTGGTTCATTGGCTGGACTAAATACACAACTAATCCCATATGTCACTACTTTTGGCAACATTTCAGCATATTTGGGCAGTATATGCATGGGAATCTTGCCACACAAGACCATTGGAGTTGAAGGAATAACAACGACCAATACATTAGCTAGGAACACAAGAAATACTAAAGAATTCTGTAGTATTAATTCCCTGCAGATAGTCGATACGCATTCAAATTAATTTAGAATAAAATTAGAAATATGTCACTACTTCAGCATCTATTTGTTATTATTATAATTTAAACAGTTTTAACCAACGAGGCAACGACCTTCAAAATTTGCTAATCTCTAAATTTATTGAATGATGATGTAATGAAACTCCAATACCTTTCACGATCGAGAGTGGTGTTAAAGAAACCTAATATTTAAGCTAGTTGTTGCTCCACCATAATTAGGAGGGGAACTCTCAAAAGTGAGACTCTATAGATTTATTGTCACCTCATACTTTTGGCAGAATATTTTATAATATTAACACGAGAATTGACTTTAATTAAACTGTGAGATAACAAAGAGTTTTTAAAAAATCTATTTTTTTAGAGAATTCCCTTAGCATTTCTTATCAGGAGATTATGTTAAACAACTATTTGGTTCTAAGGGCTCTTGCCTATAATTAATTAAGCTCCAAAACCTTTCATAAATTCATCACATTCACCATCACCACCTTACAAGGGTATGAAATCCACAATCTTAACAACCATGGCCACATAACATCTTCTTTAATAGACAAGGTGATGCAATTATATATGTAACTGTGCTATAACTTTGATATTATCTTTGAGTGTGACTTCAATATTACGTTGCACCCAGTGTTATTAGTATTTTAACAATTATATTTAATTTATGCAATTATTAAACTTTTATTTTCAATCTAAATTTGTCACATCTTGGCTCTGGGCTGATCAGAGCCCGGGCCCGCTCCACCACCGTAGCACGATATTGTCTGCTTTGGGCCTCGACCACGCCCTCATGGTTTTGTTTCTGGGAACTCACAAGCAACTTCCTAGTGGGTCACCCATCATGGGAGTGCTAGCACGATATTGTCCGTTTTGGGCCCCGACCACGCCCTCACGGTTTTGTTTTTGGGAACTCACAAGCAACTTCTCAGTGGGTCACCCATCATGGGAGTTGTCACATCCCGGCCCGGGCGCAGCCACCTCCCGGGCCCGCTCCACCACCGTAGCAGTTTTGTTTTTGGGAACTCACGAGCAACTTCCCATTGGGTCACCCATCATGGGAGTGCTCTAGCCCCCTTCTCGCTTAACTTCGGAGTTCCTACGGAACCCGAAGCCAGTGAGCTCCCAAAAGGCCTCGTGCTAGGTAGGGATGAGAATATACATTTAAGGATTACTCCCCTGGGATTGTGACATCCCACATCGCCCAGGGAGTGATCCTTAAATGTATATTCCCATCCCTACCTAGCACGAGGCCTTTTGGGAGCTCACTGGCTTCGGGTTCCGTAGGAACTCCGAAGTTAAGCGAGAAAAGGGCTAGAGCACTCCCATGATGGGTGACCCAATGGGAAGTTGCTCGTGAGTTCCCAAAAACAAAATCGTGAGGGCGTGGTTGGGGCCCAAAGCGAACAATATCGTGCTACGGTGGTGGAGCGGGCCTGGGAGGCGGCTGCGCCCGAGCCGGGATGTGACAGGAGTGCTCTAACCCCCTTCTCGCTTAACTTCGGAGTTCCTACGGAACCCGAAGCCAGTGAGCTCCCAAAAAGCCTCGTGCTAGGTAGGGATGAGAATATACATTTAAGGATCACTCCCATAGGCGATGTGAGATGTCACAATCCACCCCCCTTAGGGGTCCGACGTCCTCGTTGGCATACCACAGCCAGGGTTAGGCTCTGATACCAATTGTCACATCCCAATCTGGGGCGGATCACTTCTCGGGCTCGCTCCACCACCGTAGCACGATATTGTCCGCTTTAGGCCCCGACCACGCCCTCACGATTTTGTTTTTGGGAACTCACGAGCAACTTCCCAATGGGTCACCCATCATGAGAGTGCTCTAGCCCCCTACTAGCTTAACTTCGGAGTTCCTACGGAACCCGAAGCCAGTGAGCTCTCAAAAGGCCTCGTGCTAGGTAGAGATAGGAATATACATTTAAGGATCACTCTCTAGACGATGTAGGATGTCACAAAATTGTTCATTTATCTTACTACACAATGTTACGTATCTTTTAAAAAAAATTGTATGTCTTCTTTAGAGGTTACACAGTCACAATCACAAAGAAACCCTGCAATCTGTGCATGACATAATGTCGCACGTCATCCAGGCACTATTTTTTATTTATTCAGATTGGTGGGTACATTTTTGCTTTCAATACTTTTTGAAGTCTAAGTTGCAAATTATGCATTTTTGCTTCCAATAACTAAAAATATTTTTGGTGAAAATATTATTGAAACAAACTTGTAGTAAAACTCCAAGTGATCAAATCTTGAAAAAACATTTGAAATGTTTTCGAAACCCAAAAATACGTTCTCTATAAGCGCCCTTCTAAACAAACACTGAGTCTTTAGTGAGTGATTTACGAAACTTCGTACTTATTATCGGAAACATTTAATATTATAAATCACTATGTAAATATCATTTATTGTAGAAGATATAAAATATGAGATCATTTAGTCTTCGAATTGTATAAAATCAGATGGTCAGATTCGATAAAATATTACGAACTGTCAGTGTCTATCTATTCACTACAATTGATTAACTAAACGATTTTAGTTTTAATTAATTCTTTTGGCAAAAAATGATTTTTACATAATAATTTACAATATTAAACGATTTCAATCATAAACACAAAATTTTATAAATCAGTCACGAAGTGTTTTGAAGAAAAACATTTCCTCAACCTTAAGGAGCCAAGCATTCTTCCAACCAGAAATGTCACTCAATTTTGTTTTTGCTTTGATTTGTGGGCAGGGAGGGAGAGAACAATTAGGTGGGCCAAACCTTCTAAACCCATATCAAGGTGAGCCTTACTCCTTGGGTTGCTTAAAAAGAGATATTAACAACTTCTTATGTCACCTAATTTTTCTTCAATATTACGTAGTACGAGTGATATAAAAAATAAAGAACTGAGATTGAAAGTAGAAGATCTGTTAGTTATGAAAATAAAATCTAACGATTAAAACACCCATAACCTATGCAGCAAATTCACATATTTCTTATAAATTCCTCAACAATTTGAGATGGAAAGTAATGCCACCAAGAACCAATTATAACATGGGAAGCTTTTACAACGTGTTCAAACTATTTAGGGCCTTGAGCTTTCATTCTGCAGCAAGTTCCTCCAACTTCATGCTTCTGGTAAGACTAGTTTACTAACTTATCGAATTCGATATCCGCAAGAAATTCAAAGGTGACGAGAAAAACAAAGAAACATGAGGATGATGTGGTCTGGTGTTAGTCCTATGATTCAACTTCGTGTCACACACACTCGGGCGCTTCTATTAACCATAAGTGGCCATCGACACAGAGCACGCACAATGTATCTACCGGAGTTTAAGATTTGCTCAACACAGGATATGCAAATGACTCAAAATCCCAGGCACTAATCTCCGGTCTATGTTATGAATGCCGTAACTAGGTGTGTTTCATATTCAGTTTCAGAAGCAGCAAAGGTGAGTCGGAATTCCAAATTTTCATACGTTGAATTGCGCGGTTAATATATGCTGGTAATGAGAGAAATCGAATGGTTCTGCACTGGCTATATTCAAATGGAATCCTACAAATTACATGCATTGTTTACCATATGCAGAAATTAAAATTTTAAATACAAAGACGTAAACAAGTTCATAAGATTACCACTTTGTGTGGTTGGAAAATGCTGATTTGTTACTTTTCACCCTGCTTCACCATCTGCACAACTCTGAAACACAGATACAGTGAGGACGAGGAGTGATTCATGAAGGCAGGTTGTGCTTATAGCATGCTGTCTGATCTTGCAGGCAACCTTCTAAAGAAGTTGAGTGGCGCTGAAGGAAGTTTGTGGCGGAACCTGGGATGCCTTAACATGTATATGCCTGCTAGAAGGGCCACAACTTGGAATGGAGTTACATAGAGAACAATGGCGGCAATCAAACAGAAAGTTACGAACAGGGTGGTGGCTCGAGGGTCTCTCCAACTCAGAAGGGACTGAAACCTTTCGCCTTGAGTTGCCAGATCACCGACAACAGTTTGAACCCTCCCTGCTATGCTTCTTAGTCGATCATATCTCATCCTCACTATATCTGATGGCCGGGTAGTTGGGAACGTGTCAAACTCTTCATCTAGTTCGTCAGGATGAGCAGCGTCAGCATGAGATAGTCGGATGTCCATGTGAGGGGGGTGCCTTGGCCTCCGCCGGAAGTTCCAAATTCCAATCAAGAATAGGTAGAGAAAAATAGTGGGAAGAATTAGTTCTGGATAAAGAACCAATATAATAAAGAGGATATGAATTAAAATGGTTGTGAGAGGATTCTTCCAATTGCAGATTTGATCAAGCCATTTTCCTACTGCAATCAACCCGCTTAAAACTCCCATTATTCGGAAAAAATTGGCCTTGCTTCTTCTCATGCTCCACATATGTGAATCAACATCCAGCATATACTCCACAACCTCTTTCCTCAGGGGAGGCTCAGCCCGGTTCAGCCTCATCGAGACAATCTGCATAGCGTGGTGCCTCAAGCTATCGAGCTGAATCACGGACAATGGATGAATGTAGTGCATTTTTGGCAACAGGGGATGCGAATACATATACAACATATTAATCAAAGATGAGCATGTAAACCTCACTGCCAGCTGAATTTCACCCATTTTCTTCACCCCAGATGGTTGTAGGACCAGGAGAGGATACGAATGCGTGTAAACCCTGTCAGCTTCAAGTGTAGATAGCCGAATTCTCACTTTGCCAATTCTTGAATCCTTTCCCCCTTTATCACCTCCATGTCCATGTATATGACCATTGTCAAAAACCCCAATTGTAATCACAGTACACGGGTCAAAAACCTCCCAGATGTACTGCTCGTTCCACTTGGGATTGAAGCTATCCACGATTGTCCTTGTTCGAACCCATTTCCTCCCGTATTTTGCTACACAATAAGCATCTGTGGTACCTCGGCCATCTTTTGTTTTCATTGGCATCAGACCAACGGCACTTATAACCCCTACCTCAAAAATCCCAATGCTCGACTTCCACAACTGCTTTGCTGTTGGCCTGAGATCACTACTGTAGTGTGTTGATTCATCCAAGACATGGTACCCGCCATCCAAACAAATCCGTAAATGAATCCTGCTAGCAAATTTGATCTCCCTCTTCTGTTCCCCGTCTACGATAATATGCTTCTCAAGATTATACCACCTAGTGTGCACAGGTTTATGGTCTAACCTCCTCTGCACAGTCTGTAAAGGAATCACACACCTTCCCAAGATTTCATCTTTGCCAGATCCCACTCTATCTTCCACAGTCAGATACAACGGTTCCTCAAACGGTTCAGCAGCAACAAACATCAAATCCTCATTCCACATTGGGTTAACACTTTTGCTCTGTGATATTCTAGTCCTGAATACCTGATTTCCACAGATAACCTTGACAAAAACTTCCGGATACCTACTCTTGTCATTTGGTAGCAAGTCCTGAGCTTCAATAACATTAACCCTCACATACCAAAGCTTGGGGGAGAGGTATACCTTCGACCGAATGTTACTGACACCCTCAGGCCCAACTGTTGCAGCATCAGAATGCCACGCATCAGGAAACGCCTCGTCTGCTTGAGTTCCCATCCAAACTGCCAGCATCAGCTCTCCCTTGACCTTATCCCCCTTCCTGTCCTCCAGCCTATACCATTGTGGTGCCAATGGGCTATCTGGTGGTACACGTTTCGGGATATCAGTGAGATCCATCATAATCCTGCCCATGAAATCATCCAGCACAACATCCTTATCTTTCACCACAACTTCCAAAACTGAAGCTTGAAGTCGTTCTTTGGAGAACGCAAACACCTGATTCCATTCAGGGTTAGACTTCTTCTCGAAATGCTTAGTAATTCCCTTATAGTTTCCCAGTTTTACTTCAACATAGGGATCAGAACTACCGGTGACATCTTTTGCAGGCAAATCCTTTGCTTTCACCACGCGAACGTAAAGGTATTGCATCTGTTCTACAAGGTCATAGGTGCATGAGAGCTTGTCGCCCGTGATAGAGCCCGCGCCAATGTTTGGCGAGGTCTCTTTCAGAGCGAAATCTTGAGACGGCGGAGGCTTCTGCATTTTTCTAGTTTGTGGGAATAGAAAGAGAAGCTACTCCTTAAACACCAAACCGAGGTACACAAACAAATCGAATTCGATTTACAGAGATACTATTAAAGCAAGTGAAACCTCAAAAGATTGCCAACACCAGCAATCAATTCCTTCCTAAAGATGCATAATTTTTCTGTAAAATGGAACAGAAATTATCTCAAAGGTAAAAGAGAGAACTTCACCAAGAACTTCAAAAGAAAGAAATCCTGAAGAACTTCTAGACAACCTGCAGATTCAAAGAACCAATGTATTACTCTTCCATAAAGTAACCCTCTTTTGGTTTCTTTGAGAAGAAAGTAGAGAGAGAGAGAGAGAGAGAGAGAGATTCAAAGGCCAGTTCCCCTTTCCATTTTTGGGATCACTGAGAAAATAAACTTCAGAACAACCAAATACATGTATTCTATTCAATCAATACATTTTCTGAGCAACCAACCGCATTAACTTCACAGTACAAAATACAAATCAGAGAGTACTAAAAGAAGAAAAATAGTCAAAATTAGCTTTATATCAACAACTCACAGATCCAGTACTGATACCCCATCAAGTCAAAGACAACAAGTAAGCTCAAATTTCAAGGAAACTGCACAGTAACTTCAACTAATCACACCTAAAGACAAATGGGTTTTTCAACAACTAGTGAAAAAAAAAAAAAACCAACTTCTAGAAAATATTAAAAGCAAGCAAGCATTCATTGTTCAACTTCACAAGCAAATTCAGTGACCAACTTATAAAAAAAAAGCAGAAAAAATGGGAACAAGAAAACTTTACAAGTAATGCCAACTTATTAGAATTATACTGACCTGAGGTAGCTAAAACTGCTTTTCTTCAACGTGCTTCCATGGAAAGTCTTCAAATTTAAGAGAAACAAAAATGGGAGAATTCCGTTTTGCAAGAAAGAAGAAAAAAAGGCAGCTGAAGAGAGTGAAGAGTGTGTGGGGCTGAGATCTGTGAGAAAGACTGAATCTTTTCTCTGTAAAGAGCAGAGACAAAAAGTAACCTACTGAGTGCCAACTTTTCACATTTTCTTTACAAATTTTTTATTTTATTTTTTAGTTCTTATTGTTTTGTGTAAGAAAGGGCGTCGCACACGAGAAACTTTTTAGTATATCAAGAACAAAATTTTTATTTTACTTTTCAAACCATTCTTGTTAATTTTTATTTGTTAATTTTCTTCAATTCATATGATTTGATGATCAAAAATTAAAAAAATGTGTAAAAAAATAAAATAAGATGTGTGGATATCACACCCGTATTTTGTTATACTTGTCGTGCCTTGTTACATATATCTTTGAAAAATTTCGTTGCACATGTGCGAGAAGATTATGGACAGTTTTGGCATCATATGGGCTTGGAATAGTGTTCCTCGGTGATATGAGAAAATTTGTCTCTTTTATTTTATATGTTTCTTGGTTTCCACATCATTGGACCTGGATCCTCTCCTGAACCCAAGGAGAGGATCCTCCTGATCAAGGATCTAAGACCGTTGGATAAAAATCTAACGGCTATAATTATTATAACTTTAAATGGACCCCCCTGTTTGTAGCCGTTAGATTTTCATCCAACGGCCTTAGATCTTTGGTCAGGAGGATCTTCTTCTTGGGCTCAGGAAAGGATCCAAGTCCCTCATCATTTGTGCTGGTTTGGTAATGAATTGAGCAATTTGGTGGACCTGGATCCTCTTCTGAGCCCAAGGAGAAGATCCTCCTGACCAAAGATTCAAGACCGTATCCAACGGCTACAAACAGGGGAATCCATTTAAAGTTAGGGGTGTGATATCCACACACCCCTTTTTACTTCTCACACACCCCTGTTAATTTCTGTCCGTTAGATCTTTTTCAATTCATCCGATCCGACGGTCGAAATTCAAAAAGGTGTGAGAGAAGTAAAAAGGGGTGTGTGGATATCACACCCCTAAAGTTATAATAATTATAGCCGTTGAATTTTCATCCAACGATCTTAAATTCTTGGTCAGGAGGATCCTCTCCTTGGGCTCAGGAGAGGATCCAGGTCCCAATTTGGTCTCACAATTGTAATATTTTAACATTAACAATGTGTAGGAACTCTAAGATTTTTATGCGAAAGTGAATGTATCATCCATAACTCCTAATATCGTAATTTTGAAAAATAGAATTTCATATCGGTATATGATAAAATAATAAATATTTATATATGGAAGAATTTCTCCCACGGCACCTACCTTGCAAATGCTAGAATTTCTTGCTCCCCAAATATTTTTTTGGAGGAGGGGGGCCAAGTGATTAGTCGGGTCAAAAACTCAGTTTCTCGCTCTCCAAATATTGTGGGTCAGGGGGCAATATCCAATAATGTTGGTGATGAACGATGTTGAATCTAAAACGTTTTATCACATAAGAGGTTGTGATAACCTTGATGAAAATTGAAAAATAATATATCAAATCATGCAAAGTTAGGAGAATCGAAGGACTTTTAGCCTTGATCGTAAGTGTAAATTAATTTAATCACAAAATTACAAGCCTACCACAAACTAAAAGAATTATTGTTGAAATTTATTTTATAGGGTAAGTAAAAAGTTTCAATCACTTGATTGCCAGTTCTAAACATTACCTATGTTTTTTTTTTTCATTATACAATGATGTTCTACTATAAAGATAAGTGACATTTGTCATACGATCACAAACTATCCGCCTACCAAACTTAGATTTTTTTTTAAATTTTTTATAATACAGTGGTATTACAGACATGTTTTTTTTTTTTTTTTTTTGCACGAGGTAAATATATTGATAAGAAAAAGGAAGTTATACCTTGTCAGAGGGGGACAAAAACCTTACCCCTCATAACACAAGAAAAACAAAATACAAAGAGGGGGGACATACACCTTACCCCTTTTGAGAAATGAGACCTTACCTTTCTTGAAAAACAAAATATGGGGAGAAAGTTGGGTGGACATATGCCCAAACCCTTCTATAAACCTTAAAATGTAAGAACTTGTAGGCTCGCGTGCCCAAGAAATTAACCATGGTATTACAGACAGGTTGAAATGCTTATTAATTGATTTTTGAATAATACTTAATTGCTAAAAAAGAGCATCAAGTCTTGTTGAAATGAACAAATTTCTAATTACAAATAAACACATGGTTAAACAATTAAAAATTTGACAACTTGAACCAATATCACTCTAAACAAATGAACACGTATCACTTTTCAAGACTTGCTGCTTTTGTACCAGCAATCAAGCATTATTCTTGATTTTATCAGGTGTTATCTTAGAAAAAGGCCAATAGCATTACTAATTCTCATATGGGAAATGTAAATATGAATTGATTGATGAGGGTACATTATGCTTAAAAAGGTTAAAGTCACATCATTAAATTGATGACCCATCATTTTCTAACATAAAGGACTACATAAGGGTGAGGTTGTTTCAAAATCATTCCATTCGTGTCACCGAGAGATTTTTCAATATGTCCAGAATATAAGCACATAAGTTATATACATTATATAAGTAAAGAGACACATAATTTTTTTTATTTATAAATGATGTACCATTCATTATTCCGGTCACATTAAAAATATCTGGTTCGCTAGCAGTGCTTACATAAGTGTAAATAATATATATTAATTTCCTTAATTTAAGGAGAGAGAAGGTGACGTGAAGTAAAGGGTGTATACTAATATAATATTTAGTTTGACAAAACTTTTATGTTTTGTCTTGCAATTAAAATGAAGACGAAAATAATTTACGCACACGTCTTTTTTTCTTTCATGCACACTAAATTATTTATTTATTTCACATTTGTCAAATTTTTATTTTATTTCTATCTATAAAAAAATCACTCAACTCTAAAATCATATAATGTTGAATCAAGAGTTTAACGTTTCTTTATAGAATCATATTCGTATATTTTCTTCATTATAAATGAATGTCTTAATGGTTTTAAATTTGTATAATTTTTTTTTGTAAAAATGTCGTTAAAATACATTACAGAGTGAATTCTACAAAAACGTATGTCAAAATAGTATAAAACAAGTAGTGTCACGAATTCGCTCCCATAAATAAACGATTTAAAACTTTATATAAAATATTTGATTACATGAGTATTGGTCACCATGGATACAACTTCAACTCTTAAAAGTGAAAAATGCATCATATCATACGTCACAAAACTAATTTATTTGGCCATAACGATGACCAACAATTCGATTTCTTGTGACAAGGATGTTTCATGGGCCAACGTCGAAAGCAAAAGATAACCATCTACATTCATACACGAATTAAATTTGCAAAACTTATGCCCACAACGCTGGCAGTTGAAAAATAATGAGAATGAAATTGTTGTTAGGATATCATAGGATCATGAATTATATTCCTTTTTTTTTTAAATTTTAAAAAATAAAACCTCTTTCTCTTTTGGTATTTAATTTATTACTCAGCAAGTATTGCTAAATTTTTGAAAGCTTGAAAGAGGAAGGTATTAGTAGGTGTGGACAATTAGACCATGTGGTCGTCCGATCATATACACAAAAACACACCACACTTCTTTGGAGTTTTGATCTCATTCTTCAAGTTTGATGCACGTAAACGGACAAAAGAATTTCTCTAAAAAAGAGTAACACTTATGAACATGGATAAAAATATGAACAATTATTAACTAAATTTAGAAATAAAGAAACTAAACAAAAAGAAGAAAATGAAGCGATTGTTTTGTTTTGAAAATGAAGTTGGAGTCGTATATGGTAGGTGTGTTAGGCAGAACCATCAAGTTCACCAAAATTGCGATATGACAAGAAAATAAACCCGATTTCGGTGTATAGTTCTTGACCATTTCCTGATGTGACATACATAGTTGTCATGATTCATGACCATGCACAAGGAAACGTACAAGACGTGCACTTTGGTTATGCAAAGCCAAAAAAGAAGACTAGAGTTAATTTTCACACGATTTTTTTTAGTTTTTTACATATGTTTTTGTTATTTTAGGCAGTTGGGTTGAACAAATCAAATAAAATGTGTACGCTACCGTGGACAATTTAAATGAGTAAGCGGATGAGCAAAAAGTAAAATAAGGTGTGTATAGTTCACTAATAAAACTCAGCAGTTCCCCTACAAGTAGAGCGAATAAGCTCTGCTTGAATGGATCAATTGGGCTTGTTGATAGAAGAAGGCCATTTGTCCACGCAAGTCTCATACATGAGTTTACTGTTCATTGGATCCTCTTAGGACCCTACCATCTGAAGCCTAAAACTAGAAATCTCGACTGTTGGTTGGTGTGAAAAAGAGATTGGAGCTATTAGTTTGTGTGAAGTGGACTAACAAATTTAGTTAATGAAGATTGTCAGATTCAATTTGAGTGGTCTGAATTGCCTAGTTCTTGACTCCGGACAATGAGACCTGGAGAGAATATCTAGCCATACTTTCATTGCATCTCAAAGGAAAAGTAACTTCTATGACAGTTAAAAACCTTCATTTAAGTACTTTTTGATTAAGAGGCTTTCAGGGGTTCCAATTTTCGGATAATTAAAAATTGCTTTCTAAACTATTCGGTTTGTATCACTTTGGCTCCTGGATTCTTTTTCATCCCAAATTGTTCTGTAACCTTTTTGCTTTCACCGGCTTGTAGATCTTCCCAGCATAGGAGATGTCATGATAACGAGAGAAACTTACTCGAAACCCGCTGTATTTCTTTCCTGTGACATGATTAGTCACGTGAGAAGAGAGATAAGAAGAACGGGTACAAGTTCTCCCCGAGCTAGGAATATAATACAAACCGAATCAATCATAAATTCACAATTCAGCTTCAAAGATGCCTTTTCAATCATTAGCTTTGAATAACTTACAAACTGAATCAATCAGTAACAGCATGATTCTTAGACATTTGCAGTTAGAAATGAACTAGAAGATGTTGAAATATCAAACCAATTCCTAGCGGAACAGGCGAAAGACAAATGTGGGACTATGCAAATCAATAAAGCTATCTTCAGCAGCTTCAAGTGACTGCAGAAATATCGCTTCTCTGGGTTCTTCACTCACTCCGCTTTGCGTAGCGTACTCCAATGCCATCTCATAGTCCACCTGAAAATTTTGAGCACGAGATTAGGGTATGTGTTTAACATCAGCAGATCTACTTGACTACATAAATATGTCTACATCCACCTTCGTGCCAGTTTCTAACCAGATGTTTTCATAATCACATAGGTTACACGATACAAATACCGTTGGTTCCTCACTACAAGCATGCATAAGTAATAAGCAAAGTATAGTTGAGTATCACTTTCTCTACCGCCACCGATGCTATGCATACTGACACCCGACACCAAAGTAAATAAACAAAAAGTGCAGAAAAAGGAAATAAAAGCCACACAATGCTTGTTATATGATGAGTTAATGCATCATCCCACCTGCTCAACATGTTGTAAAAGCTTTTCCTTGAGTATTTCTTTTGTAACTGTTTGATTTGATATTTCCTTGTACATTTCATTGCGCTGCTTCTTTGCTGCATGTGATTGCTCCTGTTGGCATGTACAGCTTTCATTAGGTTGTAATCACTTTTCCTTTAATTGTTTTCCTAGCCTTAGGAGGAACTCTTGTAAATCAATTTATATACTTCTATGAGAGATGAAAAAAAAAATCATACTATTCTCACTGAATTCTGCAGTTTGATCTCCTTCCACACATCATAAAAAACAGTACAAGCATTATCGAGATACCTGCAAATTCATATTTAGATTGCTTCAAATCGTGCAGGGAGTGGAAAATGATCATTCAGATCAAATTAAAAATAAAGGCCAAATGAATGATTAGTTTTACTTGCTCAAACTTCGCTTTCTCTCCTGCTGTTCACGAGCTTGCATTTTCTTCACTATCTTGGTTTTTAGCTGGATGCAACACTGTTGAAGGGCAGACTGTCGAGGTATCGTTGTTACATAATTTGATTATATATATATATATATACACACACACACACTGAATGAAGAAAATTTATAATATGGCTACTACCTTGACAGCTGAAGCTATTTCAGTTATATCATCTCCGATATACTCCTTCCCGGTTCCTTTAAAGGGTATTTTTGTGCTTACAATGCTCACAAAGACACCAATCTTATCCTGAGTTTGGTTGATCTTGTAACTACTCCAACTGAAAGAATATTTTCACATTGAACCATATAAAAAAACTAGACTGCTATCTCCCTTCTTTTTCTACACAATTCTCAACCCAAAAAAGAATAGAATTGCAAACAATGAGAAAATTTCCTATGACTTACTTGATTCTCTTAAGAGCGGTCCTGGTGACAACATCAGCCCCTTGTTCGAAAAGAAGTGGAATTCGGTTTGCAAATCGGAAAATATTCAAACCCTAAAATGGAAACCCAAAAACTTCATAAATGTTCATTGGATAAACAAATCAAATTCTAACATACATTTTGTAGTACTCAAGTAATAATCAGGTAAAATGGCATCTAAAGGAAATATGAGCAAGAAGAACAAAATTCCAGTTTACAATTTGTTAATTCCTAAGTCTATATTAACCATCATATAGAGAATCACCTACTTGCTTGACATCTTTTCCACCCACACTGACACCAGCTTCCACAATGAATGGGTGGCCTTCAAAAACTCGAGCACTGTATAGAATATGAAGTAAAGAAACAGCGTTTGGGTACAAAGTCAATCAATCAGCAGAAAACACAAATAGGTGTGTAAAGAATAGTAGCAGTCAGCTGTTTACAGGAATTCTTAGAAAATAAATCACATGAATTAGCAAAGTTAGAATTCAAATAACCTTCCAGAATAAGTTGCAACCATGTCTGGATGCAGCTCCTTTATAATTCCTAGACGAAGATTGTATTCCCCTGCAGGACTCAGACACTGAAAACAGCAAGGTAAATAATAGCCCAAAGTTCCCAACCACATAGCCAAGACTATATTCTATGCTGACTGATGTAAAGCAAACAGAGACACCAAAAAGAAATGCTTACATCACCAGTAGGATCATCAAATTTAGCCTGACGAAATAACTGATGGATGCGAACAATTTGTTGAGAAGTTAGAGACTTAATAGGCATTTTTGGACTGAACTCAGGACCCAATTCCCCTGAAAAAAAGAAATATCAGCTTAAGCATCTAAGGAATAGCACCACAATCATGATAAAAATCCAACCTTTAATAGTGTACAAGGGATGCACAGAAACTCTGCAAGAATGTAATAGTACAACTACCTCAAATTCTGTTTAAGCTAAATATTATTCAGATCACAGTGAAAGACTTACCAATTAGTCGTTCAGCATATGCTTTTCGTATATTAACAAATTCATGCTGAAGAAACTGTAAAAGGTTTTGCTTTGGATTTTCTTCAATGAGGCGCTTTATTAGCAATAAGTCAACAGACGATGGATGGTGCTTTGTCTCAAGAGGAACTGGAGGCATCACATCTGTTCTCCGAGCAAACCTTATGGTAATGCTTTTACTGCATGAAAAGTAAAATGTTAGTATGAATTTGTTCAGGACATAAATCCTAAAAATGTGTGCGTGCGTGTGTGTGTGTGTGTGTGTGAGAGAGAGAGAGAGAGAGAGAGAGAGCTTACTCTACTGCATCTGATACAAATTTAAAAAGAAACTCAGCATAAGGAGTTATAACAGCCATTTGTCGCATGTAATGCAATATTTTGGACTGCACATGCCAACATTTTCATTAGCTTAAAATGAAACGAGCTTAATGAACTACACTGAACAATATTTTTCAAAGCTAACCACGACACATCAGATTGATATATATGGTTAAGCATGTATGTATCTGTAATGAATTAATGTCATTAGTCAGTGACTTAGCACATACACGGTAACTTGTCCAATTTCCTTCAATAACAACTTGGATCTCAGCTCCATGCCACCGAACCTTGTTATCCCGTTTTTCATGTAAATGGACATGAGGAATGTTCCTGAAAGCATAAACAAGTATCATTGTGATACGTAACAAGTGCTTAAACCTTAAAAATAAAGTATATTATTTACTAATGGAACTTCCATCTTATGATAATATGAAGAAAGCAAACACTTATTATTCTTTTATAGGAATGATATAAATACCAATACAAGCATATAGGGATATATATGATAAAATAATATTCAGGAAGCAACCACTAATCCATAACTTATATCTTATACTATGCCCAACATACCGATGAATATCTATATCCAGCCTGCAAAATGAAATATAATTTTGGCCCTTCATAGATGACGAGATCTCTATAGGAAGCCCTGTACTCATCTTTGACCAAATTAATGCCTGCATAAGAAAGCATAGGTCATAACCGGGGTTATACATATGGCGTGCAATAATTATAACAGAAGAATGTCATGAACATATACATGATATGCCAATAAATACCATCTTTGCACCTAGACCAAACTTCCCACGCGTCTGCTTCAAGCCATATTTTGTTCCAGATAGAACTGCAAGAGTTCATACTCACAGAAAGATTAAGATGTGATAAAAGTGACATGCTATTGAGAGTCATGTACAAAATAGTTTACTAGTTAAAGGAACAAAACCAAGTGAAAAATTTAGCAAAGTTACTTTACCTCGTCCAAACATATTTGGAATGTCATCATGTGGCATTCCTTTTCCATTATCCTGTATTTAAATCATAAAACCAATCATGGAAGTTACAGTAATAGTGAATATAAACAATACATACCAATTAGAGACCATTGTATGATTGGAGACATCTTGATGAGGAGTAAATCATACCTTGCATGTAACCCTGTAAAATGAAGCCTCACCTCGACCCTTTACGGTCTTTGCAGCTGGAGGCTCTTTGACCATCTTTCCAGAGGAAGCATTTTTTGCCTGTAATTCTTGGGCACGAGCTTCCTTTGCTAATCGTTTCTGGATAGAAAAACAAATAACAAGATGAATATATGAGAGCTTAGTTATCTACAAATAACGATAATAACAACAAACAATGAGCTTAAAATAATACCCACAGAATCTGATACTTCAAATATAGCGGTTTCCAAATTCATGAAGTTCTTTTACTTGTAAAGTAATTGGAACATGCAAGCTATAATCCATTAAGAATGAACCCCCAAATCAAGACATGCAACAAAACACATATAATTTGGAACAGAGAATAATGTTGATGAAAAATAAAGCACCACAAGTCAATACATGATTACAATTACATGTATAATATAAGATAATCAAAAGGAACTTTCCTTTTTTTTTTTTTTAGGTGCAGTAGATATATCATGGCTTTTAATTTCCTTTTCCTTACCAAAAAGTTAGATGTACCTCGATATTTTACTGCTATTGGAAATAACATAGTAACAAAGTCACATCATAAGTATGCACACCTCACGAGCTTTAGCCGTTTCATAATCATCGTACAATGCCTCATCAACACGATCTCGATCAATAAGACCAATCATAGAATTGAACTTGCTTTTCTCAATATCTTCACTGCAATAGCCAGATTCAGTATATACAGAAATATGTCAATATCACAAAGGTCACAACTAATACCAATCAGAAGACAAACTTTACCTACCATATTCACCCGTACTCATATGAACCAACATGCCCTACAATTTTCACATACATATAATAACTAGCACTTACATCGTTATTTCTATCACAGGAAGCTCCGATATGGACTCCGTGGAATCAAGTGAGTTCTCAACAAGTTCCCTCACAGTAGTGTAAAGACATTTCCCTGGCTGAAAATTCCCAAAGATAATAGGGGATAAAGATAAACATACAATGAGACAGTTATGGTTCCAAGCTCCTTGCTTTCTTGAATCAATCAATTAATTTTCAAAACAATCTAAGTTCCACATAAACTTCCATGCTTTTATAGTTTAGAGCTAACTTCGATTACGAAAATCTATTTTCCTTTTTCAGTTTACATATGTGTGTGAAAATCCAAATTCCAACTCATACGGTCATATCTGCATAAGAGATAACAAAATTGATTTCCCGAATTCATCAAACATTGCAAATTCATAACAAAATTGTGGGAAACAACTTCAACCTCCACTTCAACATTCAAATTCCTAGTCTTTAAATTAAAAACCATAAGATTCCAACTTTCATCCAAAAAAGAAAGGTAAAACAATAATGTAAAAGAAAAAGCATACATTATCGAACCCAGCAATGTTCTTGTTCTCCGCAAAGAACTCCGCCGGCGATTCTGCAGAAAAATTGAAAGCATGGCTAATGAATATTCAAACTAAAACATGCATACAGAAAACGGGGACAAGGAGAGAGAGAGGAGAGAGAGAAACTCTGTTCGAGAACGCTATCTTTGGGCTTTCTGGGCGTCTTCGATTGACGTTTCTTAGGCTCCGTCTGCCTCTTGCCGCTCCCTCCAGCTTCCATTTCAAATTCCCAATCAAACCTTCGCCCCCCAAAAGCCCTAAATTTGAAAAAGGAAAAAAACGCCAAATTTGGAAGCGAGGAGGAGGAGGAGGAAGAAGAAGAAGAAGAAGAAGCAGAGAAAGCTAGGGTTTTGTTAGGTAGAGTGTGTGAGCTATGGCGCGATCAGCTGCATAACCGTTTGACGGCGGACTGTGCTTTTTCTCTGGAGATGTGATGAGAATGGACGGTGCAGATTGGGGGTTGGATTAGACATTTGTTGGACTTGTGCGTACACGATCAGAATTTCTTAGACCGTTTTATCTTTCCCGCTAAATGTTGTACATGTGTGATGTAAATTACACATTACAAGCATTTGGAGATGCACTTCTTCTAAAAGCACTTTTAATTATTTTAGAGTGAACAGTCAATTTAGTCTCTAAATTATCACTTAAGTGAAAATTAAGTTTCTAAACTATTATTTTAGAGAAATCAGTTCTTAAATTATAAAATCTACTAATATCATTCATAATATTAAATTCGAAGTTATTATATTCAATTTTCCGTCAATTTAAGTTACGTTACTTGCATGTGATATATATTGGAAGGTAGATTGATAATTTTTCATAAACAAATAGTGTATGGAGTTAACTTTGGAGGATAAATTAGACATTAGATTCACAACCTATATGAAATGTTAAGGGCTTATAGCGAGAAAATAATAGTAAGTCAAGTGACTTAAGTTGTTGAAAAATTAGATAAAATAACTTTAAATATAATATTAAGATGAAATTAGCAATTTTTAATAAATTAAAAAACTTATTTTACCAAAAAAATAATTTAAGAATTTAATTTTCACATGAACTAAATCGGCACGTCACTCATTATTTTATAATCATGATTCATGAGTGTTTATTAGAGTTTCAAAATGATCCGCAAAAAATGTTAGAACATTTCAGTCTCTTGATTTGGCTTGACTAACAATCAAAATATTTTAAGATACCACATTGATACAATTTATGAGTCACTAAAATTTCGCGTCGCCGTATTTTATCTTAAAAAAATTTTCCATGCATGTCACCTACTTGGTAATTACTTGTTATGAAATGTTAAACAAAAGGAGAGAAAATAAGGGTGTGTGGAAAGTTAACAAGTGCTAAATAACATCAACTTGTTGTGGCCTATATTTAACTGACAGGGAGAGGGGGTTGGTGGCACAAAGAAAATATAGAGAGATGTGTTTGTAGAGTTGTGTAAAGGATATGTTTTATCCCCTTACGTAGTGCCTTTATTTATAGTAATAAGAGAGATAAGTCTTTCTCCTCCAAGGAATACAAGTCCTAATAGGAAAGAAAAACTAGAATCAAATCTAATCTAGGATTTACACAATCACACCTAAATAAGAAGTTTATAACACCCCCCTTGAGTGTAAATACTTAGTAGATTCGGAGTCATGTAGAGGTTGAGGAAATCAACTCGTCGGCACTGATTTTGGGAACAAGCTATTCTCAAATAAGGTAGGAACTTGCATAAGGAAGTAAGTCTCACAAAAAAACCCTATGGTTATGGTAAAAACCCGAGTAGGGACAAAATCCATAGTCTAAGGAAAAATGCGTGAGAAATGCAAAGTCAAATGAAAAGTCCATGGGACTTCATTAGGGATATGATCAACCCAAGGTGGGTGCCTCGTTAAAACTTTGTTAGATAGAAAAAATTCAATGGGAAAAATGCTCCTAATCATAGGAAAATGAGTACATTAAGATCAAGCAAGTATACTTCAGGAGACTCCCCTTGAGTTTGACACAATTCCTAAAAGAACTAGCAATGTTACAACTCAAAAAGTTTATGCATACCAATTCCTTGAACAAGCTTCTGAAATATCGCCTTCG
Source organism: Crataegus laevigata (assembly GCA_963580275.1). Lineage (NCBI taxonomy): Eukaryota > Viridiplantae > Streptophyta > Magnoliopsida > Rosales > Rosaceae > Crataegus > Crataegus laevigata. The sequence goes on along the minus strand of OY756946.1, from coordinate 36,948,696 downwards.
GTGGTGATTTGGTGAAGAGTTCGGCTAGATTATCTTGTGAATGGATTTACGTGACTTCAATCTGCTAATACTCTTGTTGTTGATGTGAGAAAAGGAACTTAGGCGCAATGTGTTTGGTGTTGTCTCCTTTGATGTAACCCTTCTTGAACTGTTCGATGCATGCTACATTGTTTTCATGGATCGTCGTCGCGACATCCACGACGGGGTAAAGATCTCAGGAACTTCGAATATGGCCCACAACTGCTCTCAACCAAAAGCATTCCTGAGTTACTTCATGTAGGGCGAGAATTTTAGCATGGGTTAAACGAAGTGGCAACTAAGTTCTATTTAGTTGACTTTCAAAAGATTGTGGTGCCTCCAACAGTAAAGACATAACCCATTTGAGAACGCGCATTGTGCGGATCAGATAAGTATCATGTGTCGGCATAACCAACAAGGCGAGAATCGACTCGAGATAAGGGGTGCGACATCTCTTGACACCAGTCCAGTGTCGTAGTACCCTTAAGGTAACGAAAAATGTCTTTAACACCAGTCCAGTGTCTGCTTGTTGGTGCATTACTATATTTTGCCAAAAGATTAACAACGAAGAAGATGTCGGGTCTAGTGCATTGAGCTAAGTACAATAAAGCACCTATCACACTTAGCTAAGGAACTTCAGGCTCTAAAATATCTTCATTATCCTTTTTTCGGAATGAAGGGATCTCGTTTTGCATCTAGCATTGAACGACCATAGAAGTACTTAAAGGCTTCGTTTTGTCCTCATTAAAGCGGCGCAACACTTTCTAGGTGCAGTTCGATTGATGTACTAAGATTCCATTCGAACGGTGTTCTATCTCGAAACCGAGACAGTATCGAGTCTTTCCTAAATCTTTCATCTCAAATTCTGACTTCAGGTGAGTGGTAGTTTTCCTGAGCTCTTCAGAAGTTCCGATGAGATTCATGTCATCGACATATACTGTAACAATCGCAAGACCGGAATGTGACTTCTTAATGAACACACAAGATAATAGTTTATTGTTTACACATCCCTGACTAGTCAAATACTCACTTAGACGGTTATACCACATTCTTCCGGATTGCTTCAAACCGTAGAATGAACGCCTCAGCCGAATTGAGAGCGTGTTCTAAGGTTTGGAAATATTTAATCCAGTCAATGTAAGTCATTTGGGAACTTTCATATAAATTTTTTTATCAAGATCCCCATAGAGATACATAGTTACTACATCCATTAGTTGCATACTCAGTTTTTCGAAAACTACCAAACTGATAAGGTAGCGAAAAGTAATCAGATCCATAGTAGGTGAATAAGTTTCATCATAGTGAATCTCGGGGTGTTGTGAGAAACCTTGCGTAACAAGATGAGTTTTGTAACGTACAATTTCGTTTTTCTCATAATGCTTCCGAGCGAAAACTCACTTGTAGCCAACGGGCTTCACATGTGGAGTTTAGGGGCTACAGGTCCAAACACCTTATGTTTTGCAAGTGAATCGAGTTCGACTTGGATTGCTTGTTTCCAGTTTGACCAATCGGTTATACGTCGATATTTATCAATGGAATGAAGTTTAATGTCATCGCTCAACATGATCTTAGTAGCTACTGTATCGTCGACGATCATCTCATTTCTACACCAAACATCATCCAAGCTAGCATAATGGACTGAAATCTCTCGATTCGCAGGAAGTGGATTTGTCTCTTCAAGGACGCTACCGTAATCTAGAATTTCCTCATGAGTTGGATAGAATGAGTAAGTGACTATTAGATTGGTAGGCTCTTTAGGTGCCTGTGCTGTGGGTTTCCTTTTTCAGGGGTGTGAATACTTTGAACCAAATTGTCTGCCATGTATCTGTATAGGGGCAGATGATTGGGAAGCCGCTAATGTACGTGGATCACCAATATTGGCGTCTCGGGCCTTCAGAAGGGAAATCCATTGTACATTTAGTACATCTATCTTTGTAGACATATTCGCAGCTGCAATATGTGATCTTGTCACTCACGCTAGATCAATGAAAGCATATGACATGCTCTGAGCTATACTCTAAAAATGTAATATGAGTTGCACTTTAGTCTCAGACTGAATAGTGCAAGGATCTAAATGAGACAAAGTGAGAGTCGTCCACGATAATTAGCGTTGTTATTCAGGAACGTTGACATTTTTATCTCCATCTAACAACGGGAAGACCATAGAAGTGACAATCTGCAAAATGAGTGGTAAACATCAAAGGTTCTAAGTAACGAATGATTGAAGGAGAATCATATCATACAGATTCTCATTATTTGCTAAGGCCCTATCTTTGTACGTAAGGGTGGCGAAATTGGCATATAGATCACACAACCAAAAACGCGTAGATGTGATATGTCGGGTTTGTATCCGGTAACTAGCTGAAGGGCGTTATATGGTTGGGTCGCAACAGGCCTTAAATGGACTAACATGGCTACATGTAATATTGCATGGCCCCAAGCAGCGATCTGGAGCTTGGTATGACCAACGATTGAGCAATCATTTGTAAGCGCTTAATGAATGCATCTGTCATGCCGTTTTGGGTGTGAAAATTGGGTATTGGATGTTCAACTTCAGCCTCAATCGACATGCAATAGTTATCAAAAGTTTTAGATGTGAATTCTCTAGCATTATCTGATCGAATATATTTGAACAGATAATCAGGGTGGTGAGCCTTTGCTTGATAACCTGAGCCAACAGTTTGGATAATGTAGCGTTCCTTGTGGATAACAAGCATACGTGTGACCAACGTGTGGAAGCGTCAACCAAAACCATAAAATATCTAACAAGAAGGGTGAATCGGTCCACAAGTGTCCCCCTGAATCCTTTGTAGAAAAATAGGAGGATTTAAACGAATCTTGTCATAAGAAAGCTTAATAATAAGTTTTCCCATGGAGCATGTTTGACATGCGATTCCTTGAATCAAACCTAAACTTCGGGTTAGTAGATGCCCGTGTGATGATTTGAGGATATGGCGCATCATTGTTCGTCCATGTGTGCCAAAGCTGGCCACATAGTGGCTTTCTATAAGACGTATGGTCGTAATACACAGACCACTTAAGATACGCTCCATTTTCTCTAGAATACACTTCTGGCCATATTCATAGGAAGTTATACACATAAATTTAACTCCATTTTCTACATAGATTTTAGTGTGGTAATTATTATCTCTAATGTCCTTGAAACTCAACAATGTTCTTTCAGAACGTGGAGAATAAAGTTCCTCTTCAATGATCAAAATAGTACCATTGGACAACATTATATGTGCCTTACCGTATCCTTCGATCAGGTTGGATGGGTCTGAGAGGGTTGTCAGAGGTGCATTCTTAGGTATAAAGCTAGTGAAATAGATGCATTCACACAAAACGGTGTGCGTGGTTGCACTATTGGCCAGACAACTAACTTTCCCACTAGTCATACCTAAAATAAAAATTAATTTGAATTGGTCTCATGCATAAAGGTTCTAAAAACAAATATCCATTCAAAATAATTTAAGTATTCAAGGATGGTAATTAATTAAAGACTTAATATCCAAAAATAAATCACCAACAAATAATCTAAACATAAGGGAAAATTGTTCAAAATTAAACCAAAAAGCACAAGGGGGGTTGGCCACTATAGGTGGAATTCAGCCCTAATGTCTAATTTCAACTAAAAATTAGTTTATGTCTAAGATTCTAATCTTCCATAAGGAGTGGTATCATCTTGGAAGTCAGAAACCTCCATTTTGGTACTCTTCGGTTCATCAACTTGCACAAAGTTTGATTCAAACTTCTTATGACGAGAATGATTTTCAGCTTCAAAGTTCTGGGGAGCTCGGCAAACACGGGACCAATGGTTCTTTGAACCACATTGATAAGATATGTCCGCATCCATGGTTTCAGGTGCTTTACCCTTATTCTTGAAGTTTGGGGCCTTGGGAGCAAGGTTAGGGCACTTATGGGCTCGGTTTCCTCCCTTAGATGGACCTTGGCTCTGTTGACCTTGACGGGGTGGCTTCTAGCCACCCCTACCATTCTTACGTTGGCATTTTGGGCGTTGGTTCATGCTATAATGTGCTTCAGGCACAACAATCGCCCCAGTAGGTCGAGCTTGATGATTTTTCACCAACAACTGATTCTACTTTTCAACGAGAAGTAAAATAGAGATCAAATTTGAAAACTTAGTGAACTAGTGAACCTTATATTGTTGATGTAGGACAATATTGGTAGCATCGAAGGTCAAATAGGGCTCATAAGTTAACTAAATTTTCAGATTTGATCATCTGTGGTACGAGACACACGAACACCGTGGCCAAAACAGGCTAGTGTTGGGCCGAGAAGAACTTCAAAGCCCAAAAGGGTTGTGCTCACCCAGAACAGTTTAAGCCCAAGTAGGCTTGGGTTTCAAACCAGACACCCCAGTGCAAGCTGGGTGAACTTTACCAGAGAAGATGACCATCACCATCGCTTCAGGCGGTTGTGTCGTAGCACAAAGATCACGGCAAAAAACCTATGAGTTCGTCAGTGACCCATAAGGGTGAACGGAGAGTGAAAACTCTTAACATTTTAGAAACCCTAAAAAAATTGAATCGGAATTCGAAGAAACCAACGGGATTTAAAACGAATGTCGGCCAAAATTTGTCAATGGACGATCTTTAGGTCGCGAGACAAGGACCCAAGGTCATGATGGGGCTGCAGGCCCACTTGGGAGGGAAAAGATGTCATGGAATGCGTCAGGGTTTTTCTGGGTTTCAGACCAAGAACCCATGGCTCAGGCTTCGTGATCTTGCGACTCGGCTCAGTGGCATAGGTTGCAGGCTTGGGGCTAGTGGTTAAACGAGACGCGGGTTGGAAACCAACGGCTCGCATGATGGGTTTCATGTAAAACCATAATTTTAATTAATTTTTTTTCTTTTAATTCCAGATTAATCAAATGCATATTTAATCAAATGATTTAATGCATGAGCAGATATATGATGCAATTCATGGCAATATCAATTCACATAATTCAACAATTATGAATATGGTGCATACACAATTGATGTAGAATCTAAAATTCAAAAAACGTAAAGTTGGGTCATGCATCATAGTGAATGTTTATGCTATCAGGGCTGCATAAATATCGAGATAAAAATCGTTGTTTTGAAAGAAATTGATTGTGTGATGATATTGATGAACTGGTTTGATGCAGATGTAGGAGAGTGCTGATAACGTCTTATGGGCTATATTTAACTGACAAGGATAGGGGGCCGGTGGCACAGAGAAAATATAGAAAGAGATGTGTTTGTAGGGTTGTGTAGATGATATGTTTTATCTCCCTATGTAGTGTCTTTTTTTTTCTTTTTTTTTAATAGTAATAAGAGAAGAAGTCCTTCTCTTCCAAGGAATACAAGTCATATTAGGAAAGAATAACTAGAATCAAATCTAATTTAAGATTTACACAATCACACTTAAATAAAAAGTTTATAACACTAGTCAATTTATTCTTTTTAGTTGACAAAATAGATTCTCTTAAGAGAGTTGTTATCACTACTACAATATTAGCTTTAGGTGGCGGAAGATGGTGGCGGATATTAGAAAATCCTGTCGGATAAATTATATCCGACACATCATTTAATTAGTGGCGGATATTAGAAAAATACTGTCGGTTATATCCGACATAAATTACTGGCCGATATTTAGTGGCGGATATCAAAAAATACTGTCGGTTATAACCGACAGTATTTTTGAATCCTTTTATTAAATATTTTTTTACAGTTGCTGGCGGTTTTTAAGTTAATGGTGGCGGATATAATCGATAGAAATTGATTATTTTATTATTTTACTTTCTGGCAGTTATCATTTTACTATTCTGGCGGTTATAACTAACAAAAATAAAAAATTTATTATTTTAAAATGTTATTGATAGTAAATAAATAAATATTATTTTATTTTTTTAAATCGTAACAAAATTTTGGGGGGAATTTAAAATTTTGGGAGAGGGAACTTAAAATTTTGGAGATTTTTGCCCCCACTCAGATGCCCTATCTCCCTCTCTCTCTTTCGTTTATTCATTATTCTCTATTCACTTCTTCATTATTCTTCCAGATTTTTCCAATTCCTCCTCTGAAATCCCCAAAAACACATACCCAGCTGCAGTCTCCATCTCTTCACTAATGAAAATCCAAATCCAAGCCTAGCGCCATTTAGCATTGCCCCAGACCTCCTCTATCATCATCCTCATTTCTCACCATTGGCATGGCGATTTCCTCAAAGCTGAGGTTTGCACTGGCGATTTTTGATTCCATTCTCTCAGAGGTAAAGGTTCTCCCCTTTTCTTCTTTGATTTTATTGTCGAAACGTAAATCACAAGAACAAAAAGAAGAAATTACCCATGCATGCTTCTCCTTTGTGCAGGAGATTCGGATCAGTGAAACATCTGAGAGAGATGGTGAAGATAACCACTGCATGTCATAGATCCGAGAAGCGTGAAGGTTCCAGATCAGAAAAACAAGTTAAAAAAACAAGGAAATGACCGACTTCGTCCCAATTCCTTCAGATCTTCAGATCTTCGCCTCCTCCCTTACCAATTTCGTCAAATCCTTCAGATCCGAGCCGGGTCTGGGTCGTCGGATTTGCTCGAATCCGGAAATGTTATACCCATCAAGGTAATTTCTCATTTTCTTCGTCCATTTATAATTTTCATATATATATATATATATATTTTGAAAATTTATGAGTGATTTGAATTTTGGGGTGTTTGATTGTGTAGATTATAGGGACCAGGAGAGTGAAGAAAAGCAAGAGGCTCTGTTGGTGGCCACTGCTTCTCTGTTTTCTCTCTTCTTTTTGTGTATGCGTGGGTGGATGTTTACAGAATGTGGAAGAATGAATTGGAAGGGGAAAGGTGGGTGAGAATACGGAAGAGGAAGGAAAAGGTCGTTGGAAAAGAAGGAACAAGAGGAAGATGGTAAGTTGATAACCACATTGTGCGGGAAGGAAGGAAGGAACTGTCTCTATCCTTTTTCTCTCTGGTGCAACTTGAAAGGGAAAGAAATAATTCAGAAAGTTGTTTATATTTTTTTTATTATTATTATATTTTCTATCGGATTTATCCGACAAGAATTCTTTTATTTATTCTTATTAATAAATTTTCTGTCGGTTATATCTGACAGAATTTCTATCGGTTTTAGTATTTTCTGTCGGTTTTATCCGACAGAGAATGCTCTAATTTATTCTTTATTAATATATTCTCTGGCGGTTATATCCGACACCATTTCTGTCGGATTGTTCATTTCCTGACGCAGGCAATGCTGTCGCTTATTATATCCGTCACTGCACACATTTTTCGTCGGATTTTACTTAATTTCCGACAGTATTATACGTTTCTTGTCGGTTTTTAAATTGACACTAATGGGTACTTTTGTAGTAGTGTATTAACATTTCAAAAATGTCATCATGAATTCTAAATTTATAAAGCATAAAGAAAAAAATTTGTGAATAAAAACATGCGGATAATAACATTTATGAAGTATCAATAACAACATCCTCTTGATAACATGAGTAGATAAACATATAGAATTAGGTTTAGTATCGTAGACTAAATGGCACCATTATGACAATTTCAACTTTCATAGCAATTATTGATAACATATAATAACAAACATTTTCAAAATGTTGGCCATGGTCCCGGGCCATATAGATATCGATTGTCATACCCTCACGTAAGGGGAGATTTTTCAGCCTCCCAAAATACGGAGCGGAACACATATATCATTATATACTTTGTTAGAAGTTTTTCTTTTCAAGTGTCCTTCTGATTATATAATGGCATGTGGTGTTTCACCTAATATTCCGAATACACTGAAAAATCTTTCTGCAAGAAATAGACTGGACGAGAATATCAATATCAATATCTTCTTCTTACGTTTAACAATACTCATCCAACGCATGCTTTGTAAATAGGTCCACGAGGAATCTCTCCCTCCCTTCCTGTGGCTCTACAGTCTCCACCACCACTACTCCTCACTTCTCCTCCTCCAATCTTCACGTGCATTGTCTTTGGTGCCGACTCAACGAAAGCAACTCCTCCGCTGCTTAAAATTTATTACCAACAAACCAGATAAAACAAGGAATGAAAATAAGGTCCAAGAAAAGAGAAGCTAGAACAAGGACTGTGCCATTAATTTTGCACTCACCGAAAGAAGACGATTTCTTTCGCATCATTTTTTTGTGCTCTTTCACACTTCACTGGTCTGTTATTTTCAAAATCAAATGCTGCACGTAATTATGATTTGAAAGAGACGAGCTTATGGCCTTGCATCTATGCCCACTTTTGACAACAAATTTACAATATAATGCGATGGATTCATGATTGAGTACTGCTACTAACCAAAGTTCACTAAATATTATCCATCAAATGACGATTGTAGTAACAGATCGGCCTTCCCGTAACTGGTATATGATCGATGCAACTTACCTTGATCGAGAGCCTCGCACGTTTCTTCAACAATAGCTGCCGACTACAACATCAAGCTAGAAGTTATGCCATGTAGAGGAGATGGAAAGCGGGAATCAAGTTTTCTATGTTAGAGTTACTACTCAAGTAAAAGGGGGTGAGGGTGTATATCCCTTTTGTATTTATTTTGGCTTCTAGTGAATTGTTTTTTGAATGGCAGAAAGGTTTGATTACATTCTACAAGTGCTAGGGTTTTACTGTTGAGGGTGTTAATCTTATATTGAGAAAATGAACATATGCTTATAAGTAATTGAATTGTTTTTTATATTATCAATTATTTTTTATGGTTCATTTATGTGATAAAATCGTTGTACATTATGAGTTAATTATTGTTCACGCGTGGTGTGTAGTACTGCTTTAGTGTAATATTGATATTCATTTGCAGTCTTATTATATGCGGATTTAATGAATTATTGCCATTTGCATTGGTGAATACAATTTATGTGGAAACATTTCATTTCCACGTATTGGTATCATTGGGTAAATGAATATCAGTCGAGTTTAAATTGCTATTCTTTGCTTAAGTACAAAAGAACAGCAGGACCATTTCTTTGCTTAAGTACAAAAGAACAGCAGGACCATTTCTTTTGACAAAAAAAATAAACGGACCACACACTTCAATTTACTGATGTGATGTTTAATGAAACATATACAGTAGAACTTTGATAATTTGATATTCGATAAATTAATAACTTCGATTAAATAATATTTTTGGTCTGTTTTTCCAAGAATTACATACTTAAGTAGTAATTCACAAAATCTAAAAGATCATTAATAGATTATAAAAAATTATATAGGTCATGTAATATATACATAAATCAATAACTTCTCTAACTTATTTAATTAGAGTTTTTACTTGGTTAATTGTTCATAAGAATTCCGTCTGAAATTAAGTGCGTGCGAGGTTTAGAGAGTATAGGAGCTGAACTTACAATTTTCCATGCCTGCCTTCTTGATCTAACTCCTTTGCATACTTTGACTGATGTGTAAAAATAGCACCATCAGCTTTATATTCAATTTGGAGACAATTGGGTTTACATTTAGAGGAGAATCAACAAATATTATCATCTCAGGAATCTGAAACACATTCACACTCATCACATGAATCTGAAATTACTCCTTCCCACAACCATGCATACTTCATTGTTGCTTTTCAGATGTCTGATACAAGTTTCTTTGTTAAAATCGATGGTGCTGACGTGACTGTCTTGTTATTGTATGTGGATGATATCATATTCACAGGGTCTACTTCTTCCAGAAATTCAATCAGTGCATGGTTTCAGACCTGGGAGAGATGTTTGATTTAAAAGATATGGGCAGGTTGACTGACTTAATCGTACAACTGGTAGAATAGAAGGCAGAGATTGAGAAGGAAGAGTCACAAAATGCTTGCTGGGAGTGAAATGGAGGCACATAAGGACCAGCACTAAGAGTCAGTGGCGGATCCTGAATTTGAACACCTGGGGTCCTACTAAAGGTACGCTAAGCGGTAATCGGGCAGCGGACTGGAGCCTAACACCTAATCGTGCTTGTTCGCACTTCCAGATGGTCCTGGAACCACCCAGGTCCATGAGTGGATCCGCATCTGCTGAGAGTACCAACAGTAGCAGAAGACAGATGATCAAATCCCTGGGTATTGGAAGAAGATGCACCACTAGAACCACTAGAACCATTCACATAGAGAGCAGACACTTCATAAGAAAGAATTGTGAATCAACAATACTCCTATATCGGTATTAGCAACAGAGCTCTTCCGGTGGGAGGTTTGTTTGTCAATATATGTCATTTGATATCTCGTGCATGCCAATCGAGTAGTGGTGCAGTATGTCCCTCATGAAGCAAACCGAGTTGCTCATCGAATTGTAAGATACTTCCCAGAATATCCCAATGTAGTATCTTATAACTATTTTTTGCTCAACTCGTCTTGGCCAATGAGAAGCCGTCATGTTATGGCAAAACCCTACACCCATAGACGGTCACCTCCCTATAAATATTCCCTCCACACTAATTTTTGGAAAACTTTTGCTATGCACTTAAACGCTAAACACTCTTCCTTTTCAGAAAAAAGACTTAGGCACCTCGGGGGCACCAAATACAAACATGAAACTTCATCTTATTCCATTTCTTTTCTTTCTCTTTATTGTGATTCACGACCATTCAATATGTATGCCTCACAAACAATTATCTTTTCTATTTCTCAAGCGGTCCAAAATTCCTAATAGGGATTTGTTAAAAAAAAAAAAATCCAAAAAGGGACGAACCTATGCCATTCACAATTATTAATAACATATAACTGTTTCTCTCTGCTCTCTATATAATGATAACTTCCTCTAGCCTAAGTCTCCAAACAAACATATAAGACACACTCTTATCTTTGTTATCTCCTTCCCTCTCCCTCTTACCTGTGCGCAACTAAGATGTTGAAGCCCCAAGTTCACCAATCAAAATCTGCCCAAGCTCTCTTCCTTCACAAGCCATTTATCCATGGCAGTGCCGCAAGTTCTTCAATTCCTGTCTGGTCAAGGCCCTCCTTCATACCCGAAAAATACAGAAGCATAAAAGCCACAAGTAGTAGTAGTAGTAGTAGTAGTGATAATAGTAATACTCCTACTAGCACGACTAAAACTACTACTACTACTACTAGAACTACTACTACTCCGATTCCAAACCCTACTACTCCCACTCCTACCACCACCACCACCACCACCATTGTGACTACTGAAGTCGTCACCAAGAAGGTCATTAGTGTTAAGGCCACCCTAACCGTGACGCTTACAGTCGGAGGCTTTCTCTCAAACCTTGGTCTAAACCGAGGACTTGATGATATAATAGATTTGCTCGGTCAATCGCTCTTATTGGAGTTTGTTAGCGCTGAGCTTGATCCCAGTAAGTATGTATATAACGTTTGGCACAGCATGCATATGCATCAAACCACATCATAACTATCATGCGAACATAAATGGTAAGTGACCTGTCTAAGAATTTCTTATCGAGTAACCTGATGGCCAGCCAAAAAACCCTACGCTACCAAAGCTCTTCGCTAACCCTAACCAACCCCATCAGCTAGCTAGCCACCTCTTTCTCCATTGTCAGCTATCATTAAGATATTATTATTATTATTATTATTATTATTATTTTCTTAGAATAAGAGAAAGACTTCAAATTGAATTACATTTTCTAGTTTTATTTTGTGGTGTTGTTTTCCAATAGTAATCAAAATGACGAGAGATTTTTTAATGTGTTTGGAACACGGGATAATACACCACGTCTCTATACAAGTGGTGAGATTCTTGTGTTAAAAAATAAAATTTCTCACAACTTATATAATAACACGTGATGTAGAAAGTTAAGAAATTGAAGAGATACAGAGAAAATTTGATGAGTATCGAAAAAATTTAGAAGAAGAAAATGTGTTTGGAAGGTGAGAATGTGCCAAGAAAAGTCAAGAAGATGAGAGAGAGGAATGTAGTACCGTTAAGTTTCATAAACAGTGTAGTACCGTTAAGTTTCATAAACAGTATAGTACCGTTAAGTTTCATAAACAGTGCATTAAGTTTCCTAAATAGTGTAGTGAGTTTCATAAACAATGTCGTAAGTTTCATAAATAGTGTAGTACCGTTAAGTTTTATAAACAGTGTAAAAAGTTTCATAAACAGTGTCGTAAGTTTTCATAAACAGTATAGTTAGTAAGTTTCATAAACAGCGTCGTAATTTTTCATAAACAGTGTAGTAAGTTTCATAAACAGTTTGTGTGAGTAATTTGAAGAGAAAACTGATGAGAATCTTCTTAGGAAGAATCATATGGGTTGCTAGATACTAAATATTATAGAATGGACTACAAACCAAAATGAAGGAAGCAACAATTTGGAGTTTAGAGACTTGTTCATGCATGGTCCCAGATCAGTCCGACGAATTTCTCCTACCATAGCTAAAATCCCGAAGTTCTATTAAAACATATATGCGAAGTGCAATTAAAAATCTAAATTCCAGCAATGTTTTTTTTTAATAAAAAGGAAGATTTAACAATTTGTTAAGCTTTGTTATTAAGAAACTGGAGAGGAGAAGGAGAAGGTTGCGGTGTATGCACACAGGGGTCGCCGACTGGAAGGTGAGATAATATACGAGACACCAGATTTCAAAGTGCCAGTAGATTTTGGGGAGATAGGTGCTATTTTGGTAGAGAATGAGCACCACAAGGAGATGTTTCTCAAGGAAATTGTCGTCTATGGCCTCCCATGTGGCTCTGTTCATCTTAGCTGTAATTCTTGGATTCACTCCAAGTATGACAATCCTGAAAAGCGGGTTTTCTTCACAAACAAGGTCAGCCCTGTTCCAATCGCATATTATATCTACAGCTAAAGTGATGACATGGCATGCCACTAAGGATATATCAATCATCAAAACTTAGATCTGACAAAATAGAATTGAATTATAATAGCACAAAAAGTGCTGTGTGAAAAAAAAAAAAAAACCAGGTGCTTCTCCATAAAAAATTAAAAAAAAATCGATTTTTAAAATTTTAATAAATATTTTGTTGCGCTTCTAATATAAAAACGCTTCCAACAACTTCATTAGTTGGTTCAGTATGTTGACATCATATTAAGGATGGAGTACAATTTTGCTTGGTGGAGAATGGAGGAATATTGTTAAATGAGGATTACGTATTATTATTACTACTAAAAACCAACCTTCAATTTATCTTGATCTTCGTTTATGGTGCATGATTTTGTGCATGTATGGAACAGTCATACTTGCCATCTCAAACACCAAGTGGGTTGGCTAAGCTAAGAGAAGAGGAGCTCGTGACCTTGCGAGGCAATGGCCAAGGAGAGCGGAAGAGCTTTGAGAGGATATATGACTATGATGTTTACAACGATCTTGGTGATCCTGATAAGGATTTAAAACTCAAAAGACCAGTACTTGGTGGCAAAGAATTCCCACATCCCAGACGTTGTAGAACTGGACGACCACCATGTGACACATGTACTAAATACAGGCGTCAAATACTACATATTTTTTTTGCTAAACAGTTTAACATGTTATGTTATGAGATTATGAATTTAGATCAATGACACAAACTCAAATAAGAATTAATCATAGTTATCTTAAAGTTATTAATCGGTGGTTATACATACAGATCCATTGTCGGAGAAAAGGAGCAGAAAACATTGGTACGTTCCTAGAGATGAAGCCTTCTCAGAGGTAAAGCAGCTAACATTTTCAGCAAAGACAGTGTACTCTGTGATGCACGCATTGGTACCATCGCTGGAGATGGCGATCTCCGACACTGATCTTGGCTTCAAGTACTTCACGGCCATAGACTCACTTTTTCACGAGGGGATTCACTTGCCTCCCTTCAAGGAACAAGGGATTCTCAAAGCCCTGCTTCCCAGGCTAGTCAGCGTTATGGCTTCTGGAGATGATGTTTTGCGTTTTGTACCCCCAGAAACAATGAATAGTAAGCAAATTCCGCCTCTCACGCATCAATATTTTTGTATTATATATGTAAGAAAAATTGTATCTTTTGACATATATTCTAGCATGTCTTGCCGTTAGACAATGAATCTTACAACTGTTATTTAATTAAGTAAAATTTCAAGAAAATGAGTAATTTATTGAGTAAGTGAAAATATTACTGGATAACGAATATAAAAAGCGTGACAAAATGTAAAAAACTGATAGCAAAACCCTGACCGATACATAAAGTGACACACATTTTCCCTTTTATCACGTTTGTTGTATTAATTACCTTAGCAATAACACGATTATTTCATTCCTATTGTTCCTTAATTTTTCTTATAGTCATGACTCATAATTAATTAAAGACTGCTTCAGGAAAAAAGAAATATAAAAATATTAAATATTCTCTATTTATTTTTGTGTGCAGTATACACTACTTAATTTACTTTCTCACAGTATTTCTAGTTAATTGAAGTATTTTTCGTTGGAGCTATCTTTAGGGGACAAATTCTTTTGGTTTAGGGACGAGGAGTTTGGTAGGCAGACTCTTGCAGGTCTCAACCCATACAGCATCAAGTTGGTGACGGTGTGAATTACTTCTCTTTGTACAGTGGCACTTAATTTTGTATGCTCGTCACATATTAAATAAAATCCAAAAACAAATGAATATAAATAAAGAAAATATAATTGCAGGAATGGCCATTGAAGAGTGAATTGGACCCGGAGATCTATGGCCCGCCTGAATCAGCCATCACCGATGAAATAATTGAGAGAGAAATTAGAGGGTTCGCAACCATTACTGAGGTAGATATATCATGATATTATTTAAAAGAGAATCATATTTTCTCGTTGGATGGTCAGATAAATTATATTATTCATCCGCATTTGGTATATGCATGCAGGCCATCAGAGAAAAGAAGTTGTTTATTTTAGATTATCATGATTTGTTTTTACCATATGTGAGCAAAGTAAGAAAGCTCGAAGGTACCACACTATATGGATCGAGGACTTTGTTTTTTCATACCCCAGAAGGCACACTCAGGCCACTGGTCATTGAGCTGACAAGGCCACCGATGGACGGAAAGCCACAATGGAAGCAAGTTTTCCTACCAGCGTGGAACGCCACGGATGTCTGGCTCTGGAGGCTTGCTAAAACTCATGTCCTTGCCCACGATACTGGTTATCATCAGCTTGTTAGTCATTGGTAATAAGTAAATAAAATCAATGTTACATATGAATCTCATTCTTACACTAGTGCTTTATAATGTGATCATACACAATTGTGGTACAATAATGCAGTCGAAATAGCTTCATTCTTCCAATTTTCTCATGGAATCGATTAATAGTGTATCTATTTGCATTGCAGGCTACGAACACATTGTGCCACAGAACCCTACATAATCGCCACAAATCGACAACTGAGTGTCATGCACCCAATCTATAGATTGTTACATCCCCATTTCAGATACACCATGGAGATTAATTCTCTTGCTCGCGAATCACTCATCAATGCCGATGGTATCATCGAAACCTCATTTTCTCCCGGAAAGTACTCCCTTGAGCTTTGCTCTATTGCCTATGGGAAGGAATGGCGATTTGACCAAGAGGCACTCCCAGCTGACCTTATTAGAAGGTAACTTCTTTTACTCTCTTAGATGGCTGTGTAGCTCTACACAATGTGTTATGGATTGTCTCCTGTCTGAACATATTATGGCAAATGACATGCTATTTATCAATGGACACTGATTATGTGGAATACTTGTTTGAATGCATATTTAAGATTGCCAGTTTAACAACGATACATGTGACTTGCATAAGCCTTAATTATTGATATGGAGATGACTTAATGATTAGATATTATATGGTACGGGTAAAAAATACACTAACCATTATTAGTAACACAAAATGCGGTGGGTGAAAGGTCAATCTGTGGCGACCACTTCACAAAAACATGTAATTAGTGCTTTGCAGTTATAGAAAGTTAGAAACTGATAGGCTTTTATATGCACTTCAAAACTAATGTCAGTAATTATTGTATTTTTTTCTTTGTGACCACTCAGCCTTAGATATATATATGATAATATCACTTTTCAAATTATCTAGTTTTCTTCTAAGGGTACTATTTAACTAACATGGAGGTGACGATGCATGTTTAATATGTATTTTCTAGGGGCATGGCTGTTGAGGACCCAACAGCTCCACATGGCCTAAGGCTAACAATTGAAGACTACCCTTTTGCCAATGATGGTCTTATCTTATGGGATGCCATTAAACAATGGGTCACTGACTATGTAAACCACTACTACCCAGACTCCAGCCTTGTCCAGACTGACAAAGAGCTCCAAGCATGGTGGACAGAAATCAAAACAGTTGGCCATGCAGACAAAAAAGATGAGCCATGGTGGCCAGAACTCAACACTCCGGAAGACCTAATGGCCATTACCACAACAATGGTTTGGGTCGCATCTGGTCACCATGCAGCTGTCAACTTTGGACAGTATACGTATGCAGGTTATTTTCCTAACAGGCCAACAGTTGCAAGGACCAATGTGCCCACTGAAGACCCCTCAGAAGAGGATTGGAAAAATTTCATAAAAAAGCCTGAAAGTGCACTTTTGCAATGTTTTCCTTCACAAATCCAAGCAACAAGAATCATGGCTGTTTTGGACATTTTGTCGAATCATTCACCGGATGAAGAGTACATTGGAGAGAAGATGGAGCAGGCGTGGGCTGAAGAGCCCGTTATAAAGGCGGCATTTGAACGGTTTAAGGGGAGGTTGTTGGCGCTTGAAGGAACTATCGATGATCGAAATGCCAATAGTGAGTTGAAGAACCGACATGGAGCTGGGGTTGTGCCTTATGAGCTTTTGAAACCCTTTTCTCAACCTGGGGTTACAGGAAAGGGAGTTCCATATAGCATCTCTATTTGAACTATGAACTAGTGTCTGTTTTTGTTAGCATAGTTTTAAGTCATATGACTTCTGACAATGATATTATCAAGCTTTCACCACAATTATGCAATGTAGAAAGCTGGAACTCTGTTTTAGTTGCAACAGGCATTAACTTTATGGTTTAAGGAATAAAAGTGTGACTGTATACCTTGATATATATATATATATATGTGTGTGTGTGAGAGAGAGAGATATATATTCCCTTATATTGAGAGATTCATTGGTCCTTCTATGTTGAATTTTAACAATTCAACAGTTATTTTGGAAGTCTTCCTTAGAAAAACCAAAAATCGCCTAAATTCGAAATTATGTGATTCTTGGATTAAATGGTAGTCATATTAGTTTTTTTTTTAAAAACCGTATTCGTCTATTTTTTTCACCATAATTAAATTGTTTTATGATTTTGGATTTGTTTAATTTTCTACAAAAATAATGTATGAATAATGATGTAATATGGACGGTTTGAATCCTTAAAAAAAATAAAATTATGGAATGAGAATCACAAGGTGTCCCTCAACGGAGTGGAATGAAAGCTGAAAATAAAGTTTAGAAATACCATTCATCTTCTATTATTGAGCCGATAAAAGTTTGATTCCCAATCTACAGTTTCTAGTACAATTTCAACATTAAGAAATGTATATCAACAAAATATTAACATAACATCAGATACTGGATACTGTTAACTGGTACCAACTACTCTCTCTCTAACCAATAATTTGAGCACTAGTTCAAGTACATGCTTATATAGTAGGCAATACATCTTGTGCGTGAAAGCTGTTGAGTTAGCTTATCATGCCTCGATTCCGACATACGTTCAGGATCGACACGTGACGTCACCAAATGCCCGTATCTCCAACATACCCCACCTCTAAGATATGGCAAGGCGCAACTCAAGATCCATCTGCGTAGTAATTTTTCGTATACTTTATGGCTACAACTAATCTCCTCGTTAGACTGCCTATGTACCCTAACAAAGATCAAGCCATTCTTAGTTTGTCATTCACTACACTCGAACATTCATCACATAAACCATTATGTCTCAACATAATACCACACATCAAGGCATGCAACATCTCGAGGAACATTCGACAAAGCGCAATAATATTCTCTAGCCACTTTGATCAACGGGTCTAATCATAATAAGAACAGCTATAACCAACATCATCCAATAATCACACCAAACAATAACACGTACAATACACTGAAATGAACGGCTAGAGCAACACGGTTCGGCTGAAGCCTACATCTCTGAAGCTGTCTCAAACAAATCAAATCCAAGGAACCAACCAACAACATCGGGTTATGGACCTCTTAACTGAACCAAAATACCAAACGGGATTCCGAACCACTCAACGGAAACCAAACCAGGATACGATTCTAGACCACTTAATGGAATTGCAGAGTAGAAAGGATTTCGGACCTCTCAACGAAATTCGAGTGGATACGATTTCGGGCCACTAAACGAAATCGCAAAGTACAATGGATATTGGACCACTCAACGAAATCCAAGCTGGATACGATTCCGAACCATTTAATGGAATCATGGATCACGAGGGATTCCAGGCCACTTAACGGAATCTAGATGGAGCAGGGAACTGGACCACTCAACGAAACCCCAGTAGAACCCAATTCCGGATCACTCAACGGAATCGAGCGGAAGTAAAAAAAAAATATAACAACGCTCGAAGAAATAGTACATGAATCAAGTACTCAATTTAGAACGGCTGAACAAAATGAAACAAAGCACAAGTATTAAATGTAGAATGGCTCAACAAAACAAGAAATGAAATAAGGAAACGAGATGTGAAACAAGTGTTAAAGCCACAAACCCTATGACAATGGGTTAACGGTCCACTACTAACCCTCAAATTTCATCACATCATGCCAATCATACAATTAGAGCATATTTCAAATATACACATCAAATCACAAATTGTAAATGTTTTCAATCCACAATCAAATCACATTTCACAAACGTAGATCGATGGCAATAAAATAAAATAACAATTCAATAGAAATCACCTATATTATAATCGCTCGTATGTAAATCGAGACACACGTCATCGCGATGAGCCTATCAATCTCCATGAAATCTTAACCACACTCTAAGATAAACGACGTGCTAAAATAACACGGGCTCGTTGACTAAAAAGTCAACTGTCGATCAAGGTCGAGGGTAGAGTCCATAACCCTAGTAATCTAATCTAAAAGATCCGCCTATCAGATCTCTGATCTGTAAGTTTCGAAGAGTCTCATTACTCTTTTAGAACAATATCGTAAAATTTCGGAACGATCCAACGGTCAAATCTTTGCCAAACACTAAGGTTAAATAGCGATCATCTGCACATCAGATTCCCAATCCGTCAATTTCTAATGTCTTCAAATATTTTGTACTATCACGTATTAAAGTTTGGTGTTGATCCAATAGTCGAATCGTCAATCCATATAATGACCAAGTGGCAGTATCTAACAAAACTATGTTCAAATGACGAAATTTCGTCAATCAGACATCACATATGAAATCGGGGCATCAAAATTAGGAAGGTCATGTGGGGTCTCGGCCCAAGCGTTGCCGCTACGCATCGGCCAGCCGCCTCGACTTGCTGGAAAATTCAACTAATTCCAAAAATTACCAAAATTTGTAGAATCGAATATCTAAATGAGAGGAGCAATTTTCATACATGGGCCAAAGTCCAATTCGGCTGGGAAGTAGCCTGAATTTGTCTCGATCAACAGGAAACCCTAAAAATGGGTGTTCTTCAATTCGACAAATCTGCAACACCACCGCCTCCAAACCTGTTTGGACTTTGTTCTTGACTTAAGAGAAGTCTCTTGGTGGTGGTCATCGATGGTGAAGGTTGCCAGAGGAGTGGATCACCGCCGTGGTGTCCCCGCAACCCACGATTTCGTTCTTCGCAATACAGGGCCAAAACCTCGTCGATATTGGGGGTAAAATGAAGAGTGAAGGCCAGTGAAGAGTTTCCAGGTTGTGGCTCAGTGAAACTCACTGGAAAAAAAACGAAAAATCATCAAAAAACATCGCAAAAAATCAAGTAAAAAAGGGGTCCGGGTTGAGTGGATTTTCTCTCCCTCATTTCCCCTCTGATTCGTCTCATTCTCTCATTTGCCTCCTTTCTTTATTTCCTCATTGGACAACCATCTCTCCTTTCCTTCCCATCCTGTCCGTCCATCTCTTTCCTTTCTCCATCATAGCCATCCATGTGGCACTTCCAGATTTTTTGGAGCCTTCCAGATTATGGTCAAATGATCATTTTGCCCCTATCTTGGTTCGTTTATATCTTTTTTGTTATAACTCCAAATTACATTCCGTTTGCGGTTACGCATTTGTATGGATGAGTACTATCCAAATACATAAAGAAAAGTGAAAAAAATATATACACATCAAAGATGGTCTCAAAAAATTTTGTTTAGTCCATTAAGGGTGTTTTTGTCCTTTTACTAAAAAAATTCATGCGCCGCAAATATAAACGTGTCGAACTTAAGAATATGAAATACGAAATTATAAATACCGTCTCTGAATTTCACTTAGCTTGTCATAATCTAAACGCGCATCAGTCATGGTCCATGGTTTGCTTAAAATGTAAACATTGCAACTAGCAAATACAATGAACGTATGCTAATGTGGTCCAAATACATGTGAACATGATGAACCAATGCAAGCATCTTAGGACAAAACTACGAGCTTATCAAGAGGTCTTTTGTTGAAACTGAAGGATCATATGCTTATCAAGTTGGTCCTAATTCTGTGGCTACAAATACTCTATTTATTGGTATTCTGTTGTACTCACTCGGTTACATCGGGAAATGTGATTTTTAGGGTGACATAAAAGAAATTAGTGAACTTCAGGAATTCGAAAGCATACTAGTCTGGGAAAATCTTGGTCCACACATACATGGTGGATTAATGAAGATATTGTTGTATGTGCATGCTAATTCTATATAACCTCCTTTGCATTATGTGGGTGGGCCTCACTATTATTTGGTGACTCTCACATAAATATTTTGTGTGTTAAGTTATGTATAAATCCGACACTTATTTAATAAATACTGAGTTCAACTTGTGGAAAGCTCGCTTTTATACCATATTAATTATATAAGCATTTAAAGATATCTTTTAAACACTAATACAAAACTTTTATTCTCTAATGAATGCTTTCAACTCTAGAAAGATTAGTGCAAAACCTCCATTTTCTAACATAGGATATGTGTGGGAGATTACTAATATTAGTTGGATTTGTGCTGGTGGTGATGAACAATACAGCATGCATCTTTTTCTGGTTCTTCTATTCTTCTCATATATCTTCTGATGAATGCCGATATCACATGCAAAAAGTTTACATCCAATTGTTAGCTATAAAAAACTGTGGGACATATGCAAGTAGATTAGTGGCTGTTATATTAAAAAAGGTTCAAGTCAGAAAAATTATTTAGAGAGCCGTGAGCGGACAACTGAGTTTGCTTGGAGGTTGATGTGATAGCTTGAGAGCTAAGCAAGCTTAAATGTAACCAATCGAATATCTGCAATACAAAAGCCCTTTTTCTCTCTACGGTTCTTCTTCATTTCATTTATGTTTAGAGTTACAGGCTGCACTTTTAATTTTCTTCAAATCCTGTGTTTGTTTAGATATTGTAGATGCCAACTGATGTTGATATATGCATGGTTTCATTTACTCAGGTCTAGACCCAATGTGATCCTCCATAATGTCATCTCATTTGATAATAAAAATAATTGGGATAAAGAATTACAAACTTGCACATCAGCTCGAACTTGGAGTACACGTGAAATCCACTCAATTTCATGGTGGTCCTAAGCGAGTTCGATTCTCGTAAATAAGAACAGGTTGTAAGAGTTTGATTTATAAACATGCTATTGTTAGGTGACTTCAATAGTTTTGTGTCCCATTATTTTATAAAGAAAACTAACGAAAAGTCTAAAAAAATTTTTGTTTTAATAAAAAAGGGGCAAATAAAGGTATAGTGAATAGTATAAGAGAGGTAAAAATATGGGTTTTCGTTAAAAATGAACAGTACCGGAAGTGTTTCGTTAAAACTTCTTATTTTATAAAGATCCAGAATTCTCAAAACGACTCTCAGCAACGGATATCTTAGCTCTCGCATCGATGAAGAACATAGCAAAATGTGATACTTGGTGCGAATTGTAGAATTCTGTGAACTATCAAGTCTTTGAACGTAAGTTATGCTCGAAGCCATTAGACCAAAGACATACCTACCTGGACGTCACAATCTGTTGCCAAAAAAAAAAAAAAAAAAAAAAAGAATCCAGGACTCTTAAATGACTCCAATGTCACCCTATCAATCCTGTTTGAAATGTCTGCGCACGTCACAGCATTTTGTTAATCAATTAATGTTTTATCTCATCATAAGATCGAAAGTGATCTGTAGCTCTTAGATATCACCTGATATTTTCCATTACATAACTTAACAGCAACAGCATGAGCAAGAAGCTGGTTGTGTGCGACCAAATATTGCTCAAGTCCTGAATCTCCACCGTGCAGTTGCGTTTTAACGAATCGAAACATCGTCCAGGTGCCAAATCTCCAGTTCCATAACCAGCCACACTATAAGCTAATGGCTCATCGAACATGATCCAATG
Organism: Crataegus laevigata; assembly: GCA_963580275.1. Lineage (NCBI taxonomy): Eukaryota > Viridiplantae > Streptophyta > Magnoliopsida > Rosales > Rosaceae > Crataegus > Crataegus laevigata. Next base: position 36,926,174 of record OY756946.1, on the reverse strand, counting down.
ATTCACCCGATTACGGAATTCTACATAACAAAGCTCAGCATATGTAGTCCTTAAAATGCCTTCTGCAATGATCATGTAATAATTCATGGATAAATATTAGATGCTAAAAAGCAGAACAATATATGAAACATAACATTTTTCACTTACACAATTTGAGGACTTAATAAGAAACCACCACACTCATCTTCCAAGGTTTGGGGAAGATGTTTTACCATAAAACCAATTGACAATGTGAGAAGTAGCCCAACTATTTATAAGCGCGTGCAAGGTCCCTCCCAACACGTGAACAAGACAACTTGGATGATGTGGAGTACATGTGGCCATTGGGCTTCATAAGTGGGACAATCTGCTCTAATACCATGAAGAAAGTTGGAGTTCTACCATAAAACCAATTGACAATATATAGAGTAGCCCAACTACTTATAAGCATATGCAATGTCCCTCCTCTTATTAATGTAAAATTCATTCTCAGCAAAATAGTGTTACAAAGGGATTTATCTGCCGTCATTAATTAATAGAAAAATAGTATTAAAATACCACTTGTTGCATAAAACAGTATTAAACTACCATTTGTTGGGAGAAATACCATTTGTTGCACAATTTGGTGTCTTGATACTGCCACTAATCGCGTGTACATTTCACGGCCATGTGGTTTTCAACGAAAGCTCCTTCCTTATGGTTGGCCTGCTTCTTCTACCACTGCCCTGCCCAGACGACTCCACTTACTGAACCAGCGGCTATCCAAGCCCAACCCAGCGCCTCTTTGTCTGCTCCGGCCCACACTTCAGCTTTGTCCTAATCTTATTTCTTGCAGCTCGTCCTAAGTGTTAGAATCAAGGTTCTAAAAGTCGTTAGACGCTAGTTGGGCGGCGGGTTGGGGCCTAGTGCCTAGGTTGCTAGGCGGGGCCTAGTGCCTAGGTGGTTAGGCGGGGCCCAGTGCCTAGGCGGCTAGGCGGGGCCTAGGCAGGCGGCTAGGCGGATTTAAGTAAATCAATCATATTTCGTGTAAATATGTGTCTGCTTATACTTGAAATATATATAATTTCATCATAAACTACAAAATAGAATGTATATATATTATGATGAAGTATTGAAACATAATGAAAACATGTGAAATAAAGATATAATGTGTGTTCATTTAAGTATGCAACAAGTCTCTTACAATTTATTGGAAAAAAAACAAAATGCAAAACGAAAGTTATCTATTTTTTGTCTAAGTGAGTTGCGATCTAGGCGAGTGTTTAGCGGGTCTAGGCGGTCTAGGCGGGTGCCTAGGCGTTCAAGGCGGTGCCTCAGCAGGTCTAGGCGCCCTTAGCATTAATCGGGGCAGCTGGCTGGGGCCTAGGCGGGGATTTTTAGAACAATGGTTAGAATGTGAGGACAAAATTTCACATTGGTGATGAATCAAACAATGCAAGGTCTTATAAGAGGTTGAACTATTTTATATTGTCTATTAATTTTATGGTGAAATCACAACGTTCTTCGTGGTATCAAAACAACTTGGCCTACAAGCAGCCTATGAGTTTTTTTGTTCTAGTATTGAAGTGGGACCCCCAACCCCACCCACCAAAACAGACAGAATTTGTCAAGGAGTGCATAAACCTAAACCAAAATCCAAGATTCCAAACGTCGATTAAATTATTTCTTGATGCGGAGGTAGAGGTTCACAATCAACATATGATTGCGACAGATAAAGATAAATTTCGACATTCTTTCTTGATCACCAGGAGCGGAGCTAGGTAGGAAGTCTGAGGCCGAATAATATATTCAACAAAATAAAAATATGAAAACCTATTGTATTTGTTTGTATCAGAATTTAATGGGTAGCTTAAATGGGGTTAAATTCTATCAGAATTTGCATGATATTGTATTATATTGGTAGAAGATTAGGACATGACCAGTGATCACTGGGGGTCTAAACGGAGTCCGCCACTGTTGATCACACAACCGATGATGATTTATTCATTTCTATAAGAAATTTATGAGAGAAAGAAAGGTACAATAATAGGAGAAAAATCAGAATAAACTTGGTTTCCAAGACAAGCGGATAAGGATCTTACAACTTAGAAAATAATTCTAATCGAATAAATTTAAAGATGGTGGGTTAGAGAGCGAGCTCTTGGATGAAGAAGATGGGTGAGTTAGGGTTCTTAGAAATGGAATTTGGGGGGGGGGGGAGAGATAGTTTTTTCTCTCCCTACAAAATGAGAAATTAAAGCTAGAATTTCTAGATAACCCATTTATATGGGAGGACAATTTGGTCATGTCAAGGTATAAAAAAAAAATCTTATTTCTGCCTGATTGTTATGCATATTCGAAATGTCCTATTTATGTCCCAATATTAATAAATTGTCCAATTTCAGGGTATTTCCCAAAATTATTTGGTATACACATTAAAGAATGTTTTATACGGACTGAAGAAAGTTTTATATGCTGTTCAAAAGTAGTTGGACCATTCATTAAGACCCAAAAGTATTTTTTTAAGGATTTTTAATGTGTAAAATAGGAAAATAAATAAACATTGGTGGAGAGAGAAAATGATATCCGTTTTTCTACATAAATTATTAAAAGCCCTACACAAATTATTGAAAAGCTTATTGAACAACCAAAATAACGTGAAAATAGCTCATGTTCACTACTTTAGAAAATAGCAATATCGATAAAAAAAAATTGTGAATTATAGCTCACAATTTTCATGAAAAATAATTTTGAACATTTGCAAATTTTTTGGTATTTGCATTAAAGAAAGTATTACAATTTCTTTGGAAGTAGTTGACCATTTATAAAGACCCAGATTATTTTTACAGAGTTTTAATGTGGTGAAATAGAAAAATAAATAAATATTGGAATAGAGTGAAAGCGATATCTGAGATCCAGAAAAATTTGAATGATAAAAATGATACGTAAGTAGACTTACGATTGCTACTTTTGAAACTAGCAAGATCGATCCAAAATTGTGGCTTATAGCTCATAGCATTTTGAAAATTTACAAATTTTTTTGGTATATGCATTAAAGAAAAATTTATTATTTCTTCAGAAGTAGTTGGACAATTTATTAAGATACATATTACTTTTTATGAATTTTAAATGTGTGAAAAAATATTAATTTGTACGACCGGAGAGCGAAAGTCATATATGTGATTCGAAAAGTTATTAAAAGCTCTTCGCAAATTATTGAGAAGCTTATTGATTGATAAAAATGACACGTAAGTAAGCTTATGATAGCTACTTTATAAATTTGCAAAATTGATTTGAAATCGTGAAGCTCATAGGTTTTAAGAAAATTGCAAATTTTGAATATTTGCAAATTTAATTGGTATATGCATTAAAATAAAAAGTTTTATAAATCCTGTATAAGCAGTTGGATCAAATATTGAGTCCCAAAAATATTTTTCCACTAATTTTTAATTTGCAAAATAGGAATATAAATAAATACTACTGTCGAGCGAAAGTGATACCCGAGATTTGGGAAATCACTATATGCTCTACACAACTTATTGAGAAGCTTATTGATCGACTTAATTGACATGAAAGTTGGCTTAGGATACTACGTTAGAAATTAGCAAGATGGATATCCAAAATTGTGAATTATATCTCAAAGTTTTCATGAAAAATTAAAATTTTGAAAATTTGCAAATTTTTTTGTATACGTATTAAAGATAGTTTTATAAGCTCTTCAAAAGTAGTTGGACCATTTATTAAGACCCAGAAGTATTTTTTTGCTGATTTTAATGTGAAAATAGAAAAATAAATGAAAACTTGCAAAGAGCAAAAATGATATCCGATTTCCTATATAAATTATTAAAAGCTGAACACAAATTATTGAGAAGCTTATTGATCGATAAAAATGACATGTAAGTTGGCTTACAATTGTTACTATAGAAATTAGCAAGATCGATCTAAAATCATGATTTATATAACTCACAATTTTCATAAAAAATGCAAGTTATGAACATTTGCAAATTTTGTTAGTATATAAATTAAAAATTGTTTTATATATCCTTTGCAAGCAGTTTGATCAAATATTGAGTCCCAAAAGCATTTTGTCACAGATTTTCAATTTGTAAAATATAAATATAAATAAATACTACATCCGAGCAAAAGTGATACCCGATATTCATGAAATCACTGTATGCCCTACACAATTTATTGAGAAGCTTATTGATCGAAAAAATTGACAGAAAGTTGGCTTACGATCACTACTTTAAAGTTTAGCTAGACCGATCCAAAATCATGACTTATAGATCACAGTTTTTGTGAAAATGAAAATTTTGAAGATTTGAATTTTTTTTGGGTATACAAGTTGAAGAAAGTTTAACAACCTCTTTGGAAGTTATTGGGTCATTTATTAAGACCAGCATTTTTTATGGATTTTAATGTATAAATAAATAAACATTGCCGGAGAGTGCAAATTATATTTGATTTCCTACAGAAATCATTAAAAGTCCTACACAAATCATTGAGAAGCTTATTGATCTATAAAAATGACATGGCTTAAAGTCACTACTTTAGAAATTAGCAAGATCAATGGAAAATCGTGACTTAAATCTCAAGTTTTTCGCAAAAAATGAAAATTTTGACATTTGCAATTTTTTTGGTGTACCCATTAAAGAAAGTTTTATAAGCTCTTCAAAAGTAGTTAGAGCAAAAGCATTTTTGGTATCCGCATTATAGAAAGTTTTAAAAGCTAGTCGGAAGTAGTTGGGCAATTTATTAAGACTCAAAGGTATTTTTTGTGGATCTTTATTGTAAAATAGAATAGTACATAACCACTGGGGGAGAGCGAAAATGATATCCAATTTCCTACACAAATTATTTAGAAGTTTACCGAGCAATGAGAATGGAATGAAGGTTGTACGAAGGATGAAGTCAAGAAATGTGATCCAAGTGAGGAGATTATCAATGGTCACAATAAAGCCACTTGTCAAGAGATGAAATAAGGTGTTATAAGGTGTTAGAATCTGGTGATTTGGATAAGTTGGTTAGAAGAAGTTAGTTGGAATAAGGAGGTTGTTAATAACTGAATTACTTACCTAGCAAGTATTGTATGCATATATAAGAAAGTGATGTAAACCAAAGAACACTTAATGAGATATAGAAAAGCATTTACAGATTTAATATTCTTCCTTTCTTCTTCTATTCTGTCTATCTCTAAATTCTGAGTTTTGCTATTTCAACAAAGGTAGCTTACGATTGTTACTTTAGAAATTTGCAAAGTCGATCTTAAATCGAGACTTATAGCTCACGATTTTTCTAAAAAATGCAAATTTTAAACATTTGCAAATATTATTGGTGTTGCAAATGCTATATAAAATTACATAGAAAATCAAGAAATAATTCATATAATTTTATATCAAAGTAATGCATGCAATGAGCAACCAATGTTAAATGAACATGACACAATGGATTAGAAAAACTTGGAAATATGGTTGAGGCAAATGTTGGACACTATGTCCTTAAGAAAAGTTTATGCCCTATACGGTGCTCATGGTTGATCGGCTCTTGTCTTCCAGGATACAACGACCACATCCTTATAATAGTAGCACTCCAAATCACAAGGCTCCATGAACCACGATTGTGCTGAAAACTCTCTCATATATGGACTCAATGAGACTCTCTAATATTTAGTACACTCTATGTATGATTATGTAAATGAAAAGTTGTTTTAAAGACTATAAGAGGCCTCTCTATTTATAGAATTTGAGATGACTATTTGGAAAGTATGTGACTATTCACGAAGAGTCCAAACTTGTAACTCTTCATTGGGATAAACACATATTTCCACCAAAAGACATTACTTTAATGTCCATTCAATTAATAAACTAAATATAATAATAATATTATTAAATTTTCAAACAATCGGTATATGCATTAAAAGGGTTTATAAATCCTTTGCAAGCAGTTGGATCAAATATTGAGTCCCAACAGCAATTTTCACAAAAAAATTAATGTGTAAGATAGAAAAACAAATAAATACTACCATCGAGGGAAAGTGAAACCCGAGATTCGGGAAATCACTAATATCCTACATAAATTATTGAGAAGCTCATCGGTCGACAAAAATGAAACTAAAGTAGGCTTGCGATCACTATTTTAGAAATTAGCAATATTAATCTATAGTCGTGACTTACAGTTTTTGTGATAAATAAAATTTTTGAACTGTTTTAAATTCTTCGTATACTTGTTAAAGAAACTTTTGCAGGCTCGTCAAAAGTAGTTGGATAGTTTATTAAGACGGAGAATTATTTTTTATGTATCTTTTATGTGTAAAATAGAAAAATAAAAAGGGAACTTTAACGAAAAGCCACATTTTTACACTAAAAAGTCAATCTTGGTACTATTCACTTTACCCTTTATTTTTTCATTATCGTTAAAACTCAAAATTTTCAAACATTTTTCGTTAGTTTTCCTAAATAAAAATCCCTAGCAGAGAGCAAAAATGATATCTAATTTTCTACAAAAATTGTTACTTTAAAATTTTGCAAATTGGACCTCAAATCGTGACTTATAGTTCACATTTTTTTTTGGTGAAAAGTGCAAATTTTATTGGTATACCCTTTAAAGAAAGTTTTATAAACTCTTCAGAAGTAGCTAGACCATTCATTAATATCCAGAAGTTGTTTTTACATATTTTGTTGGAAAATTAGTTATTATTTTTTTTATTGTTTATAGTTTTCTTGTGGACCAAGGATATTAGAATTTATTGTCCGTCAAGGATTAAGGTTTTGCTTTAGTTTTCACTATATATAGTAGAGATTGTATAAGTTTATTTCATCAAGTTAGTCACTATGTAGCCTCTTAGGGTTTTGTAGCCGTTCCGGCATTCTCGTTTGTTTAATAATATTCTTATTATTTTGTAGTCTTGTTTATTACACACTCTAATATTTAACTTGGTATCAGAGCAAGTTTGATCCTTCGGGATTTAATTTGTTCTTGATTCATTTCAGTATGTCCATTTGTGTTGTCCGTTGTTTATTTCTGGTTTAGATTGTTGTTGGTGTAGTTTGAAAAACAAAAAATTTGGAAAAGAAAAACTGTTATCGCTTTGAGCCGCGCAGCACCAGAGTCAATTTGAAACGTAAGGTTTGTAATCGAAGCCACCACGCTCAGTATCCATGACCACCCTGCCATTGCCTGCATGACTCACTACCGTCACACCCAAATTCGTCCCGCATCAGATTAGCACAGCGTTGCGCACCACCCATTGCCAGACCCGATTGATCGACCAGTATCAATTGCACGCACCACCACTTGCCATCAAACCCAGATCGTCAAATCTAGTTACCTGTTGCCTCAGTTGGAACCTGTGCGCTACTGCACTCACACTATGAACCACGGTTGCTGCCGCTTGAATCAACTCTTTGTTGAATCTGGTCATGTCCACACCGCGTCACCATCAGGTTAAATCCAGAGAGTTTGTTTGAAGAAACTGTTGAGGATTTTGTGTCAACACTGTTACCATGGTTTGAGGAATGATTATGGTTGCTGTATTTCAAAGTTGATGGAAAGAAGAAAATTACATGTTTGTTGGGCCACTTGTTTTTGAGGTCCACGTGGGTGATCAAGAATTGTTAATCTACTTGTAATGGAACTATGTTACTGCAGTTGGGATATAGGAATCTAATCTGTTTAGTGACGGAGTCCATACTCCCAACGTTTGGTTGGCAGAATTTGTTGATTGCTGGAATTGCTTGTTCGCTTGCTCGCATGTTCGCTTGGATTGTTCGTTTGCTCGCTTGATTGCTTGCTCACTTGTCTTGTCTGCCTAACGGAGCTTGTCTTGTCATATCTGCCTAATGGAGCTTGTCTTGTCATGTCCGCCTCTGCCTTACGGAGATTGCCTTATTGTGTCCGCCTAATGGTGATTGTCTTGTCTTATCCGCTTAACCGAGCTTGCATCCACATCTGCTTGTTGGCAAACTCATGACGTGTACCGCCATGAGTTTGACGGGGGTGTTGAAAAATTAGTCATTATTTTGTTATTGTTTATGGTTTTCTTGTGGGCCAAGGATATTAGAGTCACTTACCCGTCAAGGATTAGGGTTTTGCTTTAGTTTTCACTATATATAGTAGAGATTGTATAAGTTTATTTCATCAAGTTAGTCACTATGTAGCCTCTTACGGTTTTATAGTCGTTCCGACATTCTCGTTTGTTTAATAATATTCTTATTATTTTGTAGTCTTGTTTGTTCCGCACTCTAATTTTCAATTGATTTTAGTGTGTAAAATAGAAAAATATATAAATACTGGCGAATTGGTATATTCAATTTTCTACACAAATTATTAAAAGCCATACACAAATTATTAAGAAGCTTATTGATTGTCCAAAATGACACAAAAGTAGGCTTACAATCACTACTTTAGAAAATTAAAATGTTGCACACCTGCAAATGTTTTGGTAAACATAGAAAGATAATACTTGTGGTACATCTAGCAGACCAAGTCGTCATGTATGGATGTGGGCGGAGGTGAGGTGATGCCTAGGGGTTAGGTTTAGCGTTCATGATACGTGAGAAGAAATCTAACCGTGGAGAATGTGTGGATAATATTTGGATGGCAATTTTGGAAGGCTAAAACATTTCTTGGGTGTCCAGAGAAAATGTGAAATGAAAAAGTGGGTGTTCTGAAAAGAGGTGTCCAAGAATTGAATGTAAACTTAGATTTGACAAGAACAGAATAATAAAATCAGACTAACTTACATTTTTTTTGGGTATTTTGTAAGGAAGTTAATCCACATATATAGTTTTGTTCATACACAAATAACGTTCACATTAGAATTCTTATGCAACAAACAATAATATATACCTATACTTGGATTTCTTCAATAGTTATTGAGGAAATTTTTGAACCATTGAGCTGAGAGTTTTGGGGATCTTTTTAGCCCATTGTTATAATCCACATAATTGATACCAAATCGAACAGTGTATCCAGAATTCCATTCAAAGTTGTCTAACAATGACCATAGAAAGTATCCCGTCACATTGACACCATCCCTACCCAAAAAATCAAACACACTGACTTCAATGCAATGATTAAATAACCGAACTATAAGAATGCTAGACCATAAATGGTCTTAAATAGAACTTACTGGATTGCTTTTTGAAGATAATAGAGGTGCCCGTAATGATAATCAACTCTTATGGTGTCATTAAGGGCTTCTTCAAGTGATAATTTGGGATCATTGAACTCATCAATGCCTACAGTATAATGTGTCAGCGTGTAAGTTTAATTTGTGGGCTTTACTTAATAACATTTTACACTGGACATATACAATTAATTTAAGGCCTAAAAGTAATTACCATTTTCAGTAATGTAAATGAGTGGATTGTGATATTTTTTCTTTATGTAATGTAAAAGATCTTGAATTCCTCTTGGATAAACATACAGCCAGTCAGAAGCAGCCTACAACACAATTTGAAGAAAATTGAGGCTTTTATATATCAATTAATTCCCATATAAGTAATGCTAATAGTTTAAGCTAATTTGATGTGTACCTTTGGACCAATGGGCACCCCATTACGCTCATCTGCCACAACATAGATATGAATATCATCAAAATAACACATTTATAGGAATTTTAAATTGGTTGAAGAAAATTATGAGTTTGCACTGACATAAAGGTTTAGCATGTATGTCTATCAAGTAGCTTGCATTTGATGAATTAGGTTGAGGTGCATTGGCTGCATAATAGGTAGTATAGTAATTCAATCCCAGAAAATCGAAGGAACCGATTAGCAACATGGATTGTTCCTTTGTGAATTTTGGCAATCGGTTTCCAACAAGACATTGCATACTTTGCGGATAGTCACCACTAGTCAATGGCTCAGCAAACCTACAAAAACATGTGGCAATTCCAAAGATCAACTTAATATAGATAGTATTGTTGATTATAATCAACCAATAAACTGCTAATTGAATTTCTATAGAGAGAAATGCTAAGGGAACTCTTTCAAAGTAGGACTCGCCATGGACAATTTGTCACCTCACAATTTAACGTCAATTTTCGTGCTAACATTATAAAACAGTGTGCCAAAAACATGAGGTGACAGAGAGTTTGTGGAGCATTTCACTTTTGAGAAAGTCTCTTTAGCATCTATAATATATACTTACCAGCCAAACATGAAATCCAAACATCGTAATGCTGCATTTTTATGTTGGTTTGCCTCAGAAATTGGTATAAACCAGTTTGATACGAGTGTTATTCCTATCGTGCCTTCTTGAGATGTCTACACATGTTCAACCTTTAAATTGGTTAAATATTGTAGCCTGAAAATTTTATAACCTTTGTTTATCTCTAACTTTGCAGATTATTCCCTCTTTATATATTATAAAGTAATACCAGTGACTCAAAATATTCTCAAAGGGGAAGCGATATTCAAAACCCCCAAAAGAAAATGGTATGACCTGATATTTATTCTTGTACAATTTTACAGCTGCGGTGTGAGCTAGAAGAAGGTTGTGTGCCACTAAATATGGTTCGGTAGCCGAATTTCCACCAGTGCAGTTTAGTTGTTGCCAAGCAGAACACCTTCCCGGTGCCAGAAACCCAAGTGTATAACCACCATAACTATAGCTCCATGGCTCATTTATTGTGATCCAATGCTTTACCCGGTCACCGAACTCCTTGTAACAAAGCTCTACATAGTTCCGAAAATGATTGCTGCATATTCACATAGTGCATGAAAGATTTAGAACTAAAAAAAAAAAAAAAAAAACCCAATGGCATAATGATTACTAAACATATTTTATAATCGTTCTTATTCAAGGCTTACACAATTTTAGGGCTTAAGAAACCACCATATTCGTCATGTAAAGCTTGCGGAAGATCCCAGTGAAAGAGTGTTACAAATGGCTTTAAACCTAGCATAACCAATAAAACCGAACTTTTGATTGAATGATGTTTATGAGTGGATGTTACTCTTATTAATTATGTACTAATCTTTGATTGTGAAATTATGTTGTGTCACCATTGTTTATGAGTTCATTGATGAGATTGTTGTAGTATTTGATCCCTTCCTCGTTCACGCCCCCACTGAGCTTTCCATCTAATAATAATTAGAACAAAATGAGAAAATAGGTAAATCAAACTATATATGGTTAGAAATTAACGTTCAAAAAGTTTAAACTGTATGTTCTAGCTAGGCCGGGAATTTGACTCTTTTTTTTTCTTGAACAAACGATAATATCTGCATTAAGAGAGGGGGGGGGGAAGTAGGCTAAGTCTTACAATGGAACTTGCCATAATAATGTTGTTTAAATTCGCTTTACCATACACGAGTTGTATATTAAGATATCGAGGTGTCAACTAGAGCAAGCTATCCCCCATGGAATGAGAAACTCACGCCCAGTAGAGCTATATGATCTAAAATATCTCATTTACAAGTGAAGAAGAATTTGACTCTTAATTTGATGGGAGCAAAATCCTGTTTATTTATACTGTGAAAGACCAGAACACTTCAGCTAAATTTTCAAGGCCACAAAGGAGTTACAGAACTAAAATCCTCATTCTTTACACAACAAACTACTCATCTTTCTATGACTTTTAAATAATACCACAATAAAAAGAGAGAAAGTAGTCATGGTAGAGTGAGTTTATTTTCTCTAATCTAACCCTTGATGAATTTTCTTATTTTTTCCTATAAAAAGTTTAGTATTTGTCAAAATATAAAGCGAGAACTTATGTTTGAACTTTGAACCCAAAAAAAGAGAGCTGTAATGAAAAACCTTAAGATTTCCACAAATAAATAAATAAAAACGCTTAATGAAAATTTAGTAGTAATAGCTAATAAGGAAAAAAAAAACAGTAATATTTTGTAGATTAGTTGAGTTTCGTGGCAATATCGTAATAAGTTGAAAAAAAAGAGGCCGTTGCATTTTTATGAACAAGTTGAAGTTTGGGAGTTTCGCATTTTTGTAAATAAGTTAAAACTGTCAATGGCACCAACTGTTTATACACGATTAGGTTAATTGTTAATACACGTGTCAGAGTTTAAAATGACCTATGTGCAAGAATAGTCGGTGTCACAAAAGTTCAACTTATTTACAAAAATGCCACCTTTTTTTTTTCTTTTTCTTTTAACGGTTTCATTTTTTTTTATTGCCCTTCATTAAGTATTTTTCGTTAAAAAGAAAATTTATAAGGCCCCATTAATTGGTTTTTCCAAAAACAAAAGCAAAGTGAACTGTTATGTGCAATGTCATACAAATGCGGATAATGAACTTACTTGGTAATAATCTGGGCCACGAAATAGAGAACCTATAAGCATTCAATCCCATATTCATTATAATCCTCACATCTTCCTATTATACGTAACACAAAAGAAATTATGATTAAGAAAATGAAATTTTTTATTGACACTTTAAAATTCTTATTATGCACTCTAAACTTTATATATTTTGAAAAAATGATACACGTGAGGCGTGGACAATTTAATTTTAGAGTGACAATACCAGTTTCCAAATTAAAATGAGAATTTTAATGCTCTATGTTTATATTAAGGCCCAAAAATTTAGTCTATACATATTACGAAGGATGTAAAACATATTGGGTCTCATGTGATTTGAACCTTATAGTTGTGATATTCATCAACAGTTACATCTCCGTTGCTGCGATCCTTGATTCTCTCTACAATTAAATTAAAAAAACAATCATATTATTTAGAAAGCATAATAACCACAAATTGCTGTTATATGTAAAATACTTATTGAAGTGATACCTTTTGGAGGGCAACTTACATAGAACAGTTTCAATCCAATAATACATTGTTATTTAGAGAAAAACTTGCACATAACAATGCATTATTGGACAATAGAAACTATGTGGTAGTGAACACGTTTTATGTAAGTCATTCTCCATCTTATGTGACAAGTGATGTATATAATCCACATTCAATGAACTAAATTCATTAATTGACTTACTATAATCTAGTGATATTCTTCTTCACTTGTAAGTGAGAGGTCTTAGGTTCGATTATCACCTAAGACGAATTGTGAGGCTTAACACACTCCCTCACCCCCTTAGTGTAGATAATATTATTTTTTTCAATAAAAAAAATTCGTTAATTGACTTGGCAAGTACACATCACTCGCCACATCAAATGGTATATGAAGATGGTGCAACAAATGTGATCTCCCTAACATTACTCTTATTTTAGTGGTCTGAACAATTAATTTTATTTAATTCTTCATTCCAGATCAACTATGCATAAGGTTAGAGAAATCCAACGCCATTAGTTTTAGCAAAAGAAAGAAAAAACATAACATTTCAAGAAAATACTTCAATTGACATGTATTCAATTTAGTATTCAAAAATGGTCTTGGTCTTGAGTTTTTTTTTTTTTTTTTTTGTTTTTTGTTTTTTTGTTTTTGTTTTTGTTTTTTTGCAACAATGATCTTACAACTCTCTCTCAGATAAGCTTACTTTCGAAGTTTTCCTTAACTGAAACTCTTCCCCTCGCTCTCTCTATATGTGTGTGTAGGCCAGGCATATTTACTCAATAATTAGCGTAGGAATCAAGAGTCAAGACAAATTGATCTCGACATAATTAAATCTGTATAGACTCCAGCAAGACGATGATGATTATAAACAAAGTTAAAGAACCTTTTAATAATTGTACCAGCCCACCAACTATTATAAAAAGGGATGTGATATCCACACACTCCTTTTTACTTCTCTTACACCTTTTTGGATTTCGGCCGTCGGATCGGATAAATTGAAGAAGATATAACGGACAAAAAGTAATAGGAGTGTGTGAGAAGTAAAAAAGGGTGTGTGGATAGCACACCCCTTATAAGAATATGAACTACAGTATGGTTTTGTTAAATTTTTTTTTTAAAAAAAAAGACCAGTATGGGGGCCCGAACGGGTCGGGGTCTCCCAAGACTACAACAAGTGTTAGGAATCTATATGCTATATATGAATGTACATGGAGCCATACGAGGACCATGAGACGCTCGAGCCTATTCTGAAATTTGTTCACTTTTTATGCTTTTGTTTATGTTCTTAGTTTGAAGTTTTGGTGTGTGCTTTTCTTTCTGTCATTTGTCAAAAAATATGTTTTACCGTATTGCTATGAAACTAGTCTATATCAACTAGCATTCTTAGTTCACAATTTTGCATATATTTCGGTAAAACCATGGCTATATGGAGTGGGAAAATAATTAATCTTAAAAAAAATTCTCATAAAGTTGTAGTTTTGGGACATGATTATTTATTTTAGTTCAACTTCAGTGTAGTGATATTTGTTTTAACAAAACTTACAAACAAGTCTGGTTTACATTCCAATACAAAAGAAGAACCTTTAATTTTTCTCCTATTAATTATAATATATTTATGTCTAACATTTTCAAATGGTCTCGAGGCTTCTACTGACTTCAATTTCAAGCTCCGTCGCTGTGTATATATGTTTTCTCTTCAGTATTCGTTATAGGGTTTTAGCATTCTACCTAAGAAGCTGTAGCGATGAAGGCATACAGATCCTGAGTTTCCTATACTCTTGTTTAATTTGCAAGTAGGGTTAAAATGAAGGCATACACAATCAAGCAAACCATACAAATACTCTTCAAATTATGGTCAACATTTCTTAGGTTCCTTTTGGGGGAACTGCACTCAAATGTATCATTTAAATAAATTATCACAAAAGATAGAAACATCATTACATTTTCACATGAAGGGTATCTTATTTAAAATCACATTCCCTCTCTTTTCTCTTTATATCGAAAGGGACCGATCCTTGCCTAATATTCTTTTCCCACTTGGACTTACCCTAATAGCGGTGTACCAAGCAAACGTTATAATTTGCATGGAGTGATGACACTATTTTGGCATGTTTTGACATTGACCGGATCTTTAAGCACTGTAGTCCCCCCAATAAAACGCTATTAATTTTCACTAAATTATTAAAGCAAAACGGCACCATGCACCAGTAGCTAGCTAGTTGAAGCCAAAAAGTGTTTTATAGAAAGATTAGCTAGGACGAGAGAATCATTGATAGCAGAGCCAGAGACATAAAAAAGTTAATAAAAAGAAGAAGAGATTAGGATGAAGTAGCATAATTTTCATATCTTAACTGATTACTTGATCAGACTGACCTGGATATTTGTGGGTATAGGTATCCCATATGCTTGGTCCTTTACCACCTCCTTTTGCAGCACCTTCATACTGAAAAAAAATTTAACTCAAACACAATGCAAGAATTTTAGCAATTTCTAACTGAAAACCAGTTGGTTTCACTTTCTCAACCTGGGGTAAAGGCAACACGTTGATAATATGCTCTAATACCGTGCTAAACTTTAAGCATTCAAACAAAAACCAATCGGTAAAGAGTAGAAGGGGCGAAACATCTCTTAAACGATTACGCATGCACGTATAAGCTCTCAACACATAAGAGCACGAATGAAGATGTCAAGGTTCATGAATTGATGCTTGGTCTGACATTACAAGAATGCTTATAATGAAGTAAACTACAAATTAAGGAGCAATATTAAGTCGCAGCAGGACTCACCTGGTAAGATGATGAAGCCGTGCCAAATATGAACCCGGCTGGAAAACTGCTTCTGTTGAGGAAGACGGTGTCGTAATTGGGTGGAACTGTGACAGCATCGTTGCTATTTGTCAGTGCAATTAGTAGCACCAAAGCTAACAGAAGAAACCCTAATGGCATTGCCATAACTTTGGGGGCAGTAGGTTTGAATTTGATGTTCAAGATAAGTTTGGCTCTGCCTGGCTTGACGTTCTTATAGAGGATCGAAAGTATACAGGAGAGTGATAAACGATCATATAAGTAAATGAGTAAACAAATATTAAACAAAAGTAGTCTAGATGAGGGTAAAAAAAATGAAAAAACAAGTTTGGCTCTCCCTGGTGATATTTTTGGGATATTTATTTTTTAGAATGATTTATTCACTTTTTGCGCACGGATTTTTTTTTAGTACATCGATATTTTTACACTAAGGGGAACCTAATTTGGTATCGAATTTGCCATCCACGAGATTCGAACCTAAGATCTCTCACTTCCAGGTGAAGAGGAATACCACCAGACCGTAGTACTGAGTGTTGCACACGCGTTTTAATTGTCTTTTCATTTGTCTAATCTATAAAAACAAAAAACAAAAAGGTCCGTTAAAAAGGGGAAAAAAAACATGTATCATCATAAGAGCTAAAAACTTTTGGACAGTCCAATATATGAAAGTTGGATCGAGATGTATATTATATAGACTATAGAGGAAAGATGGGACATTTGTGAAAGTTCTTTTCCATTTAATGGACTTGGTGGTGCTCGACAAATGAAATCAAGCCAAATTCATGAATGGGAAAAAATAAATTTATAAAGAAATAAAAACTTTAAAATTCATATGGAACTTTTTTATTCTTTTGGCAACACACACATCATACCACTTCGATATGGGATTAGTGAAGGGAGAGTACCTTGTGGTGAAAAGTAAAGGGTACCACAGATTTAATTTTTCCTCATGTTAGTTTCAAATAATTTTAAGAGCGCCTCTAACACCATCAGAACATCAAAATTTTGAAATTACTAAATTTCATGAATAATGACATTTTAAGAGGCTAACTAAAGCCTCTAGCCATTAGCCTTGCCCTGTCCAATAGACTCGCTCTATGAGCAAGTCCATCCCTTCCTTAATTAACTAGGCAAGTCGATGTGAGATGTTACAAATCAACCTCCATTCTTGGATCAAACACAATCAAATTTCATATATAGTGGAAGCCTAGAAGGAAGTGGAAGAAAACTGGAATTAAGATGACATCGTGAGGCAAAAAAAACACAAAGAAGAAGATTAGCAAGGCAAATATTAAATCCTCACCAAGAAAAGAGTTTTATATAACAAGAAGAAAAATCAAAGAATAGAAAACTGAAGAAGAAAGAAAGAGGCAAACCCTTACTTGGAGATATATAAGAAGTTGTTGTAGGCATAATTTACTAAACAATTATGGAGGCTAGAGAGAGGGAGGTGCGGCACATAGAGAGAGAAGAGAGAGATGTGTAATTATGAGGTGTGTTCTATTCCATCCCATTGTGCCTTTATTTATAGTAGTGGTAAAGGTTAAATTCTTACCCTAATAGGATTACAACTCTAATAGGATAATATTTAACCCCATGAAATATTCCAATATATCCTTAGACACACTAGGATTTACCCAATTACATTCATAATCTAATGGAACTGCAACACTCCTCATTAAGTGTGTAAATACTCAAGTAAATCGTGCATCAGGTCTTCAGCGATGAAGTAAGTTCAGTTAATGAAATCGTCGGCACAATGAGTGAATGCGAGTCTCAAATTAACGGAAGAATGCATAAAAAGGTAAAACTCACAAAACCTTGATATGGTAAAACCCAAGGTGGGAGAAAAACTCATAGGCTAAGGAGAAAAGTGAGAAGTTGCATTAAGTCAAAACTATACATCTTCTGGACGCAAGTAGAAGAGCTCACAAGGGAATGATCATCCTAGGATGGGTGCCTCGTCAAAACCTAGTGGAAAAAAATGCTCATAATTGTAGGAAAAGTGTACATTAAGATCAACTAAGTATACTTCTGGATACTCCCCTTGAGTTTGACAAAACTTCCAAATGAGAACTATAAGCATTGCATATGATAGTTAGGCATACCAATTCCTCGGACAAGTTTCTGCAAGGTTGACTTCGGCAATGACGTCGTGTAGAGGTCAGCAAGGTTGTCTGGGATCGGTTTGCATGACTTCAATCTCTTGATGCTTTGTTGATGTAATGTAGACGCAATATGTCTTGGTGTTGCCTTTGTTGATGTATCATGTCTTGGTCGGGTGGATACATGCAGCATAGTCTTCATGGAATTCCTAATCATGTCTCACTTATGGTGTAGTGAAGTAAGGTAAGTCTTGGAATGATTCGAAGATTTCGCAACTAAGGTCATATCGTGGACCTTCAAAATATTGCGACATTCTTAGAGGTAAAGACATAACCATTTGGAGATTTTGCCTTGTGTAAGTTTGATAAGTAACCAGCGTCAGCATAACAACAAGGCAAGTATCATTTCGAGGATCAAGGGGCCAGATCTGCTCGAGAGGTATTGGGATTTGCCCAAATTCGTAGAGCTTCAACCGGTATTTCTTTAATACCAATTTAGTGGTTGCGTGTAGGTGCGGTGCTGCATCTTTACCAATAGATCAACAGTGAATGAAATGTCCTATCTAATACAATGAGCTAAGTACAATGAAGTGCAAAGTTGAACTCAGATATGGAATTTCGGATTTCATAACCTTTTCAAGTGTCTCATTTGCATATAACGTATGGACGATCATAGGTATACCCAAAGATAACACATTTGGAGTGTAGTTTGACTGGTAGACCAAGGTACCATCAGAACAACGCTTGAACTTCAGGTCAAGGCATAAACAAGTTTTCCTAAAATTCTTTATCTCAAATTTCGTCTTCAGGTGCGAGACAGTTTTCTCAAGCTCTTCTAGAGTCTTAGTGAGATTCGTGTTAACGACATAAATTGTAACTCTAGTAATTTGGAATAAGACTTCATAGTTTAACACGCAAGGGCATTCATTCAATCCCTGACTGATCAAATAATCACTTAGACAGGTCTACCACATCGGTCGGATTGTTTCAATCCATAAGTGAATTCTTCAAACAAGTTAAGAGGGTGTTCCGTGGTTTAGAACTATTTGAGCCAGTCCATGTAATTCTTCATGAACTTATATGTAAATCTCAGTATCTTTATCCCCATGAAGAAAACTTTAACCAAATTTCATAATGCTGCTATCAATCACATGACGTTTTAAGAGAAACCTTACACAGTAAGGCGTACGTTATATTGCATTATTTCATTCATCTCATTACGCTTCCTTTCCCACTTGTAACACAACAGGGTTACCTTAGGCGGTGTAGGAACGATGGGTCCAGAACACACTTTGGTAAGGAATTTGACTTGGATTGTAATTTTGGTTGTCCAATCAGTTCTACGTTCTAACTTAATCAACTGAACATGGTTCTATATCGTCACTTTTCATTTATGTCGGTAGTTACCATATAAGTGAAAACATCATCGATGGTAATCTCATTTCAATTCTATTAACTCATCCAAACTAGTATACTAGACCAAGAACTTCAAGTCTCGAGACTAATCCTAATTAATCTCATGAGATGGAAATGATTTGAGATAACGATTAGGTATAAATTCATTGTTGTGTTGTGTCTTCCTTTTCTAGGGAAGTGAATCCTATAAATCGAGTAATCTGTCATGCTCCAGGCCAAAACAGATTGATTAGTTTTCTGCCGGTGTACCAGACCGTCCAATAGGAACAGCACAGCCTCCAGGAATGTTAACTCGACGTCCGTTAAGTACGGATATCCTTGTAGGCATGTTTGCAGCTGGTATATGATCTCGTCACTTTAGCTAGATTAGATGAATGTGTCTAGAGCAACATTCTGAAAGCTAGAACTCATCGCACTTGCTTATCACACTTATGTGGTACATAGATCGAGATGAGACATAGTGGGCAATGTCTACACAAAATTGCACTGTTCTACAGGAACATTGATGTTTGATCTCCCCCTAACGCTGGGAAGACTGTCTCATTAAAGTGATAACCCCCAAATGAGTGGTAAAGAAATCGCATACAAGGGCTTTAAGAGAGCTAGTATGAAGGAGAATCATAATCAATGAAGATTCACATCCTTCTTTGAGGACCCATATTGGTACGTTGCGGCGGCGCAACATGGCACATGGAATGCACACCCAAAACGCGTAAATACGAAGCGTCAAGTTTGTACCCAGTAATCAATTATAACGTTGAATAGGTTGGGTGGAAATAGGCCTCAAGGCGAACTAACATAGCTGCGTACAAAATTGCATAGCCCTAGGCAGAAACCGAGAATTTGGTACGTTTACCAAGTTCCGGGCGATCATTTAAATTGTACTTTATGATCACTATGCGAGGCTATTTGGGGTGAAAATGTGAATTCGATATTCAATTATAAACCCAAAAGACATGCATACTTTATTGAAAATCTTCAATAAAACTCTCCAGCATTATCCAGTCTCTCGAACTTTTAAGGGATAAGTAAGGTGGTGAACCCTTAATAGGCCATGGGGTTTAGTAGTAATGTGTGTAGACAAACATGTGACCAGTTTGTCGATTCATTAACCAAAATCATAAGTATTTATACATTCCACATTTTGGTTGGATTAGGCCACATATATTCCCTTTGTTGACGCACAAAACCAGAGGGTCTTGGTACAACACAAATCCGACCGTGAATCTGCAAGAAAGTAAATAACACAAGATGTATCGTGGTTCACCCCAATGTTTGGGTTACGTCCACACTGATGTTGATATATTTCTGAAGGCCTTTGGCCTATTTTCCTCTTCTCAGGCTTAAGTGTTTTGCCTTGAATTGGCTTAAACCTTGGCCTCTATGTTTTTGCCCTCAAACTTGGCCTCTGATGTTGACATGTGTCCTGTTGTGATTGTCTTCTGACGTTGACATGTGTCGCATTGTGATTGGCCTCTTGATTGAAGGGAAACTCTCGTGGGTCCTTGACGGTATAATGTTGACCAGTGCTTAGGAGTTTCGGGGTTGGTCAAGTATGGTACAAACAGTGCTCCCCTAAGTTCCTGAGTGAGGGAAACTTCTTGGTTGGGGACTTGCAAGATCCAAGCCACTGAGTAATCACGAAACTTCTAAGTGCCGAAGTGTGGTATCATATTCAGTTGCCTCTGTCTCATATATATGAGTGGTATCTTGAACATATATTGACACACAAGGTAATGTATCATTTTCACTTGAAGCTTACTTGTAGTTTCAGGCTTGGTCAAGTGCGATACAAACCATATAGTGGGAGTCTCCCAAGTCTTTGACTGAGAAGATCTGCCGAATGAGGTGACATACAAGGTAAGCAATTAGAGTCCCAAGCAATCAGGTCTAGATCGGAAGCTTCACTTCGGGTTTCGGCTGATTGTTCTCATTCTCATTGTCTTTCATTCAACAACAAGGACAAAGAAAATGATAAGGAGAAGAGATGATATGAGATACTTTTGCTTTTGAAGAAGTAGCTTTCCATAAACCTATTCTTGAACTGGGCTGGAGGGTTTTCTGGTTTCCTCCGAAGGAGCGAGCCAACTCGAGAATTTGAGGGTCAAAACAACTCCATTAAATCGTACAAAAATAATTATTATTAAAAATCGTACAAAAATAATATTATTGCTAGCATATTGTGAGGTACTAATTATTTAAAAAAAAACCGTACAAAAGTAATAATTATTAAAAACCACTATTAAAATGATGAAATACCCCTGCCACATTTAATGTATTATTTTAAGTTGCTTTTGAAGTTTTTTATTTGAGGAATATTTCTGTTCAATAATTTTTTGTAAAGCTTGTGATCCCAAAATTTTTTGGTCATTGATGGGTTTGTCTTTATATACAATAAGATATATACACCAGTTTCGAATGCCATCAGTCTAAAAGCAAGTGCGACAAAAAAGCCAACACAGAACACGAAAACTAACAAAAGTTAGAAGAATTATTCATGTCGGTGAGCATTTTACTCACCACTCTAAACCAAGGTATAAAATATCGATGATATCGGAAATATCGGTAGTCCGAAAACACGGAAATATCAACGGAAATATCGGGATAATATCGATATCGATAAAAATCCAATGGAAACCACGGAAATTGTAAGAAAAAGTTGGAAATTTTTATTGAAACTTTGCAGGATGTTTATTTAGTCAATTATCTATTAATTTATCACAAAAAATTGGAAGGAAATGCATTGTATGATGGATTTAACTTATTTAAGTTGATTATATAGCGAGCTAGCAAACATTGTGAGTGTAGAAAATATGTAGTAATTAATGAAAGAAGTTTAAACACACCATAATCATTTATATATAATGAATTAGTACAATATTTTACACTTTATACATTGCATGGTAAGATACAGAAGTGACTTAGTACCACATAGAGTTCCTATGAGGTTCAAAATTTTGACTATCTTCATCATCTCTATGTGTAGAGTAAGTGTATTGTGAAGAGTAGTCATCAAATGATAAATCCCCAAAAAAGTTTTGCATGTAATTGTTAACATGCCACTCATATGGATCCGAGTTTGGTTGACGTTGTCCAGAAGCAAAATCATTTGAAGATTAAGTCTCAGATTCTTTCCATGAGTTGCTCGATTCCATCCCAACAGGAATGGGATATGAAGGGTAGGGAAATGGTTGACCATAGTTACTACTTCCCACTCCAACAGAGTCCGAAGTTATAAATAACGAGTCATCTTCTTGACGTGACAAAGTCCCATTGCCTCTTTCTCTACGTGTATAGTCCTTCCCTATGGCACCAATTCCTGGTCCTGCCCGCCTACTGCCATGGTCCTCATCTTGTGTTGCATGCGTGAAGTTTGCCTCACTAGTGAAGGGGCTCATAAATCCGGGAGGTGGTCCATAATAGTATCCACCTCCACCACTACCTCCAGCTCCACCACTACCTCCAGCTCCACTATATCCTTCATCATTCCCACCTCCGGTGGTAGGTGAGTCTCCTGATCTTGTACTAGAGTTATCATTAGTATCAGCAGGATCTTGTGGTTGTGTAGGATTGGAATAAGGTGGAATTCCAGTGTTTCTTGGTCTTGGGCGCAAAAGTTCTTCGAAAGAGTCAGTGCTGCTAGATCCCACCTCCTCATCTAATACTCTTTCTACATTTATCCTTTCATTACGTGCTTCTTCAGCAACTCTTGGAGCTGGGTTGCCTTTATCATCATCTAAATGAAGAGGTCTAATCCATTGATAAAGTTCGTTACCCTCTGTATCATCATCTTCAACAACAATATCAAACACATCTAGTGGGTCACCACGGTCGACATGATCTATTTCTGCTTCCTTATCTCGAATTTGAGGTCTAATCCACTTGTCTAACTTTTTCAGTTTTCATTCTAACTTTTTCAGTTTTCATTTTCAATAATAGAGCCACTTGTATAATTGCATGAGATCACACACACATGAGATCACACACACACACACGAGATCACACACGCACACATATCTTCACACGCAAACCATCCCATTCTGGATCCTTTTTCTATCTTCTCTCTGTCCTCTCCATTGTCACACAAACACACACAGATCGATATCTCTTCTCCCTCCCTTCTTCCCACAGCCGGGTCTCTCTCGATCCTTCTTCCCACAACATTCTCTCTTCTCTTCATTCTTCATTCTTCATTATCCCCCCCACACACACACAGATCTTCTCAAAACTCTCTATTCTCCTTCTCTCTTCTCGGTCTCTCTCTCGAAACTCTCTTCCGGTCTTCTTCTCGATCTCTCTTCTCGGTCTCTCTCTCCAAGACCCACATACACACATGCAGCCTGCAGGACCGCACCGCATCTCTGAGCTCTCTCTCTCGAATCTCAGTTTCTTCTCTCGAACCTTCTCAACTCCTTGATCTCTCTGTCTCTCTCTCTCACTCCCTCACTCAAACAATTTCTCTTCTCTTGGTAAAACACCACTGAGACACCACCACACACAACACATTTGCCACTTTGGTGAACTCAAGACCATCACACCACTTTCGAACACTCTTATTCACAAAAAAAAGGGTAAATTTTCTTCTCTCAACCTTTATTTTTGTTTATTTCCACGTTTTTGTTGGGAGATTGAAAGATTGAACTGGGTAATTGGAAGGTGGATTTGGAAGATTGACCTAATTGAACTTACGCCATTTATTTTGATTTTACTTTGTTTGAAACTCGGTTGCTAGGATAGCAGATTTGGGGTTTAACTCGGATTTTAGGGTTCTTAGAAATCCCACTGCAGATTTGGGGTTCTTAGCTCGGATTTTTGGTTTTTTTTTTCCTTTTTGTCATTGCCATTGATTTTTCCTTCTATTGATAGGATTATTTTCCACCTATTTTTGACAGCTTCAGTGCCGATGTTTTGGTCGATGGGAAGACTGTAGATTTGGGTCTTTTCCGAATCTCTGGCGACTTCCGGCGAATTCCGGCGTTCTTGATTCGCATAGTTCCAAGTTTCCAACATATCACGATATTTTAGGAAATATCGCAATATTATAGGAAATATCTCGATATTATCGATATTAATATCGCGATATTATAACGAAAACTCAATGGATAACAAACAAAATATTGCCTTGTGAAAAAAACGAAATTATCGGCGATATTTTGCCGATAATTTCGATATTTTGTTCCTTGCTCTAAACCTTCTAATAAAAGCAAGTATTTTCGACAAAAAAACCAACATCCAACAAAACACGAAAACTAACAAAAGTTAGAAGAATAATCATGTCAAGGGAGCATTTTACTTACCACTCTAATGTCACTATATATCTAATGATTGTCACTTGTCACATTAAATATTACTATTTTAATTTTTAAAAAATTAATTAAAATTAAGTGAAAAAATATGTAACAGATAATTGGTGTATAATAAGAATACACCGTAGTAGTATTTATACCAATTTCTTCGCTTAGTTATACAAACGATTGACTTCGAATTTTCCTCCTACCACTCTCCCACGAGTTTTTTTTTTTTTTTTTTTTTTTTTTTTTTTTCAAGCAGAAGGTCAAACCAAAATGCGAGGAAAAGACAAGACATGGTGGATTAAATAGAAGAAAAGGACAGTAGGGTCAGTTAAAGAGGGAAAAACAAAAGATAATAGGAGATTATATTCACACCCCAAATTACTTTCCTCACACCTTTTTAATTTTTTAATATTTTTTTATCAAGTGTTTGTGGTGTGTAGAAAATATTAGAAAAATTATTAAAAGGGGAAACTTGAAATAGGTCCAATTTTATAAGCCTCTTTTGATATTGGTCCAATTTTTAGTTACTTTTGATTTAGGTCCAATTTTTGTAGCCTAAAATTGTGTGCTTACTTTTGATTTAGCTCCAATTTTGGACCTATATCAAAAGAGACTTATAAAATTGGACCCATATCAAAAGACCCCAAATTAAAAAGGTGTGAGAGAAGTAATTTGGAGTGTGTGAATATAATCTCTCAAGATAATTATGTGACGTTAGGAAAACGACATCTTTCGAGAACCATCAAACATTTTATGGCTTCCATTCGCCAAACGTGGCTTGCTTTACATTTTATTTTTCTTATATGAAATGAGAAATGAGTGTTTTTACATTTATTACGTATTTATATTATTTTTTTTTATTTTTTAAATATTAATAGAATCAATCAACATATGTAAATTTTATCTCTATTAGTAAAATAGTACATCACTAATAGTATTGTGTTTTTAATATCAATAGAACCAATCAATATATGTAAATTTTATTTTTATTAGAAAAATAGTACAAATAATAGTATAAATGTCTAATAAAAGTATATTTTTTTTAGTGAAAAAAAAAGGAAACAGAATAAAGGAAAAGTAGAGTTGATTCTTATTCTTGATAATTCTTCCTATCCTTGAAGTTTTTTACGCTGGACCCAGAAATTACTGTTAGTTTATTTATGTTGGATTGGACGGAACGGCTGTTGAGGACGATTGAAAGCAGTCTCAACATCTTCAAGATACATTGCATAAAAAGTAAGTGACTCATATGCGACCCATGCCTCCACCAGTGATCCTTCGGGCTTTGCCTTGTTTCGAATACACTTTTTCAACTCACCAAGATATCTGCACAAATAAAAGGTATGCTACAAGTTATTCAGAGCGTTCGTTGATCATGAATCTGTTATATATATAGACACTTAATTAAGTACCTTTCTATTGGATACATCCATCGACAGTTCACTGGTCCGGCAAGCAATGCCTCATCTTGCAGGTGAATCATCACGTGAATCATACTTGTAAAGAAAGCTGGGGGAAATATATGTTCGAACTTGCATAAGACGTTCACAATGTCGTCCTACAATTGTTTAACATCCGACTTCCGCAAACACCTTGCAGTTAATTGCGAAAAAAATCTTGATAACAACACGATTGGTTTCACCACATCAAGCGACAATAAGTGTCGAATACCAACTAGAAGAAGGCGTTAGAGTATCACATGATAGTCATAACTCTTCATGTTTGAAAATTTACACCCCCTCACGTTCACGCAACTCCAGATGTTGGAAGCATACCCATCTGGAAACTTTACAGAAGAAATGAAGTTGAAAAACTTTTTCTTCCCATTCGGCTTAACTGTAAAAAATGGATGGCTTTTCTTCAATGTACCACCGACTTTGTTCATCCACAAGGATGACCTAATGCCCATTCGTTGCAAATCGAGGCGAGCTTCGATCGTGTCCTTCGTTTTTCCTTCAATGTCTAAAATTGTCCTGACCAAAGTATCAAACACATTTTTCTCAATATGCATAACATCGAGGTTGTGTCTCAATTTTAACTTTGACCAGTACGGGAGCTTAAATAACATACTCCTGTGCATCCAGTTCAGATGTGTAGTTGGTCTGGTGTTACTGGCCCCTTTGCCTAAATGACCAAATTC
Source organism: Crataegus laevigata (assembly GCA_963580275.1). Lineage (NCBI taxonomy): Eukaryota > Viridiplantae > Streptophyta > Magnoliopsida > Rosales > Rosaceae > Crataegus > Crataegus laevigata. Next base: position 36,899,698 of record OY756946.1, on the reverse strand, counting down.
CAAACTGTTTAACTGATCCAAAATCTCATCTCCGGACCATTCTCTTGGTCTTGGCCGAGTCTCTTTTGTGCCGTGGAAGGCTTTATTGTTCTGACACCACTCGTTGTCTCAAGGGAGCCATCTACGATGACCAAGATAACAAACTTTTCTCGCATGCCAAGACGATGTTACGTCCTCCTTACATATTAGACATGCCAAATAACCTTTAGTCATCTACCCAGAAACCATTGCATACGCGGGAAAATCATTTACTGTTCACATCACTGCCGCTCACATGGTGAACATCTGCCCAATATACTTATTGTACGTACGAACACCGTTTTCCCATAAATCTTTTAGCTCATCAACCAATGGCCGCAAATAAACATTAATAGACTTTCCTGGATCTTCGGTAATTAATAGAGTCAACATCATGTATTCTTTTTTCATGCATTTCCAAGGCGGCAGATTATAAAGAAAAACGACGACCGGCCAAGTGCTGTGGATTTAGTTTAAAACCCCGAACAGATTAAATCCGTCGGTGGCAAGTCCCAATCTAACGTTGCGCGGGTCAGCTCCAAAATCAGGGTATATCCGATCAAATTCTTTCCATGCTTCTCCATCTGCAGGATGCCTCATAACATCGTCATTTACCCGTCCTTCCTTATGCTATCTCATGTCGGTTGCGGTATGCATCGACATGTATAGTCGCTGCAACCTAGGCTTCAATGGAAGATAACGCATTACGTTTTGTGGAATCTTGGTCTTTCTATTCTGTGATGTCATTTTAAACCTCGGCTCATTGTAGACAAGGCATTTATCCAATTGTTTGTTCTCTTTATAGAACAATATACAATTATTTACACATGCGTGAATTTTTTCATACCCCAATACGAGACCCTTCAACACTTTTTGGGCACTTTTATGATCTTCAGGTAAACAATTCTCCTTTGGAAGCATCCTCTTGATAACTCCCAAAAAGTAATCAAAGCACTTGTTTGACAAACGAAACTTGATCTTGCCATGCATCAACTCCACAATTGCTGTGAGCACCGAAAAGTTATCGCAACCCGGATATAATTCTTGCTTCGCATTTTCAATAGTTTTTTCATAGTTTTTGAATGCCTCACTGTCCATGGTTGGACGACCGTCATCTCCCCCTTTTTGATTGGCGTTGCTCGAGGCGTATGGATAAACGTCATTTAGAATATTCATAACTTGTTCACTATGATCCACATTAGATTCAATAGTCTTCACTCGTGTCACGTATGAAGACGAAGCTTGGTCTAATCGTTCTCCATGATGATACCAAGTAGTATAGGTCTCCATCATCCCATTTCTTACCAAATGAAATTTAACATTTTCAAATGTCTCCCACATTGAGTTATTACACCTCCTACATGGACATCGAATATGAGTTGGAACCTTGGTTGTGTGTAGTTGCGAATTCAATGAACTCATCTATTCCATCCAAGTACTCAACAGCACATCTATTATGATTATGTATCCACTGTTTGTCCATTTTGTCTGCAATCACAATAAAAGTACAAGAGTTACAACAACTTTAACTATTATTTTGTCACCTTATTCCTCCGGTAAGGGCCCTATCCCATTCAGGAATGCATAGTTATGTGCCGTAATTTACGATTCCAATGGATTAGATTTCGACATGGGCTAATTTCGACAGCATCTCCTTACAGTTCTTCAAGTGCACGTCGTAGATACATAATATCCACCGTGTACTCGAAGAACATCAAGAAATGTTATCAAAATTTCCATTATCAAAACCTAATCCGTGAACCGCAAACTACAACACATAACTATGCATTCCCAAACTGTCCAAAAAATGGGACAATTCAAGAATTAATTGGACCGTAGTCATGCTTTCGCATCCATACACAAAATCCAACTAATTCTCAAATGGGAAACTAAGCTTTTATTGAAAAAAGTGTACGAAGTTAAGTAGTATTAACTTCGTACAACACAAAACAATTTTGTAGGTGATGTACAAAAATATGTGCATACAAATAAACTAAATCACAATAATTACTAAAACTAAATAAAATAGTAGAAACAAGGTTAATATGGATATATAGGATTATGTTAATTAACATATACTAGGAGCGTACTATTTTTTTAAAAGGAATTGAAGCATGCATGTTTCGATTACCATTCATGATGTTTCTAGATGATGATCTCTTAACACACTCGATTAATTTAATTACTGACATTTCTAATCCTCTACTGAATTTATACCAAGTTACATTCACATTTGTTAACTCCCAATAAAACAGTGAGTCCTCTTGGCCATGTCTTTAAAGTGGTGGCCACTCTTATAATTAGTAACACAATATTTTTCAAAGCACATTTACTAGTTAAAGTATTGTTGGAACTACCTAGTGTATAGAGAAAAAGAAAATCAGCAAGATAGTTATCTCCTTTGATTTTGCAATTTCAATTTCATAAATTAATCACATGAAAGATCTACATATTATTAATTCAGTTTACATCATGTTTAAGAGCAAGGGAAGGATTGCAATTGAAAAAACACAAATAATTGATATCAATTCAAACCTGATCTGGTAGACGATTTTGAAGAGAGATGGGAGATAGAGGTAGCTGCTGCTACTGGGTTTGCAGTTTCTGCCTCCCAAACTGATCAAATGAAATAAAAGAAGTCGTTGACTTTGCGCGAAGCAGGTGGGCATGCGTCGCGCAAAGCCTCTTTGCGCGACGCCAGTCTTCGTCGCGCAAAGTTGTTTTGCGCGATGCATGCCCACCTGCATCGCACAAAGTCAAGAAAAAAACGATAATTTTTTTTGGTTTGGCACCAAAAGTTTGCTCGACGAAGTACGGCGTCGCGCAAAGCCGTTTTGCTCAACGCATGCCCACCTGCGTCGCGCAAAGTCAAGAAAAAGCGGTAAATCCTTTTTGGTTTGGCGCCAAATGGCTTTGCGTGACGTATGTTCACCTTCGTCGTGCAAATCTATTTTGCACGACGCTGCGATTCGTTGGCAAAGTGCCGTCGCACAAAGTTTGTTTGCTCAACGTTTTGTGTTCTACATCGTGCAAACTGACTTTCCGCGACGAAATTTGCTTCGACGCGCAAGTTCTATTCGCGCAAACATGTTTTTGTAGTAGTGTATCCACATGTATTACAATACATGGTGTACGAACTCATACTTTGAATACATGGAAAAATATCTCCGTCTGAAAGATGACACGTGGGATGGAACTATCTTAGCTCCACATTGATGTGAGAATTTCTTGACACACAAATTAAACCCTCTTTTTGACAATTGTAGTATAGGTGTAAGTAGGGTATCGTTCTAGGCCGGGGATTAGGAGGGATTGCTAATCTACTCTAAATTAATTTAAAAATATTAAACAAGACTCAAAAACACAAAACTAGGCTAAAAACTCGAAACACACTTAAAATGACTCAAAATAATGAAAACACACAAATTAGACACTAGGAATTGAAATGGACGGAAATTTAAATTAAAAGATTAAAAATAATAAAAACTAACTAAATAATATAATTTAATAATGGGGGATTGATTTGGTTTAGACGAAGTAAATCAAACTTAAATAAATTATAAATTTGACAAAAACATAAAATTAAAGTAAACGAATAGACGACGGATTGGCTAGAGGGTTCTTCTCCACACATGACACAAATGCAACCTAAATTGATTTTCAGTTGTTCTTTCAATAAGTTGTGAATTTCAACACCCCAAATTAATTAGGTACGCTTAAATTAATTCTCAGATTTTCCTTAAGTTAATGGATTGGATGATTGCATACGACAACCCAAAACATTCCCCACAAGTTCCCTACATGAATTGCATAATAGAGATACAAGCGAGAATCATTAAGTTCTATGAAAACCATAAGCATTGACGAGGCACTTATTACTATGAATTGCATGAAACTTATGCCAAGAATTTACTTAACGCGATTGTGACTAGCAACCTTCACTACTCATGAATATAAGTTCATAACGATTAGGTGAAATTCACTTATATTCTAGCATCAAATTCATGCATGTAAATTAAGTATGCATTCTTAATCGACATACACAAATAAGTTATTAATCAAGCAGTTAAGCAAATTAAATCACAACTCAGAAATCACAACTGAAATTACCAATTCAAATTACAAATATAATCATGGTTTTGAATTATCCTCTAGCCAATATAAATTTACTTACACATTATTTATAATTTAAAAACAGAAATAAAACATTAAGTTGGAGGGATTAAACCAAAGAGGGGTGCAGGGGTTTCTCTGTGCTAATTAGATCGGTGACACTGTGCATCTGTGCTTCACCGTGCCAAGCACTGCCTGGGGTCCACGTCGCTGATTGGGCTTCTGTTTTCTGTGCAATCACCAGGAGCTCCCCCTGTCTTCCTTGTGAAACCAACGGGCAACCCGTGCTGCTTCCTCCTGACCAGCTGCTAAACAGCTTTGACTCCCGCTTCTCTCAGACCCCGCGAGACCTTTGCTCCCCTGTGCAGCTAACGCTGCCTTTCTTTTTATTTTTCCTCCAGCTCCGAGGAGCTCCCGGAACCCCCTTCAAAATTCGGTCCTTTCTGTTTTAAAAAGGGCGCTGCCCCTATTTTTTATTTCTTCTTTTTCTCAATAATGGCCTCCAAGCCGTTTTCTCCACTTCTTCAGATGCTCTTTCAGTGCCTTTCATCATGCCTTGTTTTTCTTTTAATAATACCCACTTTCTTTTCTCCACCGAACTGCATTACACACAAAAATAAAATATATTTAAATATTAATATAAATATATAAATATAAATATTTAAATATAAATAAACATATAATAATAAATATATAAATATATATTTCTTAACTAGATAGATCTTATAAAAACATAGAAATAACGTAAATAGCTCAAAATAAAACGAACTAACTAAGAAAAGACGAGTGAATTTGATATAAAAATATATATAAATATAATCCGATCAAATACCCCCACACTTAGCTTTTGCTAGTCCTCGAGCAAAACAAAGAAACAAAAACAAAAACTCAATCTAAACCTTCCAACATTTATCTCAGGGATTTCCAATGGACATGACAAATTAAAAATCATCATTTACACAGATTTTGGCAATCCATACCCTTAAGCACATACTTAATCACAGTCACCATTTATTAGTTCGCATTTAATCAATTAAAACAACATTTTGAATGTAGTAACATGCCTTAGAGAATTTACTCTATTCCTTACTAGATATGCACTCAATTTTTCGCTCAGATTTTCTGACTACACTCCCTACACTAGGTATATGTGAGAAGAATGATGTAAGCAAGGAAACGATCACTCACATATGTTATAGCAAAGAAAGCATTTTCTGGAGTTATTAATGTGCATATGAATATGATCTCATGAACGGAATGCTACTACTTAGATGCGAGAACCAGAGACACTATATGCTCATACCAATCCCAAACTCCACATATTGAACGCACAACAACCAAGATAGAAGTCAAAGGGTTGTAACGGGGCTAAGGATATAGGCTTAACAAAAAAAAAAAAGCTATGGAAAAACAAATGTTCTTAAAGAAATAGTAAGCAAAGTAATAAGGTTAACGCATAGAATTCACTTTTGAATGAAAATTCAACTCTAAACCCGAGGGGAGGATTCACACATTTTATGGCCAAATTTCAAACTCTTTTTCCTCTTTCTTTTCTTTTCACGCGTTTTTCTCTCTTCTTTTTTTTTTTTTTTTTTTTTTTTTTTTTTTTTTTTTTTTTTTCAAAAGAACAAAACGTACAATTGAGCTCGAAACAACCAATCCTTCCCCCACACTTGTTTTTCTGCATAGTGTAGAATAAAATGAATTCTTTTTAAGTCTTGCTCACTATTCTTTAAGAACCAGGGTGCGGACGGTTAGGTGCGGTTTAATGAGGTTAACAACAAAAATAGGCTAAACAAGGCTCGAGATGAGTTAAGCCTACAAAACATAAGAAAGATGGAGGGTAAGGCTTTTTGGTTAAGGTGGTTTACTAAACAACTTCATCTTGATATGTGTTATGCAATTCAATGTCATGCTTTGAATGAAACGGATATGAGTTCTAGTATCTGGAACTAAGATGATAAAACGCCTTCTAAGTAGCAACCAAGCAAAGAATAATGAGATCATGCAACGACTTTAGAAAACAAAAACATCAAGATTAATAACTCTCCAAACAAGGTATAAGCTCAAGTCTCACAAGGATGTAGCATTAGTTTGAGTTCCTTCCTTCAAGCATGTTACAAAAACTAATTTTATCCTTTTGTGATCAAATTTAAATTCATAAACAACAACTACAACTAAGCATAAACCAAGAGCATATCAAACTTCCATCCATGTTTATAACTTTCTTTAACAGTCATGCAATTAAAAACCAAATCCTCATCATTGTGTTGGAAGGTACCTAAGACGCAAACACACAAAAACAACTCTAAAATAAAATTCTTTTTGGGTTTTTCAAAATATTTTTCAAATTTTTATGTCATTTTCGTAAGATTTCCTCAAAACACAATAAAACACACCAAAACAGCATAAAACACTAAGAAAACAAAAAGCAACAACACGGAAACAAATGAAACCAGTTCAAAGTCGAAGGTATAAAAATTTTCAATTTGGTCATTTTTTATCTTGCTACCCCCACACTTAAACTAGACATTGTCCCCAATGTCAGAAAACATTAATAAGCAAATAAAAATAAAATAAATAAATAATACGATACAAAATAAAGTAAAGGACCGAAAACTTCTCTAATTTGCAGAAAACCAAGCGATGACCCCCAAGCGTAAATTTTGCAATCAACTTCAAGGGAGGAAATAACCAAACGTTCCTGCAAAGAAAAGAAATAAATCAGTTAAGCACGCAAGAAAAATAGAAAAAGCAAACAAAAAATTGAAAATGAAAATAAAAGACAATAAATAAAACTAATAAATGATCATTGGTCCTGTTTGTTTATTTTCCACAGCTTTCTTCTTGAACTGGATGGGCCTCTTCTTGCACGTGGTCCTCAGCTTAGTTGAGGATGAATCAGCACGTTGTCTCCACATGCTTCAAGTAGTCCGGTCTCCACGCAGGTGTGGCATCTTCTTGAACTCTTGGATCAACCCAGACTCATCTGCTCTTGGGTGCACCTCAGACTCCTCCTGCTTCGTCTGTGAGGTACTTTTGTTTTTGAAGAAGTACCTCAACACAGGTTTATTTTTGAAGTGGGCTGGGAGGGGTCTGAGATGAGTACTCGAGAGCAAGACTAGGTAAGCAATCAGGATCTCACTTTCTCCACGTTCCTCAGATGAAGGAGAGGAGAAAGCATAATATGAGATACTTTTGCTTTTAACCTTTTTAATATGAAATACTTTTGCTCTGGAAGGTTTGTTTTCTGGGGTGATCCAAGGGATGAAGAACACTGAATAACTCGAAAGCTTTCTTTGGAAAGACATTATCGGAGATGAAGAGAGGAAGAGAGGTTGAGAGGAAGAGAGGTTGAGAGGGTGTGCCTTTGCTGTGGAAGGCGAAGGTCGAACTTATAGAAATTTGGCTTCACAACCGGAACTATTCCTTCACTATTTGTCGGCAGCCGGTGGATGGATGAACAGTGCCCGTTACGCGCTTTCTGACAACGCGTCCGTAATTGCCGCGAAGCTGACTGCGCATACGACGAGTGACGACAAATTGGAATGATGATCTTTTGAAAACCGGGGTTCAAAACCGGGTGCGGCTCGTGGTTTTCGCAACGCTCCACGCTGCACGTGATGAGTCACGACAAACTGGAAAAACTGAGCCCTCGTGATGCCACGTGATTGCTGAGTCAAGCCCAGCTTTTGAGAAAGGAAACGGCTCTTTTGAGACAGGACTCCGGCATTTGAGAAAGGAGCGTCCAGCTTTTCCGATTTGCGTGAGGACGCGTCTTCACCTCTGAGGAGCGGGCGCCTCTTTGATTTGCTTCTTTTTATAGAGGCGCTAATTCTGCTCCACCTCACACTTGAACTCCCTCAAACACTTCCTTCTGAAAATACTCCCTTCTGAACTCTTTTTGCACTTCTGCACTCTTAATCTTTCCGCTCTCTTCTTCCGCTTCAGCAATCTTAATCTTTCCGAACTCTTTTCTTCCTCAACCCCCTCTAAAAATGTCTTGCCCTTCCGACCGTCGCCTAAACTTGAATGTCGGGGAAGACGATGACTCGTCTTCTCCGAACAACATTTGGAATCCATCCTTCATATCCCCCAATGGTCCTCTTACAGTTGGGGACACAATGATGAGGAACGATATAACCGCCACGGTGGTTGCAAGAAACCTTCTTACTCCCAGAGACACTAGGTTGCTGTCTATGCGGTCAGACGAGCTGGCTGTTCAGGACTCACTGGCTCTCAGTGTCCAGTGTGCAGGCTCAGTTTCAAACATGGGTCAGCGCCTGCTTGCAAGATCTCGTCAGGTGGAGTCGCTAATGGCGGAGGTGGTCAGTCTTCGGCAAGAAGTCAGAGGACTTAGGCACGAGAACAAGGAGTTGCACATGCTCGCAACTAGCTACTCGACCAGCATGAAGAGGAAGCTGGACCAGCTGTAGGAGTCAGACGGTCGGATTCAGAGCGATCATGATAGGTTCATGGCGCTACTCCCGCGGTTTATGTTGCCTTCGTCCTCTGGAGCAGCACCAAGTGTTCCGGCTCCGGAGATTCCAACTCTGGCTCTTCGTCTTCCCGGAGCTCCGTCAACCTCTGAGGCGCCACCTAACCAAAACCAATGATTGCTATTAGTTTTTTCGTATTATTGTAATTTTTTTTTAAGCTTTTAATGTTTATTTAAATATATATATATATATATATATATATGTTACTAATATTATTATTATTATTTTTTTTTTATTTTTTATTTTTTGTTTTTTTTTTTTTTTTTTTTCAGGTTTATTTTAAGCAAATTAAAATATGCAGAGTAAAATAAGTAAATTAATGTAAAAAGACTTTGTTTATCCGCACTAAAAATAAACATTGCCCTTAATTTATTTAAACTCAAACTAAATAAAAATCAACCAAATAACAAAATTAACTAAGCAAAACAAAATGAAAGTAAAAGCAATAAAGAAGAAGGTTAAGAAATGCAAATCTGGTTGCTTGGGTTGCCTCCCAAGAAGCGCTTGCTTTAACGTCTTTAGCCGGACGAATCTTTCCATTATCCTCCCCTCGGCTCAATAGCATGGAATTTATCTTTTAATGGGAGGTGATACTTGAAATGATTCGGCAGTGGCATTAATTCAAGAGTGGGTGCCTGAATCATTAAAATGAGAAAAATGTTAGTATAAAATAAAATAAAAATTAAAATTGGAGAAGATTGCTTACTGCCTTTCTCCGATACAAACTCAATTACAAAGACCACATTTTTGGATATTTCCGGGATTTTGAACTGGGCCAGATTGATGACGATGGTTGTGGCCTGTCCCGTGTCATCAAACTCAATTTCTTGGGCCTTTGTTGCCACAATTACATCCTCTTTGATGCATTCCACATATTTTCCAGCCACTTCGATGTCTTGAATCTCTTTTCTTGGTGTGCAAGGTTCGGGAACTTGTTTTGGTGCACCAAGAATTGGGATATCACTTTGGACCTCTGGAAGAGTTTCCATAATGTCTTTTTCACTTTCTTCGATATTTGGAATCAAAATTCTGCAAGGAAAAAGGACATTCGGTGGAAGACTGTTAGAATGAATTGAACTTGGAACAACCTCACCATAGTTGGATGACATAGGGACTTGAGGGGTTTGAGACAAGAATTCGTCTAAACTACCCAAGTCGTCCTCCTCATCTTCTGCTTGCAGCGGCAATTCATCCAAGTTCGGGCTGAGTTTGAACGGTTCTAGGACAGCCTCATCCTCCATATCACCTTCCAAAGTGATGGCTTCTTCAATTTCAACTTCTGCCTTTGAATTTGCAATGGGTGAGTTGGAGAGTTCACTTTGATCTTGAATCTGTGCCATGAATTCCATGATCTGCCCAACATGTCTATCCAATTCGTCCACTCTGTTGGTCCGGTCTTGCATCTCCTGGATTCGATTTTCCACTCCCTGATTCAAAGAGGAGAGTAACTTATTAAATGTATCATTATCCAGAGATGTACCTGAATTGAATTGGGCAAATTGTTGCGGAGGCTGTGGTGGTGATGTATAGAACTCATCATACGGCTGCCAATATTCTCCTTGGTAAGTCTCTTCAGCTTGATTTTGTGACCCCTGCACCAAAGAGTTTAATTCGTTAAGAATTTGATTATAATCCACGGGCATACTTGAATTCGATTGGAATTGTTGTGGGGGATGTTGTGGTGGCTGCATAGGTCTGGAATAGAACTCGTCTTGCTGCCAATATCCACTTTGTTGAAATTGCTGAGGTTCATCCCACATCTGATTTGAATAACCTCTCCAATCCGAATTGCAAGCGTTGGAATACATGTTGCCCCTTGGTTGGCTGTGGCCTTGATATCTCCAATCATCTTCATATGCAGAAAATTGAGGATATTGCTGAGTTTGATATCCTTGCCCATAGGGCACATCAAGTGTAGGGACACTTGGCATTGAGGTTCGTTCGGCATTATTAGTCAATTGAGCAGTAAGTTGCGCCAATTGAGCTTGAATGCTATCCATGTCTTGCTCCAATTAAACCTAAAATCAAAGAAAGAAAAATAAATCAAATACCAAAAGTAAAACACAAACAAAAACACAAATATAAAAATAAACACAAACAAAAATAAAGGATTAGCAAAGTTGCTAATCCCCGGCAACGGCGCCAAAATTTGATGTGAGAATTTCTTGACACACAAATTAAACCCTCTTTTTGACAATTGTAGTATAGGTGTAAGTAGGGTATCGTTCTAGGCCGGGGATTAGGAGGGATTGCTAATCTACTCTAAATTAATTTAAAAATATTAAACAAGACTCAAAAACACAAAACTAGGCTAAAAACTCGAAACACACTTAAAATGACTCAAAATAATGAAAACACACAAATTAGACACTAGGAATTGAAATGGACGGAAATTTAAATTAAAAGATTAAAAATAATAAAAACTAACTAAATAATATAATTTAATAATGGGGGATTGATTTGGTTTAGACGAAGTAAATCAAACTTAAATAAATTATAAATTTGACAAAAACATAAAATTAAAGTAAACGAATAGACGACGGATTGGCTAGAGGGTTCTTCTCCACACATGACACAAATGCAACCTAAATTGATTTTCAGTTGTTCTTTCAATAAGTTGTGAATTTCAACACCCCAAATTAATTAGGTACGCTTAAATTAATTCTCAGATTTTCCTTAAGTTAATGGATTGGATGATTGCATACGACAACCCAAAACATTCCCCACAAGTTCCCTACATGAATTGCATAATAGAAATACAAGCGAGAATCATTAAGTTCTATGAAAACCATAAGCATTGACGAGGCACTTATTACTATGAATTGCATGAAACTTATGCCAAGAATTTACTTAACGCGATTGTGACTAGCAACCTTCACTACTCATGAATATAAGTTCATAACGATTAGGTGAAATTCACTTATATTCTAGCATCAAATTCATGCATGTAAATTAAGTATGCATTCTTAATCGACATACACAAATAAGTTATTAATCAAGCAGTTAAGCAAATTAAATCACAACTCAGAAATCACAACTGAAATTACCAATTCAAATTACAAATATAATCATGGTTTTGAATTATCCTCTAGCCAATATAAATTTACTTACACATTATTTATAATTTAAAAACAGAAATAAAACATTAAGTTGGAGGGATTAAACCAAAGAGGGGTGCAGGGGTTTCTCTGTGCTAATTAGATCGGTGACACTGTGCATCTGTGCTTCACCGTGCCAAGCACTGCCTGAGGTCCACGTCGCTGATTGGGCTTCTGTTTTCTGTGCAATCACCAGGAGCTCCCCCTGTCTTCCTTGTGAAACCAACGGGCAACCCGTGCTGCTTCCTCCTGACCAGCTGCTAAACAGCTTTGACTCCCGCTTCTCTCAGACCCCGCGAGACCTTTGCTCCCCTGTGCAGCTAACGCTGCCTTTCTTTTTATTTTTCCTCCAGCTCCGAGGAGCTCCCGGAACCCCCTTCAAAATTCGGTCCTTTCTGTTTTAAAAAGGGCGCTGCCCCTATTTTTTATTTCTTCTTTTTCTCAATAATGGCCTCCAAGCCGTTTTCTCCACTTCTTCAGATGCTCTTTCAGTGCCTTTCATCATGCCTTGTTTTTCTTTTAATAATACCCACTTTCTTTTCTCCACCGAACTGCATTACACACAAAAATAAAATATATTTAAATATTAATATAAATATATAAATATAAATATTTAAATATAAATAAACATATAATAATAAATATATAAATATATATTTCTTAACTAGATAGATCTTATAAAAACATAGAAATAACGTAAATAGCTCAAAATAAAACGAACTAACTAAGAAAAGACGAGTGAATTTGATATAAAAATATATATAAATATAATCCGATCACACATGTACATGCAAACTGCCCATTTGCATAGTCTTCACGCCAACGCGTGGTTGTGGTCAGGGGCTTATTTGGACCATGCATTCGTCCGAGTCCCACGTTCGAAAAAAAGAAAGAAAAGGGAATTAGTACAAATATTGTGATCCAAAACCCTAATTCCGTGAAATGAACGCTTCTTTAATGTGTAATTTTGTATTTTGAATTCTAACTGGGAATAATACAACTAAAATTTTAATATAAATTAAACCCCACTACCAGCTACATCCCCACGGCTAGCCAGACGGTACCCCTAACCAAAGTAAAGAATAGATTCCACATTGATGGCAACATTTGTGACTTTGGTAAGGAATATGTGACTTGACTTTATGGCATCGGTGATTTCTAGAGGGAAAAGATAATCTTTATCAGAAAAATATAAAAAGAAGGGGAAAAGAGAGTGCATGAGATTCCTTGTGTGCATGCATATTGACACCAAGAGAGAGAATGTTCAAAAGTACATTTATACTGAGACAGTTCTTTTCTCTACTGAGAAAATTCATTCACAGCCCGATCGACAAGGTGAGAAAAACGTTGATGAAAACCGTTGGCCGGGATGGCGGCAGTCTTGATGATTTGGAAACAAGGAAACCTGACTCGTGACATAGCACTTGTGTCCATACCTTCTTCAAATTCCTCAAGAAATACCGGAACTTGGGATTAATGGAGGGAATTGTGAAGGTTTGAAGGTAAAAGAGTTATACATTGGTGGAATGAGAAATTTTATAAGGACTTATAAAAGGTTGAGCTATTTTCCATATTGCTAATTGGTTTTATGATAGAACTTCAACTTCTTCATGGTATCAAAGCCAAGTTAGCCCACGTATGAAGCCCAACGGCTACACGTGCTCCACGTCTAATTCGTGTTGTCCATGTGTTTGGCTTGAAAATTCACCACACTTGAGAGGGTGTGTGAGGATGTATGAAGGTAAAAGAATCTTACATTGGTGAAATGAGGAACCTTACAAGGGCTTCTTAGAGGTTGAACTACTCCCTATATTATCAATTAATTTTTATGGTGGAACCTCAACTTCTTCATTAACCTGCAATGGCATGTGGTGAAAAACTTATCTGTTCAAGTGTCAAGTAGCCAGCCATACTGATGCAGAACAACCTCGATTTTTTTCTTTTTTTTTTTGGGTCAAAGGGAGAAAATTTATTAAACACCAAACACACACTTACAAACAAACAAAGGCCCAACTACACCTATACACAAACAAAAATAGGCCTAAAAACAAAGAACACACAGAAAATAAGCCCAACAACAGTGAAGTCCAAAAACAAAAGAACATCCGAGAAGCATCTATTGTCTTCTCCGCCACCGATCCGAGAAGCATTCAACCTTCTGATTCTCTGATCACTGCCGATCATCACCTCCTCAGACACCACCTGTGCACAGCCATAAACAAGAGATAGTTGATAACCAAGAAAGAGAAGCCAACTACCTGTATGAAGCTCTGGGATATCCCTGAGCGACACTATCGGAAACGGCAGACAACAAGGAGAACGTGGTGGTGTTGGAAACACTTGAGCCGGTGTAAGCGCTAGAACTCTACACACGAACTCAATAGAAAGCATGGCTGAAGATTGACGTCAGGAAGAGGTAGATCCGGGGGAGTTGAGGAATTGGACGTGCCAGATTGAAAACTTGGGAGAACCACTAGTTGATGCAAGAAGAAAAGAAGAAAAATAGAGAAAAGAGGACACATCAACCGACCCCAGCCGATGCCACCTGAGACACTATAAGATCTGAAAGCCTCATAGAACCAGTGAGAAGGGCTCTTACTTCGGAGAGAAGAGATCTCACTATGGAAAGAAAAGTAAAATTAGATTTGGGTTTTGCTTTGTTTGTGACGACCTCAGTTTTGAATAAAAAAAGTTGTTCTGTTTAGTTTGAGTCCTTAAAAAATATGTATGATTTGTAGAAAGAAAACACGAGAAGATTTATAAAACGACTATAGAAAAACATGAGAATGATAAAAGTACTTACAAACTTTATAGACCAAGAATAATCCACCACTAACATTATCAATATTGTTTTAAAATAATCAACCACTAACATTACCTATTATTAGGTGTTAGGTTCTATCACAAATGGCCTCGGTAATATTAGAAATGTGAATTTTCATATATTAATTGTATATTATTTTGTCATATTATCCTGAATCCAGTAATCCAAGTTCAAATCTCGATATGACCTTCCTTTTCTTTCTTTAAAATTCTCCTCATACCGTCGAGGTTTTATGAAAAACAATAAAATAAAATAAAGCAAAATTTTGTCATATTACCGATGTAGGAATATGTAACGCCCCGCCCCTGAAATATTTATTTCGAAATATAATATCGATGATAGGGCCAATTCAATCTCTTATTTAGTTTACTACCATTACACATTTCATAATTAAAATTCTTTAATTACTCACAAATTCTACCACCAAATTTACTTATAAAAAACATACACTTATATCTTTAATTTAACACCAATTTCTTCTCTTCACTCTAATGCCCAACAAGAGGTCAAAACTAGATTATTTAAGGATGCATCTAACCATGTTAGACTACCTACGTACTCTTGAGCGGGATCAAGCCTTTCGTACTTTACAATTCCACTTCCTAACTCATTTTCGAAAACATTTAATTGACTCACAATCACTAACTAGGTTCAAACAAGTGAATAACACCAAATGTATATTAAATATGGATTCAAAACATCGAAATTAGTGTAAAAAGTCGGCATTGGCTCGCTGGCCATGCGCCGTCGCACGTGCCGGTTTCCGCTGAACGAGAACATAATTTTCTGACGAACTCCAAAATTTACCAAATTTTACAGGCAAATAGATCTCAATGAGAAGGACAACTTTCATACCTAGGACGAAGTCCAATTTAGCCTGAAAATACCTGAATTTGGCCACGAACCGTTAGAACCCTAGAATTTAGGTGGCATCGATCAGCCACCTCCGGTGCTCTGCCATCCCAACTAGTGGTAGTGGTGGTTGCCTGAGTTAGCTTCATATTTGTTGAATCTTTACCCAAAACCAATGCACCCACCGTGGCGTTCTTCGTAAAATCGAACCTCATTTCATTTGTTTTAAGGTGAAAATGGGATACGGATCGATTGGCCTCGAGGTAAGGGTCATTTTGACACTAACCCTGTTGTCAACGGTCGCCAAAGCTGAGAGATAGCAGTGGGTCGGGTCGGCAGGTCCATTGGATCCAGCTCGGCCGGTTCCTCCCTTTCTTTCTTTTATTCTTGTTCTCCCCTTCCCTGATTGGGCTACAACCCTCATTTCTCTCCTTTTATTTCTTCCTTCTCCAACCACAATATGACACGTGGCACCCTCACAACTGCTTTAGCAAATCTGGAGCATTATAGATTCAGGGCAAAATGACCAATTTACCCCTACCTTTGTTCGTTTCTAATTTATTCGTTTTAACTTCGTTTCACAATCCAAATATGTTAAGAAACATGCCAAAATATATGAGGATAAAATATGTCCTTGTATAATTACATTAAGCCAACTAGGCCGTTTTTGTCTTTTCCACTTAACGATAAATTTTACTACTTAAATTATAATAATTTCCAGAAACAAATTTCTAAAGGTTATCAATTCAATTTTTCATAACCATAAATCGATTTATTTTAGATTTTTCTCCACATATTCATATATTTAAATTTCAGGGTATTATAGAGTCTATCCTCCCACACGTCCCCTCATGAGCTGTCCCCAATTCCCACATCGAGCACTGGTCAAATCATTATAATGAAGCAAACATAACTTTTTGAGAGCCCAATCATCATTCAAGAACTTTTTGAAAGCCCAACTTAATGAGGCAATTTCGAGCCTAATAAATCTGGTCCAGCATAGTCCACACCACCATTATCGCCGATATTATCTAACTTAACCAACTATTACTAAGTGTTAAGTTTTATCATAAAAGGCCTCGGTGATATTAAAGGTGGAAACTCTCATATATTAATTGTATATTGTTTTGCCATATAACAGATGTGAAATCCTATTCTCCAAAAAGTACTAACATCATACCAAAAGGGTTTATGGGAATAATTTCTAAAGCCCTAGGCATCACATTTAGAGTTAGGTTGCATTACACAACATAAAGCAAATCAAAGCTCCATCAATTTTATTTAGGGATGACAATTCTAACCATTAAACCGATAACCATGGATAACTGCCTGAATGGAATAGATTTGGTTATGGAAGTTTGGCTATATTCTGGATACGGAGAAAAACCCAATTTAAGCCATTTAGTACTACGGTCTGGTGGTATTCCTCTTCACTTGGAAGTGAAAGGTCTTAGGTTCGAATATCAGGGATGACGAATTCAATACCAAATTAGGTTGCCTATTGTGTGGCTTAGCCGAACTCCCCATTCCCCTAGTGTAAAAATATCGATGTACTAAAAAAAGAATAATGGCCTGCTGCCACTTAGTACTACGATTTAGTGGTATTCATTTTCATTAGTAAGTGAGAAGCCCTAGGTTCGATTTTTGCTAAAGACGAATTTGAACCATAGCATTGCTAGTCCATTGTGAGGCTAAACCCACCCTCTCTCCTTAGTGTAGATAATATCGTTTGTTCAAAAAAAAAAATAATGGCATGCTGGAACCATATAATAGAAAGCAGCCTTTATTTAAAAAACATAGGTCACTTAGTATTACGGTCTAGTGGTATTCTTCTTCACTTGTAAGAGAGAGGTCTTAGGTTCGATTCTCGCCAAATCCGAAATTAAACTACATCATTATGGCAAGTCCATTGTAAAGCTTAACTCACTCCTCCACCCCTTTAGTGTAAATACAATCATTGTTTAAAAAAGAAAAAAACATAGACCATTAAAGATTAAAACCCCAGACATGAAAAGCCAATATTTTCGAGCTTGACGCATATGACTTGCGTTCTTCTTCACATACAAGCCAACTTGACGTTCTAATTAATCAACGGGGCAATACGTATAACATTGATAGCTATAAACGGAATACAATTTGTGAGTAACTTTTGAACCAGTATCCCGAGAGGTTTAAGCACATTTCCAACCCATTGTTCTAATCTACATAATTGCTATATATAAAACTTAATTCTGTAACCAAAATTCCATTCAAATTTGCTTATGAAAGTTTTAAGATGGGTACTAGTTTAATCTAAAGAGAGAGGTTGAATAGGTTTTAACTTGAAAATCTAGAGAAAACTTCATATAAGTCCAATTATGTGAGTCAATATTGAGATTAGTCCACTTTGTTAGATTACGTCCATTAACTGTGTTAGATGTCATCCTTTATTTATAGGTCTATCTTTTACTCAATTTTATTAAGGGTAAATTACATAGAAACCCCTCAAGTTTGAGGTCTATTACAACCCCATACAACATCTTTAAAACATTTCACTTTCATACCTCACCTACTATTTTATTTCAAAATAACACCTCCGTTAGATTTTCCATCCAATGGTCTGTTAAATAATGACATGGCTGCCACATTTGTGCTGTTGTGGCTGCCACGTGGCAATTTTTTTTTATTTTTTATACATTAACAATATTACAATATTAACCCTATTTGAAAAAAAAAACAAAAAAACTCGAACCCATATCTCCTTCCCTGCAACCCAATTCCACCCCTCTTCCCCCGCCACCCTCCGCCTCCACACGTGTCCTTCCCCCAAAACCCATATCCCCCTCCACTCTCCCACCTCAAAGCCCCCACCTTTAATCACTTCTCTACTCTCTTTTTTTCACTGCTTTTCTTAGAAACTCCTGCAACCCATTAACGGCGAGAGCTTGTCGCCCGGGGGGTGGGGGGAGGGACATGTTTTCTTCTTCTTCTTCTTCTTCTTTCATCTTCTTCTGGGGGAAGGGATTTTGTAAATAGGAGTTGCAGAGAGGTTTTGTGGGGGGGGGGGGGGGGGGAGGGGGGAAGAAAGGGGATCTGGGTTTTTTCGGGTTTTTTTTTAAGGATTAATATTATAACATTGTTAATGTATAAAAAAATTATTTTTCTTGCCATGTGGTAGCCACATCAGCACAAATGTGGCAGTCACGTCAGCATTTAACAGACTATTGGATGGAAAATCTAACGAATGTGTTATTTTGAAATAAAATAGTACGTGAGGTATAAAAGTGAAATGTTTTAAAGATGTTGTATGGGATTGTAATAGACCTCAAACCTAAGGGGTTTCTTTGTAATTTATCCTTTTATTAAATATTGTTTCTCCTTTTTCCTGTAGGTACTGTGTTAACTATGTTAACAAATTTATGTTGTAGATGCTATATATACAGTTATCACAACCGATCTTATCCTTTACAAATGAGAGACAAACAGTTTTTATATGCTAACATTCAGCCTAGGTAGCTTAGGACATAAGCCACATCTAATGTGGCATAGCTAATATTAACCTGATGTGGAAAATACTAATATGATATACATATCCAATAATATGTACCATTCTTAAGTATATTTTTCAGAGTCCCTCTACATAATTATGACACATGCACTGAAAAATCTCTCACACCTTATTATACATCCCACTTAATTTGTAAATTTTAACCAATAAATGAGGTAGGAGCCAAATTTGCAATAAATCCCACCAAATATGTTCAAAAATATTTTTGGACAAGGAAAAGTATATAATATGAGACATCAAGTAATAAAAGGAAATTTGCTTAGTTAGATTAGATCTCACCACCTCATTGATTATCATTAGATGAGTCTGATTTAATCTATCTATTAGACGAATCTTGAAACTCAAACTTATCTAAAGTTAATCAATGAGGTGGTGAGAATGTGAAAGTAAAAAAGTTTTACAATGAAAGAAGAAACCTTACAAACAAAGGGCTTATAAGAGGTTGGACTACTCCTCATATTGCCAGTTGGTTTTATATAGAATTTCAACTTTCTTCATGATATCAAAATAGGTTAGCCCAGATTTGAAGCCCCACGTGCTCGACATCACCCAATTCATATTGTCCATTTATTTCGCATGAAAATCGCCGCACAAGAGGATGTGTGTGAGGATATGATTGTAAAAGAGTCCAACATTGGTAAACAAAAAAAAAAAGAACAAAAGAAATCTTGCAAAAACTTATAAGAGGTTGAGAAATTTCTCATATTTACAATTAGTTGAAGATAAAAAAATTAGCTTCAAGGAAATAACTCAAATTTGCTTTTATTTTTATTATAAATAATGACAAATCGGATTCATAAGCAAAGAGCCAGCCAAAAGCCACAAAGGCCAACACACATACATGAGGGAGTACATAAACAACATTTAAATAATATGGTATTTTTCCAACCAAATTCACAAAGGATGAAAACACCTTTGTCATGAAATCCAACAGGCTTGAATACACTAACAACATAAAGCAAAAATAAGACTAAAAATGTCACAAGGAGAGACAACAGACTCATACTGAGTTGCTGCAACTTATTCTGACTCATTACGAGTCAAGTAGAAAACTAAAACTTGAAAAACAACTCGCACAACGACTCTGGTGGATCCGTTGTACTTTATTCATCGTTTGGGATTCAAATTTGATAAACAAGTTTGATGTCCTCATCATTATCATCCACAGATACTTGAATATTCTTCACATTTCTTTGGCTCTTCTCCAAGAAAGTTTTGAACCAGTTCGCCGAGCGTTTTGGGTACCTTGTCAGTCCACCATCATAGTCCACATAGTTGAGACCAAATCGACTACGATATCCCTCTGCCCATTCAAAGTTATCCAGTATCGACCATGCAAAGTATCCCTTTACTTTAGCACCCGATCTGCGCACACACATAGAAAACAAAGCAACCAAATGCATTGATATGGATAAATTAATATAAAAAAATTGTAAGAAGGCATATATATATATATATATATATATATATATATATATAACACTATATATAGCCTTATTTAATTCCTTAACAAGGTACTAACTGAATTGCTGCTTGAAGGTGACAAAGGTGGTCACGATAGTAGTTGACTCTTATGGTATCATTAAGGGCTTGCTCAAGAGATAAGCTGCTATTAGTGAACTCATCGACGCCTGCAACATAATGAATTATTATATGCGTTGATAATTTCTCTAAAAAGAAATTTAGATTTAGTTTTTGAGTTTATATAACACTGCACCTAATTTAGTTATGTATACACATGTGAAACGTTGATAACACAATTTATTAAGACTTGAAAGAATTGCTTACCATTTTCAGTAATATAAATGGCTGGATCATTATACTTTTTCTTGGTATAAAGCATAAGATCGTGAATTCCTTTTGGATAAATGTATAACCAATCTGAAGCAGCCTACAAGACCATTTAAAGATAATTGAAATTCTCATGAGTTATGTTTTTATGCAGAAAAAAATACATATTAATCCACCAAATGCCAAAAACTTTTAAGTTCAAATTGGATGTGTACCCGTGGACCAATGGGTTTTCCATTAACCTCAGCTGTCATAATATACACAAATATTAGAATCAAATTATTCTGAGAACTTAATTAATTGCTTGAAATAAGTTTTAAATTTGTACTCACTTGTCGCATTAACATGAGGATCATTTATGTAGCTTTCAGGGTCAGATGAATTCTCTAGTGGGTTGCTTGCATATCTAGCAGAATAGTAATTGATTCCTACAAAATCATATGACCCGTTTAGAGAATCGGACTGCTCTTTTGTGAATTGAGGTAATCGTGATCCAACATATGTTCGCATGCTCCGGGGATAGTCACCAGTTGTGATTGGGTCCATAAACCTACAAAATGTACAGATATTCCAAGCATGAACTCATGGTAGCATATAATGTCTTGCTAACTTTTTTTTTTTATTTTAAATTTTGTATACAAAAAAATAAAGCTGTTTTGTTTAGTTGATACATCCGATTAAAAAAAAGAAAAAAAAAACTAGTTGATATATATGTATATATTAATAATATACTTACCATCCAAACATAAAATCCAAAGCTCGATTTGCAGCATCTATATCTTTTTTGGCCTTCGAAGCGGGCTCAAACCAGTGTGTCACTACTGCTAATCCTATCGCACCATTTTGATATGCCTACATAAGAAAGTTCAAGAGTATATATTTTTATTAAGAGGTATACAAAAATATCACAGTTGTTAATCTCAATATGCCAAGTATTCCTAATTTATTGTAATTCAATACTACTAATGCCTCAAATAGAATTTTTAATTAAGAACCAAATATTCAGTCCCAAACAAATACTTAATTAGACCTGGTATTTAGTCTTGTACAACTTTACAGTGGCTGCATGAGAAAGGAGTTGGTGGTGTGTCACCAAATATGGTTCAACAGCCGAATTTCCACCAATACAGTTCAATTTTTGCCAAGCAGAACATCGTCCCGGTGCGTGAGTCCCGATTGCATAACCATGGTTACTTACAGTAAATGGCTCATTCAAAGTGAGCCAGTGCTTTACTCGGTCACCAAAATGCATAAAACAAAGATCTGCATAATCTCTAAAGTGATCCCTGTATATATACATTTCAAAAATGCATTTGTTAGTAGTATTTACTTAAGTGAATAATCAATATTATTGAGAGGATAAAATTTGTTCACTTACACAATACGAGGACTTAATAAACCACCATACTCGTCAACTAAAGCGTGGGGAATATCCCAGTGAAAAAGTGTCACAAATGGCGTTAGACCTATATATAGCAGGATCAATCAGTAAATTAAAAATTTATATGTTTACATGATTAAATGTTTTTTTATAAGTGCTCATGTAGATCTTATGGTATATTAATGCAATGACATTATATATGTAATAAGATAAAAAAATCACCACTGTGTAGGAGTTCATCGATTAGATTGTTGTAGTATTTGATTCCTTCCATGTTAACACCCCCGCTTAGCTTTCCATCTAATAATTACAGCAAAACTATTAAATAAGTGATTACCTATCTACAAGTAGAAATTAAATTAAGTAGAACATGTTAAACTATAAACTAATTGGTCCCAATCAAATATATGGATGTGAATCGTCAACATTACTTGGTAACAATCTCGACCATGAGATAGAGAACCTATACGAATCCATCCCCATATTTTTCATGATACCCACATCTTCCTGTAATGGCACAAAAGGCAAGCATTATCATAAGAAAGAAGCTGAAAGTAAAGGTCTTTTCTTCAATATGTCTCATGTTTTCTTAAGGATCCAAAATTTAGTATATATATACATTGTGCTGATCATGATGATCAACTTCAAGAACAAAGGATGTATGAAATAAAATTATGTGATGTTGGAACCTTGTAACGGTGATACTGGTCAATAGCGATGTCTCCATTGCTTTGATTAACGATCCTTTCTGCAATTAATTAACCATATTAATTTTTATTATCTACAAAGTAAGCCAAAAATCTTGTGAAACTATATACATGTGTGTGCATATAATGGTTTTTCCTTTACTTTTGTTAGAGAGACCTTAATTAACACATTTTAGCTAAGTGATATGATTAAAGAGACCTGGATATTGGTGGGTGTAGTTATCCCATATGCTTGGTCCTCTTCCATGTTGATTCCAAGCACCTTCTACCTGAAATGTACGTACACAAAATATTTAATAGTACATTCAAAATGAATATGTGTCAATATATCCATGCAGGGATGCTAATTGATTTGACGTTGAAATTAAATTAAACCTAAGTGACTATACGAAATTACATATTAAAACAAATTAAAGTGTATTTAGTTAAGTCCTAGAAAGGACTGGCCTGATAAGATGCGGAAGCTGCGCCAAATAGAAACCCTGGTTCAAGAGAATCAAAGCTTTCCCTGTGAAGCAAACCACATTTAACTGGTCGATCAGTATCGGCAGCATTGGTTTTGGTCGATGCGAAACCAATGAGTAGCACCGCACAAAAAAGCAAAGAACGATATTGCATTGCCATAGTTAACTGTGAGTGTTTTTTGCGTGCTCTTCCTGCCATGCTGCATGGCGTTTATATAGAGGGAGTACGTACGTACTAAGTGAGAATAATAAACAATAATTTTTCTCTTTCGTTTTCTTCTATTATTTTCTGGAGACGAGGGCTTTAAATGTACCTGCCTTATTGAGCGTAGTACTACGCGTGACTTATATTAATAGATGGAGTAAAATTTCTGTAACCAATACGTACATAGAGCAATGGGTAATATTTAATCTTGAAACATTGGTAAACTAAAAATCTTATTAAATATAAGCATATAGTGTTCGGATAATGTTAGTCGGTTGTTTCAGGAAATATATATGAAGGACTCGTTTATTTGGGTAAAAAACCTAAAGCTTATTATTATTTTTTTAGAAAAGCCAATCCTAATTCAATCTTAAAATTAGGAGAAATGAATGCAGGTACGCTTAAAGACGATTACTATAAGAGGAAAAAAAAAGGGCAGCAAATAATCAAACTTTTTCCTTTTTTATACTTTGTAGTTAGCAACTAGCAAGTCATCCAAATCTTCAAATGGGACTACACATTAACCTAAAATAGAATGGAGTTTCTGTTAATCTATATACTGTAATCAATATATTATATCTATGATCTTGTAAGAGAGAAGAAGAACAGAGATGAAGGTTTTAGAGAGAGAGAGAGAGAGAGAGAGAGAGAGAGAGAGAGAGAGAGAGAGAGAGAGAGAATTATCTTTGATTCGCTTTCTTAATAACTAAGTAAAACAAGAGATTAGACTTATATAGTTTGTTACAAACAACTCAACTAACTAACTATATAAAGCTCTACGATGATGACAAGTGTATGAACCATATTCACTAACTCATATACTATATCATCCCCCTCAATCTCACTCTTTGATAAACTAAGCATGAGATTGTAACAATGTATTCGAAAGGGAGGAGCACTCAACCCCTTGGTTAAAATATCAGCAAACTGCTCCCTGGAACCTACAAATTGCACAGATAGCTGCTTCTTGGCTACTTGTTCTCTAACAAAATGAACATCAATTTTGATGTGTTTTGTCTTCTGATGCTGTATAGGATTGAAAGAGAGTGCAATGGCAGATAAGTTGTCACAAAATAACATTGGTGATGCAGGTAATGAAACATACAGAAAATCTAGTAATTGTTTAATCAAATCCAACTCTACTGATGTACTAGACAAGGCTTTATATTAAGCCTCTGTTGATGATGGTGAAACAGTTTGATGCTTCTT
Source organism: Crataegus laevigata (assembly GCA_963580275.1). Classification (NCBI taxonomy): domain Eukaryota; kingdom Viridiplantae; phylum Streptophyta; class Magnoliopsida; order Rosales; family Rosaceae; genus Crataegus; species Crataegus laevigata. The sequence continues at coordinate 36,874,990 of OY756946.1, read as the reverse complement.
AGAGGACAAAGAAATGGGATTATTGCCTAAGAACACTACCAATCCAGTAATGGACCTTCTGTCATTGGGATCTTCTGCCCAATCAGCATCAGTAAAGGCTGTTAATTGCAAATCACCTCTGGTATAAGATATCCCAAATGATACGGTACCATTCAACTACCAGAGAATGCATTGGACTGCTGTGAAGTGAGACACCGCAACATTCTGCATAAACTGGCAAACTTGATGAATTGAAAAAGCGATGTCTGGCCTAGTAAAAGTGAGGTATTGTAAAGCCCCCACAATACTTCAATATGGACCAGGATTAGTATAAGGTCCCTCATCGTCTTTCAATAACTTGTTGTAGGGAAGAAAGGTATGTCACATGGTTTGGCTTCAAGCATCTCAGTTTTCACTAGCAGATCTTGAACATACTTTTCTTGGGACAAAAATAAGCCATTTTCAGTTTTGACAATTTTAATCCCCAAAAAGAAGTGAAATGAACCCAAATCCTTGATATCAAATTCAGTAGTCAAGGCAATAATGACTTGTTGTATTCCACCAGAAGCACTCCTAATTATTATAATGTCATCCACATATAATAAAAGTATCACAATTGCATCATCAACCTTAACAAACAATGATGAATCAGAGTATGTGTTTGTAAATCCCAAATGTGGAAGAAAGTTTGTAAACCTCTCATTCCAGGCCCAAGGTGCCTGTTTCAATCCATAGAGTGACTTATGCAGTTTACATACCAAATGAGGATATCTTGAGGCTTCAAACCCAGAAGGTTGTGCCATATAAACCTCTTCTTCTAAAATGCCATGCAAAAATGCATTTTTCACATCCAATTGTCTAAGTGACCAACTGAATTGAGTTGAAAGTGCTAGGACTAACCTTACTGTTGTGGGTTTCACCAAAGGACTGAAAATCTCACCATAGACTAGACCTTGTTCTTGACCAAATCCCTTGGCCACCAATCAGGCTTTGTGCCTAGCACTGGTGCCATCTGAATGTTTCTTGATTTTGAATATCCATTTACAACCCACCAGATTCTTATTAGCAAGTAGGGAAACCAAACTCCAAGTCCCTTGATTATGTAGTGCATCAAGTTCTTCTTTTATGGCTTGTAATGAAACAAGAACTTTGAGTGCTGATTTATAAGTAACTGGTTCCACAAAGGACATATCAATTCCCCCATAGTCTTGTACTATGGCAAACAAAGCATTCTTCTTAATGATGGCACTTTTACTTCTGGTCTACATTGGATAGAGATTTAATGGAAGTATGTCTAACAACACTTGCAAAGTATCAGGTTGAAACTCAACAAATGCGTCAGAATGCAAACCAATAGAACTTAAGCCATGAACACTCAAATTATGAATTAGAGCACCAACCCTTGTATCACCAGAACTAAAACCAAGTTAGATGATTATTTTTCCCACAGATAGTACACTTAGATCTCTCAGGTGGTTTTGCACCATAGAATAAAGCAGTGTGCCCCTTACTGTTACATAATTGACATGTTGGAATCAAAGAAGCAGAAGAATTAGCAAATTGTTGAGCAGGAGGTTGACCAAGAATTCTAGGACTAGAGCTAGGAAACACATGATCTTGGAACCTTGATTGAATTTTCATTTCCCCTTATTCCTATTTCCATTGTAATGTTTGAAGCCCCCAGAAACAAGTTGAGATTGCCCTGTATTGTGAATGAAGGGCTGATGCTAAAAGTTGGAATGAGAAGAACTAGTTTAAGCATAATTAGCAACCATCGCAGTCATGAACGGTGCATGAGAGGAGTTTTCCATAATTCTTTCCTCAACAAATATTTAGGACCAGAAATCTTTCATAGAAATAACACTTTCTCTGCCTCTCACTACACATCTAAATGTATTATACTCAATAGATAATCTATTATGGGCAAGAATGATTATATCCTCATCAACAAAATACACTCCAGCTACAGACAAATAATTCCTAGCTTCTTTGATCCTATGAAGACACTGAGATAGTATCAGATCATTTCTTAATTGTTTGCAAATTAGACTTTATCTGAAAAATGCTAGTCCTTAAAACTGTGGAAAATTGTTCCTTTAACCGAATCCACAAATCACAAGAGTTCTTACTACCAATTGCACATGACATCGCAATTGGGGACAATGTAGCAATAATCAATTGCATTATAGCTCTATCATGCATTTTTCAGTCAACATATTCATCATTTTTAACAGAATAAGATGTATTTGAGGAATGGATACCGAATTCATCAAAGTGTGATGTATGTTGAGGAGGACATGGAGTTGTACCATCAACATATCACATGATTCCATTGTTTTCCAACAACAATTGCATTTGGAAGTGCCAATTGAGATAATTTGAGTCATCAAGCTTGACATTGATCAAAGTGGAAATGGATGAAATCAGCGCCGTGATCGGATATTGTAGAAGCTGAAGTTGAGAGGCATTCACTATGTTTATCGACTAATACAGTTGCACGATCTTGAATTTACACAAAATTTTAAGTGAGGAATTACCACAAACACTTCTAATGCAAGAATCGAAGAAATAATCAAGAAAATCGATCAAAGATTGAAGATCGATTACAAAACCCTAAAAGTTGCAGAAACCAGAATCTTGGAGAAGACAAAATGACGAATCGAAGAGATACAAAGAGAAAGGAAGACTCAAAATATGATGAAAGATATATTCAAGGAGAATGGAGCACTCGTGTTAGCCGAAGGAGTAGGAAGCGCCAACGATAGGAAGCGGAAGTAGATAAGGATCGAAACTTCATGCGTGAGAAACAATGGCTAGTGATACAATGTTAATCTATATACTATAATCTGTTGGAAAATATTAGTATTTATGTTTATTTTAGTATTTGAATTTTCCTTGTTAGTTTAGGAATTAGGCCTAGCCCATCCGAGTTAGGATTTCTTAGGTTTAGTTCTCTATAAATATTGCTTGTAATTTAGTTTGAGAAACAAGTTAGTCACGATGTAGTCTCTTGGAATTCTATAGCCATTTCAACATTCTTGTTTATTCAATAAAATTCTTATTATTTTGTAATCTTGTTCATCGCGAACTATAATATTCAACTTGGTATCAGAGCAGGTTGGATCCTTCGAGATTTAATCTGCTATTGATGGGTATCAATTTGTTTGTATCAGTTTTGTTTCCGTCATCTTTTGCTATTTTGAAAAAAATTGGTTAGGTTTTGAGGCCCACACGAGCAAGAGAAAAGATTGGCTTTTTTGAAGTCTCTGAGGCATATATAGTTGGTTTATTAGAATGATTTGGAGTCTGTTGTTGTCCTCCATGGCGATTGCTCGAGTGTTTCGACTGGTGACTACTCGAGTGATGCTGTGAAAGTTGCGTTTTTTGCTTGTTTGTTCAGGTTTGTTCGAAAGCTCGCAATTGGCACGGAAATCTTGCACTGGCACTAGCATTGGAATCTTGCACTAGCACTGGAAATTGGAATCATGCACTTGCATCGATGTAATTTCTTATTGAAATTGGCATAACAAGCTTGTATCCACATCGTTTGTCGGCAAACTCATGTCGTGTACCGCTATGAGTCTGACCGGGGGTGTTGAAAAATATTAGTATTTATGTTTATTTTAGTATTTGGATTTTCCTTGTTAGTTTAGGAATTAGGCCTAGTCCATCCGAGTTAGGATTTCTTAGATTTAGTTCTCTATAAATATTGTTTGTAATTTAGTTTGAGAAACAAGTTAGTCACGATGTAGTTTCTTGGGATTCTGTAGCCGTTTCGGCATTCTTGTTTATTTAATATTATTCTTCTTATTTTGTTAGTCTTGAAGAAGAACAGAGACGAAGGTTTTAGAAGAGAGAGAGAGAAAGAGAGAGAGAGAGGGAGAGAGAGAGAGAGAATTATCTTTGATTCTAATGACTAAGTAAAACAAGAGATTAGACTTACATAGTCTGTTACAAACAACTCAACTAACTGACTATATAAAGCTCTAAGATGATGACAAGAATATGAACCATATTCACTAACTCATATACTCTATCAGTTTCTTCGTGTTCATGTTATAATTTTGTATTTGTCCATTAATATCATACCTCTGTAGCAAGGAGGTATTAACCTTGCCTATATGTAGATGAATATTTTCTTTATATTCCCTTTTCTTTATTTGAATTGAATAGGAAAAAAAACCCATCTTTCCTCCACATCCATATAATTTTGCATTTTGTAACTTTCTTTGATATGCAAATGACTTAGAGAGTTTATTACTAATACATAAGCTGACGTGTTATAATATGAGCACATTAAAAATATTATATGATGATGTGACAATTAAATTGAAAATATTTTTTTATGAAAATAGAAACGTAACAAACTAGAAGGAAAGAGAATGAAAGGAGAAAAGTTAGAATAGACATTTAAAAACAAAAAAAGAACGTTCCAAATTACAGACACACTAGCTGGTCTACTCACGCAGATCTCGTCTCCTCCCCATCCCTATCCCCATCCCCATATCCCATCTCCCATCTCCTCATTTATCGACTGACACCACCCATTCGCATTCCCACGTTCCCCCACGAGCAACTCAATGCCACCACCTACCCAAACTCACACGTCCTTTCGTCGGCATCTCCCCATCCCAAGCCACACCCAACCCTAAGAATAGGAGTGGATATTTTTGCTAAATTGCCGTGCCAACCGAATTACCAACCGTGCTATACTGATTTTGTGCTAAATTTTTTGTGTCAATCGGTAATGATACGGTATTGTACCGTACCAAAATTTCATGGTACGGTATTAGTAATGGATACTATTACCACAATATTACCATACCGTACCGATCATATAATATAATATATAATTTATAAATTATATAATATATAATTATATAACACATATTTATAATATATATTTATAATATTCTAATAATTTGATATGATGAAAGAGACTCAACCTCGGTTCAAGATTCCAAATAGGAAGAAGATTGTGGCTTGGGATTTATATGTGTTGGAGAAGTCTAAGTTATTTGAAGCAATGCATAATCAAAGGGTAAGTATCACAACTGATACTTGGACATCGGTACAAAACATTAACCACATACTAGTTACCGCTCACTTCATGGATATTGAATGAAAGTTGCACAAACGGATTATAAACTTCATAAAGATCACGGCGGGTCATAAGGGAGAAGACATTAGGAAAGTTCTAGATGCATGTTTGAACCTATGGGGGATAGAGAAGATCTTTAGCATGGGGGAAACTTCTATTTGTTTTGGTTCGTAACTTCTATTTGGATTGTAAGCTTAATTTTCATCATGAATTTTGATGCATCTTTTGAATTATTGTGTGTGTGAATTGTGAATTGTGAATGATGAATAATAGATGAATTTAGGCAACAATGTATGAGATAAAGGTACAATAAAAAAGTTTTGCCCTTGAATTGAGTTAAAAAGCAAATACAAATTTTGTCCCAACACAAAGTGGCAATTACCATTGCCATACCATGCCAACCGAACACTGGGCAATACCGAACTTCGGTATACCGAAAGTTTGGTATGGTAATAGTAATAGATTTTACCAAACCGAAAATTTGGTAGGGTAATTGGCACGAGGGTTTTGGTACGGTAACCGTACCAAACCCACCCCTACCTAAGAATAGTCATTTACTACACAATAATATTATTTAGACACACAAAATTAGCGTCATTGTGGAAAAATTATATGATGTATGATGTAAGTGAGTTCTATCCTTGTATATAGGTTGGACCATCTTTATTAAAAAGTGTATTTAAATAGCATTACTTTTCATTAAATATTTTTTAGTATAAGCAATATTACTACTTTACTTTACACCAATGAAACGAGGCAAAATTTGAGCCCGACACAGTGAGTTGAACATTTATGCTTTAATCACTAGCACAATCCACCACTTGCCTCTCCATTAAATGTTAAACGTGGCAAATGTGAGTGACCAAGTTTTATGCTTACCTGGCTGCTTGGACAAAAATTGACAGAGTAATTTGAATAAATATAACTTACAAAGGTCTCTAGCTAGAGGGAACTCCGGTTGTCATTTGATCATAATTCTTCTACGATTTGCTTAGCTAGCTGACAATACGTATATTTCTAACCCTTGTTTCAAGTCAAAATATAATATCATCTACTCTACGCAACACTGTATCCATTGATTAGTAATGAAGGGCTTTTTCTCTCCTAATTTGTAAAAAAGGATTTGATTTGCCTTATACACACAACTATGAACTATATCTTCTTAATATTCCTCCTCTTCTTCATTGATTGAAGCAAGCATGCATGCATTGACTTATTATTCGTTCAAACCAGGCCTAAACCCTAGGGACGAGTCATAAACTAATTTGGAGTATCAAGTGTGTATATACCCCCCCCCCCCCCCCCCCCCCCCCCCCCCGCCCTCTCTCTCTCCGTCCTCCACCACCTCCTCCTCCTGAAATGAAGACAGATCACTCAATACAGCCCCAACGAATCCCAGTCGCTGCACCACTGTTGCATCACTGCCGACAGAATGACTTAATAGTCCCGTGTCACCACCGGATCTCCAGAAAGGCACGGGTCACTTGTCGACGTGAATAATGACATGTACAGTTAGATCTTTTTGGTTCTGAAAAGCGGTGGGTCTGATAAAGAGATGGATTCATATTTGCCATGGGATCATTTGACAGACTCACTAATTAACGATCTGATTAAAAGAAGGCATTACGTGTATCTTTTTCGGCTTTTTAGTCAAAATTGTTCCTGAGATTTGCATAACACATAACTTTAGTCCCTGATATTGAAATTCAATAGAAATGGTCCCTAAAATTGTCCACCATTCATTATTTTGGTTCTTCCGTTAAAAAACTCCGTTAAGTGATCTCGGAGCTCATACCGGAAACTAGGTTTTTTTTGCCAGAAGTTTAGGCAATTTTCAAAGCATCGTAACTCAATCATTTCTTAACCAAATTCGACTCATAATATATCAAAATGAAGATAGAACAGTGTAGAACAAGATTATACCTATTTAGAAGCCCAATGGTTACCGGATATTGCCAAAAAATAACCTGAAAAGTGACTGATCCGCGGAAAAACTGAGAAACTCGCCTGAAACTGGGTAAACTTTAAACGTTCATAACTTCTTCAATACTTAACAAAATTGAGTGATTCAAAATCGAAAATCATACTTTTGGACGAGACAAAGAGAATGGTGCCTTTCTCCATGCTAACTCGCTGTGGTTTGGCTAAAAAACGGCTCGAAAGTGGCTAACTTAACGAGACTAAGACAGCCACTTTGGAGTTGTTTTTCGATGAAACCACGGCGAGTTAGCTATCAAGAAAGCTACCGTTATCTTTTTCTCATCGAGAAGTATGAATTTTGGTTTAGAGTCACTCAATTTCGTTGAGTATTGAAGAAGTTATGAACATTTAAAGTTTACCCAGTTTCCAGTGAGTTTTCCAGTTTTCCCGCAAAATAGTCACCTTTCAGGCTATTTTCTAGCCAAACCATTGCGATTTAGCATCGAGAAAGGTACTATTCTCTTCGTCACTTTGAGAAGTATGATTTTCGTTTTTGAATCACTTGATTTCGTTGAGTATTGAAGAATTTATGAACGTTTAAAGTTTACCCAGTTTCCGGCGAGTTTTCCAATTTTTCGGCAAGTTTTCCATCTCTGGCAACCATTGGGTATAATCTTGTTCAACACTTTCCTATCTTCATTTTGATATATTATGGGTTGAATTTGGTTAAGAAACGATTGAGTTACGAAGCTTTGAAAATTGCCCAAACTTCCGACCAAAAATTTCAGTTTTCGGTATGAGCTCTGGGACCACTTAACGGAATGACCAAAATAATAGATGGTGGACAATCTCAGGGATCATTTCTATTGATTTTCAATCTCAGATACAAAGTTATGTGTTATGCAAATCTCAAGTATCATTGGTTAAAACGCCATCATTTTCCTGAGTTTATTTACCAGTACCTAAGGTCTTATTACAAAGCCGGATGCCAATATGATCTTCACCGTAGTGTTTCAGATGTGTTATAGCGCTTTTGTCATGATATCGAGAAAGCCGGAGTGAGTTTAAGGAGTATTGACTAGCTCCTCGTGTAGGGATCCCCAAACCCTAGTGCATGCTAAGTTATTGGTATGTCCAGCCCAGCCTTTACCACTTTTTTATAGGTATAGGTATGTTCACAAGTTTGTAATTAGGGGTGTGATATCCACACACATTTATCACACACCCTTTTAACTTTCGGTTGTCGAATCGGATGAAATGAAAATGATTAATGGACAAAAATTAACAATAGGTGTGTGAGAAGTAAAAAAAAGTGTGTGAATAGCACACCCCTTACAATTATTCCAAGTCAAATTACATCGGGACTAATTAAACTTCATCAGTTAACCCTTTTTGCTGAACTTTAGGTCAGTAGACTGTTATATTAGGTCCATGCGGACCATGCCAACCAACCTTACACAAAATCAATCAAGATGGAAAATGTTGAATGTGTCTTTGCAATAACCTATTTATATGGAAGGGTAATTTGATCATTTTAAATTTTAGAAAAATCTTATTTCAGTTTGTGCATGTCGTATGCATGTTCCGTGCATATAAAAAAAAAAAATCTTATTTTGTCCCAAAATTAAGACAATAGCCCATTCGTGTCAATTTCCCAAAATTAAAACTGACCTACCCATCACAAGATGGTACGTAGACCATGCATTAAAATGCGACTAGACGCCATTGTTGATATATAACATTTTTAGGGTATATTTCTCAATGTCTCTCTGCTTAATTATGACACATACATAGAAAAATTTATCCCATCGTGTTATACATGGCAGCCAATTTGTAAATTTAAAATAATAAATGAGATAGTAGCCAAATTTGCAATAGATCCCACCAAATATGTTCAAAAATATTTTAGGGCAAAGAAAAGTATATAATATGAACCATCAAGTAACAATAAGAAATTTTCTTAATTATAGCTAGATTTCACCATCTCATTGATTACCATTGCCGGATTGGTCTGCCTCAGCTCAGCAAACGTACAATGTGGACCTGCCGTTTACCAAATAAAAAATAAAAAATTGGACCTGCCTGCTGTTTGGCTGATCCTCTTCTTGATGTGAGAATTACTTGACACACAAATTAAACCCTATTGATGACAATTGTAGTAATGATGCAAGTAGGGATCGTTCTAGACCGGGGATTAACTAGGGATGCTAATCAATAAATATAAGACTCAAAAACACTAAACTAGACTCTATAAAATTTATAAACTCAAAACTAATTTAAAACACTCAAAACAACAAATAATAATAAAAAAGACTCAATTCTAAACTTAACAAGTGATTTGGACAAAAATATAAGTTTTAAAAGACTCAAAAGATTTAAAGAAAACAAGTTTTGACTCTAAAAGCAAGACTTAAAAGCAAGGGGTTTTGTTTTGAACTTTAAAACTTAAACTTAGAAAACAAACTTAAAGCAAAATAGATTGTGATGAAATAGAATGATGAGAAACTAGTTAGAGGGTTCCTTATCCACACATGAACATATGCATATAATTTGATTCCCAGTTATGAATTCAACAAACGAACGAATGACAATGCTCCAAGTTAATTAGGTCCGCTTAAATTAACTTTCAGATTTTCCTAAAGTCATTAGATTGGATGATTGCATACGACAAACCAAAACATTCCCCACAAGTTCCCTACATGAATTGCATAATAGAGATACAAGCAAGAATCATTAAGTTCTATGAAAACCATAAGCATTGACGAGGCACTTGTTACTATGAATTGCATGAAACTTATGCCAAGAATTTACTTAACACAATCGTGACTAGCGATCTTTACTACTTGTGAATATAAGTTCATAACGATTAGGTGAAATTCCCTTATATCCTAGCATCAAGTCTAAGCATGCAAATTAAGTGTCGACCCTTAACCCACATACATAAACAAGTTCTTAATTAAAACAGAAAAGTAAACCACATTCAACATTCATAAATTCATAACTGGGGTAAATCAAATCATAACCAACATATGTCCATGGCTTCAAATTTGCCTCTAACTAAAAAGAAATTAGTTCCACATGTTTAACATAATTGAACAACAATTTAAATTAAACATAAAAAAACAAAAGAAAGAAAACACCTAAACGTTCCAACGATCCTTGTTGGATAGCAAGCACGTCCTAGAGCTTTCCTCTTCTTCTTTGCCGTGCCTCAAGGGTGGAGTGATGTTTGAAGGGTTGGTTTTATGGAGGAATGGATGGGGGAAGTTTAGATATGTAGGGAGAGGCAAGGAAAGGCTTGTAGAATGGTTTATTCTTGGATGATTTGAATGAGGTTGCTACCATGGGTATTTATAGGAGAAGGATGGACTCGTTTAAGCACAAAATTCTGGTGGGAACACAAAGAAAGTCACGGCAATGGTGGAATAGGTTGGTGGTGGTAGGTTTTGAGTCATCCACTTCACATGTCATAGTGAACTAAGCATTGCATCATCCACTCACATGTCATGGTGAGTTAAGCATTGCATCATCCACTCAAATGTCATGATGAGATAGGCATTACATCATATTTTTAGGCCCATTGCAACAGATTTTTGGGCTTCTTTGCATCAGATTTTTGGGCTTCTTTGCATCAAATTCTTGGGCTTCTTTGCATCAAATTCGTCCATCCTCATGCCTCCATGTTTGCACTATCCAATCTTGGCCCAAAAATGCTCTAGAATGCTCCAAATTGCTTCTTTTTGCATACTTTGACATATAAACCTACAAACACACGAAAAATGACTTTAAACACTAAATTAAGTAAGAAACATAACATAAATGCATAAGAACTAGCTAACTAAGGTGCATAAATATGCTCCTATCAAATTCCCCCACACTTAGCTTTTGCTAGTCCTCGAGCAAAACAAAGAAATAAAACAAAACAAATAAACAAACGTAACCTAAACCTTCCAACGTTTGCCTCAGGGATTTCCAATGCACATGACATGTTAAAGATTATCATTCCCACATATTTGAGTCAATTTAACACTTAAGCACATACTTAATCATAGTCACTACTTACTAGTTCACAACGAACCAATTAAAACAATGTTTTGAATGTAGTAACATGCCTTTAGAGAATTCCCTCAATCCTTACAAGATATGCACTCTATTTTCACTCAGATTTTCTAACTACACACCCTATACTAGTTATATGTGAGAGAATTGATGTAGATATAAAAACGAATGCTCACATATATGTATCACAAAGGACGTAATTTCCGGAGTTAATAAGCATGTTTAGATATGATCTCATGAATGGAATACTACTACTTAGATGCGAGAACCAATGACACCATATGCTCATACCAAATTCAAACTCCACAAATTGAAACACATATCACTCAAGAAGAAGTTAAGGGTTGCAACGGGGCTTGGGGTATTGGTTAACAAAGAAAGGATAGGGAAAACAAACGTTCTTCAAGCAATTGTAAGCAAAGTAATGAAATTAAGACTTAGAATTCACTTAGATTGCGGAATTTAACTTGAAAACACAAGGGGAAAATTTAGACAACTCTTTAGGGCCGAATTCATTGTTTTGGGCCCTTACTTCAACAAACAATACTTTGGTCATCTTTTCAACTTTTTTTTTTTTTTTTTTTTTTTAATTATCCGTGCCTAAGGCACACAATTCACAAAATAAAAACTTCCCCCACACTTGATTTCTGCCACAAAGGAATTCAATTTGAATCATGCTTACTAAACTTTAAGAACGAGGGTATGGATAATCCTAATCTAGGCTAAGTGAGGAAAACATGGGTTAACAAAGAACATAGGCTAACAAGGCTCAACGGGGTTAACTTAAACATAAAATAGAGTAGGGCACATGGCATTTTGGCTAAAGTGGTGGTCACTACACAACTTCTTCTTGAATATGTGATATGCAAATCAATAGCATGCTTTGAATGAATTGGGCATGAGTTCTAGCATTTGGAACTAAACGATGAAACGCCTTCTAAGTAGCAATCAAGCAAAGAATAATGAGATTATGCAACGACTTAGAAAAGCAACAAGTTCACAGATTATTAACTCTCCAAATAAACGTTTAGGCTCAAGTCTCACAAGGTTGTAGCGTTGGTTTGAGTTACTTCCTTCAAGCATGTTACAAAAACTAATTTTTCCTTTATGATTACATGTGAATTCATAAGTTACAACCACAACCAAGCATAAACCAAAGAGTAAATCAAACTTTTATCCATGTTTATAACTTTCTTTAACCGTCATGCAATTACAAACCGAATCCTCATCATTGTGTTGGAAGGTATCCTAAGACACACACAAAAACAACTCTTTTTGGGTTTTTTTTTTAAACAATTTTTTAAATTTTTATGGGATTTTCGGATTTTTGACACAAAACACACTAAAACACACCAAAACAGCTTAAAAGGCTTAAAAACAGTGAAAAACAACATTAGAAATTATGAGTGAGAAAACCCTACGAATTTGCATCAAAACACTTTGGTTTCCCCCCCCCCACACTTAAATCAAACATTGTCCTCAATGTTTCAAGCATAGACTAACACAAATAATCAACAAACAAACAAAACAGCAACTAAGTAATTTAACATGGCATAATTGAAAACAACAACAAAGAGAAGGGTTTAGGAACGCAAATCTGGAATTTGGAGTGCTTTCTAGGTCTTCCTTTGTTGTATGCATGGGTTGCCTCCCAAGTAGCGCTTACTTTAACGTCTTGCAGCCGGACGAAGAACATAATCATGCCCCATGAGTGCCCACGGCATGGAGTGGGTTTTCATCCTCTAACTCTATGAATGGAAGCGGATAGTAATTCTCCTTGATTGGGCCATTGAGCATCCTACAATCCATGTGAATTCGCCCACCATCCGGGATATGCTCGGGTACCTGCACCCAAGTAGGGAACCACCTCTTAATTTTAATGGGAATTGGATTTGGATTAGGTACCTTACCTTGGTGTTGTGATGAAGTGGCAGCAACATGAACTTTCTTCCCCTTGGTGCTCTCGGCCAAATTGGACATTTTTAGGGCAGTGGTCATGTGGTCCTTATGCTCCACTCCAATTCCCTCATCTTGCATGGTTCTTGAAGCAACCTTTGTGTTAGGGGCTGAATGATCCGTCCCTATCTTTTCTATTGTATCAATAACACAACAAGAATGAACAACGTTAGGAGTCTCAATGGATTCAGAAATTTTAAAACAAATCATATCACCACCAAATGCCATAGTTACTTCTCCTTTGGCTACATCAATCTTGGTTTGAGCCGTTTTCATGAAAGGCCGTCCAAGGAGAATGGGCAATGAATGAGCATGATCCGATTCATCCATCTCAAGAACATAGAAATCCGCCGGAAAGATCAAATGATTAACCTGTACCAAAACATCTTCCACAACTCCCTTTGGATAGGCATTAGATCTATCGGCCAATTGTATAATTACACCATCATTTTTCAACACTCCTAGATTCATAGATGCATAAACGGAATATGGCATAACATTTATAGATGCACCTAAGTCTAACATGGCAGATTTGAACCGTGTATTACCAATTACACAAGGGATAGTGAAACTACCCGGATCCTTGCATTTAGGTGGCAGCTTCCTTTGCAACATCGCAGAAACATTCTCACTTACATGCACCACCTCTTTCTCTCGAAAACGTTTCCTTGTTGTACAAAGCTTCTTCAAACACTTGGCGTACTTCGGGATTTGCTTGATTGCATCCAAGAGAGGTATGTTAACTTGAACCTTCCTAAATGTCTCTAGAACATCTTTTTCCTCCTCTTCATTCTTGGTTTGCAAAAACCTGCTAGGAAAGGGCACATTGGGTGGAATAAAATTAGAATTAACCAAACTTGGACTCATCTTACCTAGGGGGGATGAATTGGAAGGCTTAGGAGCCATGGATGCTTGCGGCAAAGGTTGCCCCACCTTTGCCGTGGGTGAACTTGGTGTCTCCTCTTCAGATTTCAACTTTTCCTCCTCTTTAGGTCCGAATGTTGGTGGTGTAGGACCTGCCCCTACTTCTTTTCCACTCCTTAGCATGATTGCATTTGCGGTTTCGAAACCACCATTTGGATTCACTACGGTATTGCTTGGTAACTTGCCTTGCTCACGAAACTGCCCCATAAACTCGGCAATTTGCCCAATTTGTTTCTCCAAATGGTCCACTCTTTTGTCTCGGTTTTGCATAGCCTTAGCTTGATCTTCCTGCCCAAGAGACAATTTAGTTAGTAACTTAAGGAGTGTATCATTGTCAAGAGACGTACCTGAAGAGTTTGAGGTAGATTGGGGTTGGTTTTGAGGTTGGCCGTATGGCTTGGTAAAGAACCCCGGGGGTTGTTGCCTAAAGCCTCCTTGGTTTTGAGGTTGTTGGGGCTCCCTCCACTTGAAATTTGGGTGGTCTCTCCAACCGGGATTATATGTGTTTGAATATGGATCATTTCTCGGTTGGTTTTGATTTTGGAATCCAATGGAATTAGCAGATTCCCACCCGTCGTTCTCAATCAATTGAGGGCATTGATCATTGGCATGTCCTTGCATTGAGCATACGCCACAAACACGTGGTCCATGAATCTTTATTCCCTCGGCCAACTGAGAAACAACAGAAGTAAGGTTAGCTAATTGGGATTGAATGTCGGATGTAGAACTTACCTCGTTCACTTGTGTCCGTGGGGGGTCTCTTTGTCCAACACCTTCGTATTGTTGTGCGTTATGTGCTCGGTTAGCAATTAGAACTTTTGCAGCCCCCGGAGTCTTGTCCACCAACGCACCTCCCGCCGAGGCATCAAGCATTTGACGTTCCATTGGGAGGAGTCCTTCGTAGAAGTATTGAATGAGTAGCTCCTCCTTCATTTGATGCTGTGGACAAGAAGCAACAAGTGATTTAAAACGTTCATAATAAGAAGGAAACGATTCACCTTGATTTTGTTGGATGCCACTAATCCGTTTCCTCAAGAGGATGACTCTTGAAGTTGGGAAAAACTTCTCCAAGAAAGCTCTTTTCATACTATCCCAAGATGTAACCGTTCCGGATGCTAACTCGTAAAGCCAATCCTTCGCCTTTTCCAAAAGTGAGAATGGAAAAGCCTTCATCATTAGAATGTTCCCGTCAACATTTATGGGTGTCATGCTTGAACAAACAACCTCGAATTCCTTGAGATGCTTGTTGGGCTCTTCCATGGAAAGTCCATGGTATTTCGGAATGTGGTGCAACAAGCTTGACTTCAACTCGAATTCATCGGTCTTGCCTTGGGCAGCCGCGGGGTATTGAATGCATAATGGTGCGGCATTGGCCAACCCCGAGGCCGAAAGCTCTTTAATGGTCCGATTGTCCGCTGCCATAACTTCTTCTTTTACTTCTTCAAACTCAGATTCGTCCTCTGAACTTGAACTAGGTTCACTAGGTTCGCTAGGTTCGGGATGCCTCCTCTTTCTTCTCAAATCACGTTCAAAATCGGTGTTAAAGTCCAAGATATGCACAGTTTGAGAACTCCGCGTCATGCATTAGTACCTAAACCAAGAAAACAAAACAAAATAAGAAAACTAGGTAAATTACACTAAAAACACACGGCAAAAACACAAGGGATTAGCAATTTCGCTAATCCCCGGCAACGGCGCCAAAATTTTGACGGGATTTTAAAACCGCACAAATTTAACCCTCTTTTTGACAGATGTAGTATAGATGTAAGTAGGGTATCGTTCTAGACCGGGGATTAACTAGGGATGCTAATCAATAAATATAAGACTCAAAAACACTAAACTAGACTCTATAAAATTTATAAACTCAAAACTAATTTAAAACACTCAAAACAACAAATAATAATAAAAAAGACTCAATTCTAAACTTAACAAGTGATTTGGACAAAAATATAAGTTTTAAAAGACTCAAAAGATTTAAAGAAAACAAGTTTTGACTCTAAAAGCAAGACTTAAAAGCAAGGGGTTTTGTTTTGAACTTTAAAACTTAAACTTAGAAAACAAACTTAAAGCAAAATAGATTGTGATGAAATAGAATGATGAGAAACTAGTTAGAGGGTTCCTTATCCACACATAAACATATGCATATAATTTGATTCCCAGTTATGAATTCAACAAACGAACGAATGACAATGCTCCAAGTTAATTAGGTCCGCTTAAATTAACTTTCAGATTTTCCTAAAGTCATTAGATTGGATGATTGCATACGACAACCCAAAACATTCCCCACAAGTTCCCTACATGAATTGCATAATAGAGATACAAGCAAGAATCATTAAGTTCTATGAAAACCATAAGCATTGACGAGGCACTTGTTACTATGAATTGCATGAAACTTATGCCAAGAATTTACTTAACACAATCGTGACTAGCGATCTTTACTACTTGTGAATATAAGTTCATAACGATTAGGTGAAATTCCCTTATATCCTAGCATCAAGTCTAAGCATGCAAATTAAGTGTCGACCCTTAACCCACATACATAAACAAGTTCTTAATCAAAACAGAAAAGTAAACCACATTCAACATTCATAAATTCATAACTGGGGTAAATCAAATCATAACCAACATATGTCCATGGCTTCAAATTTGCCTCTAACTAAAAAGAAATTAGTTCCACATGTTTAACATAATTGAACAACAATTTAAATTAAACATAAAAAAACAAAAGAAAGAAAACACCTAAACGTTCCAACGATCCTTGTTGGATAGCAAGCACGTCCTAGAGCTTTCCTCTTCTTCTTTGCCGTGCCTCAAGGGTGGAGTGATGTTTGAAGGGTTGGTTTTATGGAGGAATGGATGGGGGAAGTTTAGATATGTAGGGAGAGGCAAGGAAAGGCTTGTAGAATGGTTTATTCTTGGATGATTTGAATGAGGTTGCTACCATGGGTATTTATAGGAGAAGGATGGACTCGTTTAAGCACAAAATTCTGGTGGGAACACAAAGAAAGTCACGGCAATGGTGGAATAGGTTGGTGGTGGTAGGTTTTGAGTCATCCACTTCACATGTCATGGTGAACTAAGCATTGCATCATCCACTCACATGTCATGGTGAGTTAAGCATTGCATCATCCACTCAAATGTCATGATGAGATAGGCATTACATCATATTTTT